>SJYX01017778.1:235232-281424 GCA_006410675.1 Oreotragus oreotragus
TTGAGATATGCCCTTAAGTGTGAGATACACATTCAATTTCAAAGACTTACTACAGAAATCTAATGCAAAATTGCCCATTAATAATTTTATTGATTGTCTATTGAAATGATAGTTCTATATAACTAGGTTAAAGAAAATTTATTAATAAAATTAATCTCCACTGTTTCTTTTCACATTATTGACTGCTGGGAAATTATGTGGCTCCTATATATTTCTAATCAGACAGTGCTGGACTAGAGAGCATCCATCTCAACTACAGAAGGAATATTTTAGCCTAGAAGTTGAAATCCCAGCCCAACCACTCGAAGGCAATTTTCCCACTCTGGGAACTTCTCCCTCTTCCACTTTCCATATCATCCCAATCTTCTACTCATAAAAAGTTGTCTTATTCTGGAGGAGTCCATGAATCCACTCTTGCCCAGCATCAGAGCCAGCCCACAGGGTGGACTAAGGACAGGCTCAGGGTTCAGTAGGATTCCCCCTACTTCTGTTTCACAATCTGGGGCATATTGTTTAACCTCTGCAGTGCTCAATGTTCCCATCTGTAAATTGAGCCCAGTGATACCCGACTCTCAAGTTTCTTGCAAAAGATAGAACAAGACAGCTCAGGTATAGGAACTCATAGAGAGAAGCAGCTCAAGTTGCAGGTCGTACTATGACAACTTTCTTTTCTGAGCACCTTCCATGCATAGGTGCTGCAGGGCAGGTATTTTTCAAGGCAGCTGACATAGTTCATTTCAATGAAATTTCAAAACAACTGTATGTGGTAGGTGTGGATACAACCTTCATGGTACAGATAAGGAAATAGAGGCACAGAGAGGTGAAAGAATGTGTTCAAGATGACTCAGTGCCTCAGTGGAGGAATGTGGACTTGTAACCAGGCCATCAGTCCCAGAGCTTCACCTTTAATTACCTTGATGAGGAGGAAGCTGATTAGATCTGAGCCTCCTGATCTGGACTCATTGCTCTTCCTTGGGTCTGGCCTCTATAAAGTCTGATAGAGTGGGTCTCTAGTATCACTCCTGATGGATGGACAACCTCCAGGCTTGTCACACTGTGGACAGGAAGCACCCTAAAAACAAATCCCTGGGTCTTTTTAAAAAGTCACTCCCCAGCCTCATTAATTCTACAGGCTTGACACTCCATATGTAAAATGTCCTTTGACTAAAGGATGCCAACAGATGGTTGTGCTAAATGACCAATTTATGTACCCATTCTTGCACTGGTGGAGAGAAAATATTTTGACCACCCCCGGTATAATGGCACCTAGGAGTTCCAGAAAGAGCGTCACAAGGACACATACTACCGCTATGCTACAGATTGCTTTTAAACAGCCTTTTGTCTATTTAGAAGTAGATGGCTTCTGAATTATTAATTCAGTGAGACAAATAATTATGTCATGCTGCAACCTGGCAGGGCGCATCATCTTGTCATGACAGCTGCTGCTCCAGGCGCCTCTGCTGTACAGAAAATTGAAGAAGAATCACCAAATTCAATTTCAACTTAGTTAAGCATGTTGGACCAAATCACAGAAATGAAAAGGTGTGTGTTTAATTTGGTTTCTTTTCTCTGCTCACTGTATTAGTAAGGAAGATCATAGTGCTCTAGGCTGTAACTGTAAAATACTTCACTAACAGCAGAGAAAAGAGGATAGGGGCACGGATCTTTAGGGATAAGGATAACAATAAGAAGTAAGAAGACACCCGGTGAGGGCCCAGGAAGTTGGAAAGTTTCCACAAAGTTTAGGATCAGTCCCTTTCCTCAGTTGCCCCCTCTGCAGGGGTTCCTAAGCTGGGCTTTATCAGCCCTGTGAACCCTCCGGATAACACAAATACATATTCACATAATGCGTACCCATACGGAATGCCTATAACATCTACCAGTTTGTTTCAAATCCCTGAAAGGTCACGCCATATAAGCTCTGTTATCTACAGTCTATGTTGAGTAACCCCCTTTGGTTTGGCCCCTCCTGTGAACCTGATGAGTCCTCCCACCCTCCTCCCTACCTAGTCCAGCACCCAGCTGCTCTCCCTGCCTCCTTCCTGGTCCCCTTATCTCCTACAGCCTCACCTTGCCTGGCCTTTGCCCTGTGCGAGGGACATTTTTCCACTTTCCATTTGCCAAACTGTAGCTCACCCATCACTCCAACAGCCATTCAGAGAATCTTTCTTACAAAATAACATCTCCAACTAGGTAGAAACTGCCACTCCAATTCCCCCTCCCCAGTCAGCATGAGGAACAACATCATAAATCACTGTTCTCCCCTGCCTATCCCCCTGCCAACACCAGGAAGGTCTGTGATAATTCCTAGATAGCATGGAATACAGCCCTTTGCATGCACTGACAGTTTCCATCCCATGGATCCCTGCATTAGCGGATTCTTACAAACAAAACTGCACAAATGCACAGGGTTACAATAATCATTAATTATTATAATTAACTGAGCACTCTCCACATGTAACTGTCCTAAATGTTTGCACATTTAATATTTAATTTAGTCCTTACAATCCATCCATGAATTTATTCATCAAGCAAACATTTATTAAGTACCTCCTGTGTGCCAGATACTATTTGAGGTATTGAGGATATAGCACTGAAGCAAAATGGAAAAAAAAAAAAAAAAGAAATCTTTACAAGCTTTAGATGTTAGTGGGTGTAGGTGGAATATAAATAAATCAATAAGTAAATACTTAGCAGCTAGAGGGTGACAGGTTCCAGGGAGGAAAATGCAGACCAGTGATGAAATGTCAAGTCCTGAGACAAAGGCCTCACTGATGAGGTGAGCAGAGAGGAAGGAGCTCAGACCCAAGAAAAAGCCGAGTATAAGGGTCCTGAGGAAGATGCTGGCTTGTCCGAGGAACAGCGAGGACAATGTGGCTGGAGCAAAAGTGGGATTTGTACTGTCTCCAATTTACATTCAGAGAAACCGAGATTTACGAGAGCAAAGTGGGTAGAATGGCAGTGCCCCTATCAAAATATGTCCTAACCCCCAGAACCCGCAATAGAATTATCCTTGAAAGAGCATCTCTGCAGATGTAATTGAGCTAAGAATCTGAAAATGAGAGCATCCTGGATTATGGGGCTGGCCCCAAAGTCCAAAGGCAAGTGTCCTTCTAAGGGAGAGAAGAGGAGAAGACAGAGAGGGGAATAATGCAGCCCAAGGAATGCTGACGCACCAGAGGCCGAAGGAGGTGAGGAAGGATTCTCTCTAGAGCCTCCAGAGGGAGGGGGCCCCAGAGACACCTTGGTGGCCCTTCTGGCCTCCAGACTGGAAGAGGACACATTTCCACAGTTTGCAGCCAGTCAATCTGTGGATTCCAGCATCCCCAAAAGCTGATCCAGAGAAGGTAGATAAAGTGCCCAAAGCCACAGAGCTCTCTGGGTGAACAAGCTAGACTGTGAATCCTAGCAATGGGACATCAGGGTGGCCTTGGGACCATTCAGCCATCTGCTGTCCTTGGCACACATTAGTGAAAATACTGACTTTTATGTCCATGGGGCACACACTCTGTCACTTACTGGGCCTCCAGCACCAAGCATCTGGCCTTGGCTCCCTGGCTTTGCCTGGCTCACCCTTAGAACTACCAAACCTTTCCTGAAATATGATACGGGGTGCCAGGTATAGCTGTCTCTCACTATAAGGACAGGATTTTCTGGCTTATTTCATTATTTGCACCAAGCAGACAGCACTGGAATCAGGCTTAAAGGATCACCACAGCATCACTGTGATAGGGCCTGAGGGTCTCGTTCCCCAGGAGTCCTGCGTGAGCGGAATCAGGCATGCTTTCATCTGTGAGAGCCAGCCTGGTTACTTATACCTCTGCCAGTTTCCACTGAGCACCAAATTAGGTTTTGGACATCCTGTGCCAATGGAGACAGGCCCCGCCGATATGAGCAATTAACCCCTAAATATTTAATAGACGCTGTGACTGCTCCCCTCCCAAGAGAGAGGCTCTGGCTGGTCCTCTGCAAATAGGTCAGATAAAGAAGCAACCAGATTCACAGATACTCGTGCCCCAGAGCCCTCTGCTCCAAGACCCCAGAGACCCTCAGGACAGGCGCTGGGACGAAAGACACCACCGAGTGAATGGCCTTTTGGGACCGTGTTCTCTCCAGTGTTTACAAATGACAGAGTAAACAGGACAGACACACAGCCCTCTTGAGGCCCACGGATGTAATAAGCAGAGCATGAAGCACCGACTCAGAAAGGCTGATGAAACTCACTGGGGCCCTGGGTGACTGCCAGCAGCATGGCTGGAATAGCAAACTTGCATGTGAGGAGGTGTATGCAAGAGTGAGTGTGTGGTGTCTCCTGTCCAGAGAAACTGTCAGCTTCAAGGCTTCCTTAAAGCCCTCTCTGACTTAATCCACTCACATTCTTCTCCCCATCCCAGCTTCCCGTCAGGGCTGATTTATTCAACAGGTACAGAGACATAGAGCCTAGGGTTCACAAAAATGCTGTCATTTCTTTTAAAGTAAAAACCAGAGAATGAGCGTGCTAGGCTGAACACAGGTTTTCATATACAATATTAATATATTTCTTTCTACTCCGATGTATTGTAAAATATATTTTTAATATTATTTTATGAAAGAAGGACTCCAGGAAGGCTAGGGACCACAAAAGTCATCACACAGATCCAATTCTCATGTGTGTTTATGCCCAGAAGCACAGGCTTCTCAAGAGTCACAGCAAAGGACAATGAGAAACAGTCCTTAGGCCGAGACTCATGCCAAGGCTAGCATCCTCCCTAGATCGGGCTCCCTTATCCACAGTCTCCTCTTGCATCAGGCATGCTCCGATCCATCTGTCATTCACGTTTGTCGAGCCAGAGGAGACACAGCTTGAATGCATAAGCAACCATAGTGCCCAGGAGACTGTGTGGGAGGCCCCAAGCAAGATCAGCAGAGTGCAAAGGAATTCACAGATGGAGGCCATCATTGCCACCGGGGCATTAAAGTGGGCGTCCAGGAGGAGGAGCATCTTCTGCTCCTTTCGAAACATACTCTCCAGCAGCTCAGTTGGTGTTTCTCAAGGGAGCCCAACCAGAGAAGCTAGTGAAGGACCGCTAATCCACTTACCTCCAAAGTGAGCTCTCTGTCACGCTCCCCAGGTTGAAGTCATACAGCTTCGTCAGGATAAGTATAACCTGAGAGAGGGATGCGGAGAAGGGCACAGAAGAGGAATGAGAGGGGAGAAAAAAAAAAAGAGGAAGTCAACTTTAGTTTGTGCAACAATATTCACTGCATCTCACATCACCCAGAGGAGAACTTAGAATTTATCCGTTGAGTTGAGGGGTATTATAGGATCAAGCATGGGGGAAAAATTATTAACTTAATGCTACCTCATAACTGGTAGCATTTATTTTAATCCTGACCGTGCTTTGCACTTGAAATAAAATGTGGCAACAGGAATTAACTGGATATCTACAGTTGTTTCCCCACATCTGTCCTCCTTCAAGGTTAGGCACAGGCTGGCTAGCTCTGTTCACTCAGATGGCCACCCAGAGATCAGAGGACGGGCTTGCCTTTGATCTAGAGATGACTCTGACTTACAGACGTGGACCTAAAAGGGTAAGAAAGAACTGGGCCTGATTCTGTCTGTCTACAGAGGGATTCAAAGAGATTTCGTGTTCCCAGCCCACCGCTAGCACCTCCCAACCATAAAATCTCGAACAACAGGCAAGCCCAGCCGCCAGCGCTCTCTGATGCCATCTGTCTTTCTCTGTGTCCCATCCATGGAGTAAGCAGACATTAGACTCCACCGGACTCCAGGACCACTTTCCTGACTCCAGTTAAAAGAAACCCAGAAGAAAGCTGCACACGACAAACAGCTGGACAGCCCGTAATAGGGTCAGCAGTTTTCTGAAATGAACTTTCATTGGCCAGACCACTCCCAGGCCCTTTAAACGTTTACAGCTGAGGACTTGGCTCTCAGCCATTTCCCTGCTGCCCCCTCATGCGCCTGGACAGTGGCTAAGGCACAATCCCATATCCACAAGGATGCAAAGTGCATGCACCTGAATCTATTTTAATCAAAACACAGGTGCCTAATATACAGCGCCTGCCTGCACACGTGATAATCCAGTTACACATAATTGTGTTTATCTAAATTTAATGCACAACTCATTTCACTTTTCTCAACTCCTTCCCATTCCACAATTTAACTTCCTCCAGTTCATTTGCACAGCAGCCATTAAATTCTTTCCAAGATAATGAATTTCTGCTACCAAGATGGGACTCTTGCATGCTAGGTATCCATTTAAGATTAAAGAAAAATAATCAGCCATTATATTGAACATTTTTATGGCATTTAACCAACTACAAGACACTCATTTTGAGATTTATTCTCATCCAGCACCCCATGGGGTCGGTCAGCATCATTTCTATCTCTTTTATGTAAACTAAGAAAAAATTAGAGGCAAGGATATGACCCATGTATGGGTCAGAGAGAGTCCCTGAAAAACCTGACTTGGAAACCAACTTCTCTGCAAGGTTATGACTGGAGGGTTCTTTAGGTCTCTTCCCAGATTTTGTCCTGTGATGAGGAGTCGTAGGTTGGAAAGAAACAGCCAAGAAGAACAGCAAAGACGCAACTATTTTAAGAACAGTAGAATCTACCAAACCACCTGACCTATTGGCACCAAAAACGCAAGTTTGTGTGGCCAACACACAACGGGGCCAAACATACCAAAACACCAGAGTTTGAAGCAGAGAAAGGTTTACTGCAGGGCCCTGCAAGGAGACAGGTGGCTTATGCCCTAAAAACTCTGAACTCGCCAAAAGCTTTCAGCAAAACCCAGCTTTTCTAGCAAAGGTGAAGGAGGGGTGTGGTTAGCTGTGGCAGACTTTCTGGTATTAGATCCTTTGTTCTTGAGGTCAGGTCACGGTCACGTAACGATGTTCCTGTACATCTCTGCCAAACGAATGTTAGTCTCTGTTCCGACAAGAAGTGGCACAGCTTTTGCCCTCTGAGGTCCCAGTCCTGGATAAGAGGCAGACCTCAGCGACTCCCTGAGGGCCAGGTCCCCAGACCCTGCCCAGCTTTCATTGCTGAGGGAGCCAGGCACCCATAACCCAACTGTCCTCTGGCTCCTCAGGCAACCCCAATGGTGGGGGCAGGTCCTGTAGACTGCATCCAGTGTGGACAGCTGCTGCCATTAGGTCACAGAGGTGGAGACGGGGGAGAGGGTTCATGGTCACCTCAAGGCCTGGGATGAGGCCAATGGGTGTCCCCAGCAAGGGCTCTGGAGCCCTGCAGGACACAGCTCCAAGGCTGTTCCCTGGGACCTCCCCCCCACCCCCCCAGCTTCCCTGCTGACCAGCAACCAGGANTAGGTCACAGAGGTGGAGACGGGGGAGAGGGTTCATGGTCACCTCAAGGCCTGGGATGAGGCCAATGGGTGTCCCCAGCAAGGGCTCTGGAGCCCTGCAGGACACAGCTCCAAGGCTGTTCCCTGGGACCTCCCCCCCACCCCCCCAGCTTCCCTGCTGACCAGCAACCAGGAGCACTGGTAGGCACTAAGGGAGAAGGCTGGATCCAACTCTTCCCTCACTCTCCACCTGACGACCACCATTCCACCGACAGTTGGCTGAATGACCCACTAAAGATCACTCATTGACAACTGGCCACTTGTGGGCAGGGCCCACTGTGGTGCTAACCAATGGCTGAGCAGAACCACCAAGAGTCACTCACTGACAGATGCTTGCTTGGGGGAGGGGCCAACTGTGGTGCTGATCAATGGCTAAGTGGGACCTTTAACTGCCACTCTAACCTCCCACAGGTCTTCTGGTAATTAGATAACTAACCATTGCCTGGTAATGGGTCTTGAGGTAATGGCACCCAGCAGCAGCCTTGTGCTAAGGACTGCACACGCCCCTACTCTATCACACTATTAGGTTCAGTTCAGTTCAGTTCAGTTCAGTCGCTCAGTCGTGTCTGACTCTTTGTGACCCCATAAATCGCAGCATGCCTTGGCAACCCACTCCAGCGTTCTTGCCTGGAGAGTCCCAGGGACGGGGGAGCCTGGTGGGCTGCCGTCTAATGGGGTCGCATGGAGTCGGACATGAAGCGACTTAGCAGGTAAAACATGAGTGCTATGTGTAGACCATCCCAAATTCTGGAGAAACTCAAAACTATGTTCTTCTAGAAACAGGTCAGAACCCCTTTAGTGTCTGCCAGAGCAAGTCAGACTTCTTCAGTGTCTTCTGATATCAAGCTTTCTGGGGCATCAAGAATTTCCCAAAAGTGCAAAGCCCATAAGGGGAGAAAAAAGAGATGTTGAGGGTAAGAGTCCTACTGCTTAATAGAGGGTCTAACAAACAACTGGATCTGAGAACCCTTCTAAGAACCCAGAGCTGTTCTCAATCTATCAGCATTTTTACCCAGTGCTTAGACCACTCTCCTTCCCTCCCTCCATCTTTTCAGTTTTTATTATGTTTCTTACATGTCTAATTTCTTTTTGGTGTCTGCTTCTCGGAGGATCCAAATAAATGCATCCTTCCACAACTCCATGAATTTTATTTCTGCTTTCATAATAGATAGTTTCAATTTTGCTCTTAATACACATACTTTTTTGGTTAGAAGCCTTTACTGGATCCTCTGCCTAGGGATGAAATCCAGATTCCTTACCTGGTATGTAAGGCACCCCATAGTCTGACCCACATACTGTCTCCAGGCACTTTTCCATGGGTCTCAAGAAACTTCCCTCTGTTTTAACAATCCAAGTGCCCAAGATGCTGCAGATAAGGAAATCCACTCTCACATCTCTGCTCTCCTTCTTTTATGCCGTCTCGTTGTGTCATTGCCTGTGAACAGTCCTCTCATTACTGCCTGAACGTGTCTACCTTTGTTCAAGAAACAGCTCGGGAACCATCTTCCTCAAGTAGCCTGAAGTGCTATTACATTCAAAATTGCATTACATAATTTGCCACAGAGTTAAACACTATCTAGATAGCTTCTGGATGTCACAGGATCTGCCTTCCCAGCTCGATTCTGAACACCGTGAGGCAGGTTTCATGTTTTCTATTCTGTCTCCCAAGAGACAGGGTTAGTACATCAAAGGTTCCCAAAGATCATTATTTTGAGTCAGTGAAAGATAATGGTGTCTTAGCTGTAAACCATAGTCTTCAGAAGAGGATGGTGTCAATCCAGTCTATTATCCCTATTATACAGATGAGGAAACAAAGAGAGACAAAGTAACTCGAGTTAAGTTCCAATAGTGTGTGGCCTTGGTCAAGGGCCCAGGGCACTGTTCCTCCCACATTATGAGCAAAGTTGGAGCCTAACTGTCACTGGGGAGCCTGATAAATGAAGATTCCCTGCAAGTCTGACTTGGTGAGTCTTGGGGAGGAACCAGAAATCTTCCTGTGAATATTAGAGGACCAAGCTTAGAGAAAGACTCCATCACACCACGATTCCTCTCCCAGGTTCGGGCTGCAGTGACACTGCCTTCCAGTGTGGTGGATTCCTGATCTAGAACAGCAGTCTGCCTTTAAATTGAGCTGAATTTTACAAAGAAAACAGGTTATAAGAGATGCATGAGGAGGGTGCTTCCCAACAAAATCACCCAGGCATTCCTCCAGAGGAAAGGTCCAGAGAATTAGGACCGGAAGCTTCCTTTCCCCTGGAGCTGGCAAAGAAGGACAAGAATAAAGTTATGAAGAGATGATAATGTAACCTTTAGCCCAACATATCCTGTGCCTAGCAAAGAAAACCAAGATTGAAAGAAAGCCCACCAAATCCTTGCTTCTCTCACCAATCAAAGCCTTCCAAAGGCTCTGAGAAGGGAATTACCAGGAAAGAAAACTGAAAGCAGAGGCAGAAAGCCCACTAACAAGCCCCAGGCTACCTGGGAGAGGACTCAGATCAGAAAGAAGTGAGTGTGAGCAAAGAATCACCAGTGGATAGATGAAGAAGCATGGAGGAGCTAGCCTGGGGTACACAGCAAAGCTTGACATGACTCCTCTCCAGCAGATGTCCCCGGATGAGAGGTGCCAGTCCGATTCAAAGAGGAAAAAGCAAGGACCAAAGATTAACTGAACCATTGCTATGTGCTAAATACTACACTGGGTGCTTCTCAATTCTCACAACAAACTGTTGAGACTGAGAAGACATAATAGAGTTAGTGCCCCATTTTACAGATGAGCAAAGTGAGTCCTAAGAGTTCAGCAGTCTGCTCCCCAACATGCTCAACTAGCAAGAGCCCAGGCCAGCATTCCCACCCAGGGCTATGAGACGCTGCCACCCACGCTCGTTCTGCTCTAATGCAATGCATCCTCCATTTAGCAAATGTCTATGTGAGCTTTTTGTGTGCAAGGCAACGAGCAGGCAAACTGAGCAGAGAAAAACACAATCCTGCCCTCAAAGAGTTTATCACTCAATCATGAATTCCACAAATATTTACTGAGCTCCTCTCATGTGAACGAGACACCTGCTGAACTCAGGGAATCAGAGAAAGATCCAGAGCTCAAGGCCCACAGATGAAAGTAACTTTTGTTTTCTTTGCTTTTGGAGAAAGAAATAGGAAACAGAGCTGTGTAATGAAATGACAAGACAAATTGTTGAGAGACCCAGGTTTGTCAAATATGCTTTGTCAAGGGAGGGGACATATGTATACCTATGGCTGATTCATGTTGAGGTTTGACAGAAAACAACAAAATTCTGTNTGAAAGTAACTTTTGTTTTCTTTGCTTTTGGAGAAAGAAATAGGAAACAGAGCTGTGTAATGAAATGACAAGACAAATTGTTGAGAGACCCAGGTTTGTCAAATATGCTTTGTCAAGGGAGGGGACATATGTATACCTATGGCTGATTCATGTTGAGGTTTGACAGAAAACAACAAAATTCTGTAAAGCAATTATCCTTCAATTAAAAAAATAAATTTAAAAAATTTCCTTTGTGATCAACAGGCTACAATCCTAGGGGGATTTTAGACAGAGGAGAAATTAAAATAAATTGGAATTATTCATGAGTAAATAGCACCTCTCTCTTAATATAAGCTACACACAGACACACACACAGAGTAGTAAAGCCGACTAAATAAAGGCTCCTGTGTACAGGCACATAGACCCTTAAATTAGCATCAGACATAATCTCTGGAAGAACACTTGTTCATACATCTCTTATAGTTTTTATCAAATTGGATTAATGTGACATCTCCATATGTCTCATCTGTTAGAGTGTGGCCTCTTTGAGGTCACAAGTCAGGTCTCATTCAATTTTGCTTCCCCAATGCCTAGCACAACACCTGACACATGGCAGGTGCTATACAAGGTCTGGTGAATGAATTATAAATGAATGACAACAAAAGGAGGGATGAGAAGATAAACGTATCTGAGAGGTACAGATAATGTGCTGTAAGAGTTGAAAGGAGGAGGAAGCAATTAAATCAAAAAATGTGGTCAGCAAAGTCTTCATGAGGGAAAGATTATAGGAGCCAAAACTCGAAGTATCAAGAATTTGGATATAGAGAAATGAAGCTCGCTCCCTTGCTTGTATGGCCTCTCTCTTTATTTCCCCCTCCCTCTCTTTCTTTCCTTCATGTTTTAATTGGACAGCAGTAGATAGAAAAAAGCAGGGTGGAAAGGTGCCATTTCCACCCTGCTTGGTGGAAAAGACAGCATGAAGGCAGAGCTGAATGGGCCATTAGAGGCAAGAGCAGTCATGTGTTGAGCGCAATGTCATGGGGGCACCAGCCACTTGGAGACACAGTCAAGCTGCACAAAGGTGGGAAAGAAGGCACAAAGGATGATAGAATCATGCATGAGGGACAGAGGAAGTCCAACCTACCACCAACCACGGGTTGATAGAGTTTGATAAAAATGAAGAGGGTGTTTACATAGAGGGACTATACTATAACAAGAGACTTACTATGTATAAACACGTAACATATATAATATTAATATATAATGTATATTAGATGACTAAAGCATAACAAGGGCTTACCGTGTATGTGTGCACACACACATACTATATATACACATATACACATATATATATGTATATATATAACTGTGGCCCGCCAGGCTCCCCGTCCATGGAATTTCCCAGGCAAGAATACTGGAGTGGGTTGCCATTTCCTTCTCCAGGGGAGCTTCCCGACCCAGGGGTTGAACCCACGTCTCCTGCACTGGCAGGTGGCTTCTTGACCACTGAGCCACCAGGGAAGCCTATGAACAAAAACAAGTGCATGTGTGCTAAGTAGCTTCAGTCGTGTCTGACTCTGTGACCCTGTGAACCGCAGCCTGCCAGGCTCCTCTGTCTGCAGGAGTCTCCAAGCAAGATTACGGAGACTCATACAATGTTGACCGTAAGGAACATGGCTTGCCTCTGACAAAATCAGTTGGTGCTGACTTTGCTGACCATACACCTCCAATCCCCTTGTCTCTAGGAATCTAATGCCTTCTAGTGCCCCCAGATGCTCAGATCAGCCCTCAGCCAACTGCTTGGTCTTTAGACACACATAGTGCCAGTAACCGGGGAAGGCAATGGCACCCCACCCCAGTACTCTTGCCGCCTGGAAAATCCAATGGCCGGAGGAGCCTGGTGGGCTGCAGTCCATGGGGTCGCTAACAGTCGGACAGACTGAGTGACTTCATTTTCATTTTTCTCTTTCATGCATTGGAGAAGGAAATGGCAACCCACTCCAGTATTCTTGCCTGGAGAGTCCCAGGGATGGGGGAGCCTGGCGGGCTGCCATCTATGGGGTCACACAGAGTCGGACATGACTGAAGTGACTTAGCAGCAGCAGCAGTGCCAGTAACTAATGTCTTTATTTGTCACATCCCCTCTCCCTTTCATTCTTCTGTTCCTACCCACGCCAAACAAACATAAGATTCTTGGTGATAAAGTGATCAGAAGAGACATGGCTCTTCCTTTAGTAAGACTGCACATTCATGAAGACAGAACCCACTGGGTCGAGCCTTCGGCCTCCTGGATGGGGCTCTCCTGGCAGCATGGAAAGAGCGCTTGCAACTGGAGGGCTGCACTCAAAACCCAGTCTCACCATATGCTGCTGGGCGAGCCTGAGCAACTTATTTACGTTTTCAGAATCTGTTCCAGTTTCCTAAAATGGGGATAATGATTCTCCTTCCCCTGCCAACCTCACAGGGTTTTTGAATCACATCAAAAAAAGAAAGTTGACCTGCTTTAGAAGCTGTACTATGCAAATATGAGTTATTAGTATGATAATTATTCTTCAGGAGGCAAGGCTTCCAAGTTATCCTTATTGATGGGGGGAAGGAGGATTCAGATACTAGAGTTGCTAAGCTCCCTCTGAAAACTACCCACACGTTCTAGACCCCAGTTGTGATACAGGAGGCTACAGATCAGACGTGGGGTGTTCTCTGGGCTCCTCCATGCAGCTCCAGCTTCAGAAGGAAGGCAGGAAGCCCCGGAGGAGTCCTGTCCTCTGAAAGGATAACGCATAATCTGCAAATTCATAAATCACTGGGACGCTCTCGCCCATGAGCACGTTCAGTGAAGTGAGGACCTTTAATGCCTGTAAAATTTTACTCTGAAGGAAAATTACTTTAGTTCATTAAACCTTCCTGAAGCCCTGGTGTCTTTAAATCCATCAGGTTCCATGCATGCCCCCTGAAGGTCCCCCTCATGTCTCGCNGGGACGCTCTCGCCCGTGAGCACGTTCAGTGAAGTGAGGACCTTTAATGCCTGTAAAATTTTACTCTGAAGGAAAATTACTTTAGTTCATTAAACCTTCCTGAAGCCCTGGTGTCTTTAAATCCATCAGGTTCCATGCATGCCCCCTGAAGGTCCCCCTCATGTCTCGCCACCTCATTCCTGCCCCTACCCGACACTTCTTTGTTTCCAGCCAATTAAAACAGGGACCATGGCCTTTACTGAAAGTGACTGACAGTGGTAATGTAGTAAGGATGCTAAAACATACTTCTCAGGGACTGTACATAAGAGTATATTTTTCAGTTTTAGCAGAGTCTAAATCCTGGAGTCCTCATCCCAACTCATGGGGCACTCCCNCCAGCCAATTAAAACAGGGACCATGGCCTTTACTGAAAGTGACTGACAGTGGTAATGTAGTAAGGATGCTAAAACATACTTCTCAGGGACTGTACATAAGAGTATATTTTTCAGTTTTAGCAGAGTCTAAATCCTGGAGTCCTCATCCCAACTCATGGGGCACTCCCCCCAGGGAACAGAAACTAAGCATTTGTAGTCCACAGCTGATGCTGGGAAAGATTGAGGGCAGGAGGCAAAGAGGGTGACAAAGGATGAGATGGCTGAATAGCATCATCGACTCAATGCACATGAGTTTGAACAAACTCTGGGAGACAGTGAAGGACGGGGAAGCCTGGGGTGCTGCAGTCCATGGGGTCACAAAAGGTCAGACACAACTTAGTGACTGAACAAGTCCACAGCCCAACTGATCCCCAATCTAACAATGTCTGGGCACCAACTCGATATCCCAAACTGTGCTAGGTATGTGCCAAGTTCAGAATAACATAAATGGTGCTCCCTGCCCACCACGAGTTTACAATCTAGCTGAGGACAAGAAATGGTACAAGAAATACTAACTTTATTATCTTGTTCCAGTGCATGAAATTTCACAAAACTGCTACACCCTTCCCTATGTTTTAAAGGGCAGATTGTCAACTCTGTGGTTTAAGAAAGAACCTCAGCATGACCCCTGATCCCACCCTCATCCCACATAGAGCAAACAAACACAAAATCTTCTGACATGTACGGTAGCCCACTGAATCATCCAATTTTTGATTCTTGTAATTTTTTCATTCACCCACTAAGCAAATATGTATGGAATGTTTCCCACTGGCCAAGGGCTATGGGTACAGCAGTGAAGAAAACAAACCAGCCTCTCTGCCCTCAGAGAGCTTACATTCTGGCAAGGAAGATAAACAAACAGGTAGGTAAGTAGCATAGTAGTCAGACGATGGTGAGTGTTATGGGGTGGGTGCCGGGGGCCAGCGTGAGGAACTCCGCCCATGGCAAAGATCATGAGGAAGGAGGCTTCGGCATATGCAAAGGCGTGATCAAGCCTCAGGAGGCTCCCTGTACCCGAGCATCTACCCCAAACCAGAGTCTGTTTTTTGCTCTCACCTACACCTTTGACCTTCCGGGGAGCTCTCCCCCATAACCATTTCTCTCGGAGAAGGAGTAAACGTGCAGCTCCAAGTCAATAAAAATTCCTGGGTGTGACAAGAGTGTTTCAGCTTACGAACTCTGAAGGTTATCTAGCCCACCTGTATAGGTTTGTCCAGCCGCATGTGATGGTTTACAGCCCCCTCAACCGTGAGAGGCACGAGATGTTTTAGACTTACTAAAGGCAAATTCTTGTGGGAAGTTAGAAATTATTAGTATAGTGGGTTGGTTGGGAATTATATTGGTGAAGGGTTTTTTCATTTGTTGTGTCAATAATTGCTGCTAATCCCCTGCCCTGGGTGGGACAAGGGTGTCTCAGGTCAAACATCTCTGCTGACAAACTAGCTTGTGTGACAACCTCTCAACCATAAACAGCACAGAGAGTTTGGAGTACTAGCATAGGGCTTTTCTCCTTGTTGAGTCAATGATTGCCGCCAGGCCTCCATATCCTTAGGCACCTGGGAACATATTAATCAATGTATTTGGAATATAAAAAAGGAAATACAGTAGTTTTTAAGGTTAGCAATACTAGACTTTTTGAGTTAACGAATTTTCTCTTTTGTTATAGATCACTGTACTTTGTTATAAATCACTGTACCCTTGCTATGTAAAAATGTAACTTTATCACTATCTTAAGACTAAGTAGATCTTAAGGGGAGCATTGGTGAAAGGATTTTCATTTGTTGAGCTGATGTTTGCTGCTAAATTTCCATATTCCCTGTCCTTATAATGAATATAACTAGCATAAAGGAGAAATAAGTATTAACCTTTAAGATTAATCATGTTAACCTTGGGTTAAATAAATTCCTTTCTTGATTGTAACTCACTACACCCTCACCCTATAGGAATGCAACTTTATTTGGAGGGTGGTGCCTGGTTTAAGAAAAAACACCCTTGGAAAAAATAAGTTTTGTGGTTATCAGAAAGAAAGAGTCATAAATGTCAGCGAGCCTTATGGCAAGAAGATGATGTAAAAACCCCTAAGACCTTTTTTTATGTAAAGCACCTGACTTTGATAAAGGTCAGAACTGCTGACCCCCACATGGCTCTGTATTCATCCCTATATGTAACAAAAGGTATATAAGAAAATCTGAAAAATAAAGAAATGGGTTCAGTTCCTGGAAAGACTGACTCGCCCATGTCATTCTTTCTTGCTCCCCGTTTTTCCGGCTGAATTCCCATCTGGAGCATGGATGCTATTCCATGTGAACCAAGTTATTCAGCCTCTTTTTCTCCACTAATATTTCCTACTACACTATCCATTTCTAATCTCTCTATCTGTAATTAATTATGTATTTTCCAAGGTCGCTGACACCGTCCCCACCTTCAAATTCCCTGGATCCACCGGGGCTGGACCCCGGCAGGTGGGGGTGGGGAGGGGCAAGCGGATAAACAAAAGGAGAAGAGCAAGTCCTAACATGCAGGGTAGTGCGGAGCTATGTAGCTGCGGCAGAATAAAAGGAGCCCAGGAAAACTATGAAAAACTGACACTCGAGCAAAATCCTGAATGAGGTGAGGGACGAAGCCATGTAAGGGACAGCAAATGCAAAGGTGTTGAGGCCTTTCATAGTCAATCAACATCATGAGGACCAATGAGGATGGAGCTGAGAGACAAGAGAGAGTAGGAGGAGATGAAGTCCGGGAGACTTGCAGAGGCTTAGATCTTGCTGGGACTTGTGAAGGACCGTGGAGATCCTGGCTCTCACTGAGTGAGTCGAGGAGCTTCTGGAGGATTATAACAGAGGGCTTCAGTGTTCACAAGGTGACTCTGGTTGCTGTGTTAAGAAAGGCAGCGTGGGGAAAAATGCGAATTTGAATTGTGTTGTAACCATCCAGGTGAAAATGGTCCAAACAAGCATGGACAGGAAAAGAAATATGGTCTGAACATACTTGGAAGGTAAAGCCAGGAAGATTTGCTGAAAAATTGGATATGGGGTGTGAATAAAAGAGAAGAGTCCAAAATGACCTTCAGATTTGGGACTAAGTAACTGGAAGCATAGAGGTGCTATTTTATGAGATGAAGACTATATCAGGAGGAGGTTGGGAGGAAAGTTGAGACATTTAGTTTTGGACATTAAGTTTGAGATGCCTAAGAGAATTCAAGTAGATGAGTCAAATAGCTGGATTAATGAGTCTGGAATTCAGGGAAGAGAATCCAGGCTAAAAATATCAATATGGGAGTTGTCAGTGATTCAGTTCAGTTCAGTTCAGTTGCTCAGTCATGTCCAACTCTTTGCGACCCCATGGACTGCAGCACGCCAAGCCTCCCAGTACATCAGCAACTCCCAGCGTTTACTCAAACTCATGTCCACCAAGTCGGTGATGCCATCCAACCATCTCATCCTCTGTTGTCCCCTTCTCCTCCCGCCTTCAATCTTTCCCAGCATCAGGGTCTTTTCTAGTGAGTCAGTTCTTCACATCAGGTGGCCGAAGTATTGGAGTTTCAACTTCAGCATCAGTCCTTCCAATGAATATTCAGGACTGATTTCCTCTAAAATGGACTGGTTGGATATCCTTGCAGTCCAAGGGACTCTCAAGAGTCTTCTCCAACACCACAGTTCAAAAGCATCCATTCTTCAGCGCTCAGCTTTCTTTATAGTCCAACTCTCACATCCATGTATGACTACTGGAAAAAACATACCTTTGACTAGACGGAACTTTGTTGGCAAAATAATGTCTCTGCTTTATAGTATGCTGTCTAGGTTGGTCATAACTAGGTTGTCAGTGATTAGATGGTATCTAAAGACATGAGACTAGGTTAGATTGCCAGGACATGGAGTTTGAATAGAGAGATGAAGATTGAAAGTTGGGGCATTTCAGCATTGAGAGATCAGGGAAATGAAGAAGGGAAAACAGTATGTACTTAAACCTTTTGAAACTGGCACAGTGAATATCTGTGTCCTGTATGAATATTCACGAAATGGTACTTACGAATCTCTCAATAAGTAGATGGAACAAGATGGCCTTCTGTTGAGGCCAGTAAGCCTTTCTTTCCAAAATGCTCCCATCTGCTCCACGAGTGCTTGTGTACAGTGGCTACTATGGCAGAGATAGAACCTTTGCCTACATTTGCCATGTACTGGTGGCTCAGACAGTAAAAAATCTGCCTGCAATGCGGGAGACTTGGGTTCCATATCGGGGTTGGGAAGATCCCCTGGAGAGGGGGACAGCTACCCACTCCAGTATTCTTGCCTGGAGAATTCCATGGACAGAGAAGTCTGGCAGGCTACAGTACCTGGGGTCCCAAAGAGTCGGACGCAACCGAGCAACTTTCACTCCACTTTCCCCTCGCCAAAGCTGACACAGGCATCATTACTGCTGAGTCCCCAGCCTGACAATTCAGAAACCAACACTCAGTGTGGCACCTAGTGGCAAGCTGACTGCACTGTCTCACTCCTATCACATAGAGGAAGCAATTTCTTCTCCTTGAACTTGCTTTTCCTTGCCTGCAGTGAATATACTAGAATCAAAATCTTTAAATTTCTGAGCACCTATTCACTCTCATGGATTCCCACACAATTGCATCTAACAAAGGAATGCATTTCGCAGCAAATGAAGTGTGGTCATGGACATGCTGATGGAATCTGCTGGTCTTCCTGCAAATTTCATCAGCCAGAAGCAGCTGACCTGATACACTGATTGAATGGACTTGCAAAGATTCAACAGCAAGCACTAGCTGGAAGCCAGCATTGTGTGAGGTTGTGGTGCTATCTTCTTAGATGTGAATGTAGCTAGGAAATAAACCAAAATTCTGATACAAAGGTTTGAGAAGCAAGGGACAAAAGTGGGAGTGTTCCTCTCATTGTTCCTGGACATAAACCATCACAGCATGTTTTATTCATGTCCCCACAACTTTTGGCTCTGTCAATAAATTAAAAGAGAACACCTGTCCCATTGAACTGGAAGCTGAACTGAATACCCAGCAACTTTGAGCTTCACGTGCTACCAGTGAACCAACAGGAAAAGAGGAGGCTACTTACAAACAGGGGATGGAGATGTACACTCACAGCAGCTAAAGGGGTGGACTGTGCTGCTGTTTACTCTCTGAGAACTGTATTTCTAAGACCCTCCTGTCATGTGGGTTCTGATTCTGCCAGTGGGGCTAGGGGTGCTTGTGGGGATGTGGACTCCCTTCACACGTCTGTAGGCAACAGATCACCAGCAGCAACGCGCGGTCCCAGTGACACGTGAGGCAGGTTCCTGGGCCCTCCTTGCGCAGCTCAGCACAGCCACAGGGGTCGCAGCGGGAGGGACCCTTGGCCTTCTGTACTGCTCTTCTCCCTCCCGGGCAGGCGGGTTAACAGCTTGTGCAAAGTTGAGCAACCGCATTTCCTCCTTCTTGCTCCTCCAGTCTTGGCGGTACACTTGCAATCAATTCCTGTATTTGATGACTTCTCTCTAGAAACACCTAGAGCTGGGGACCCTCACTGACACAGAATGGTCTGTGAGCTTAGAGGAAACTCAGGAGAGTGTGTATTCTGGAAGCCATGCAAAGAATGGGTTTCAAGAAGGAAGGAGTGATCAGCCATGAGAAATGCTGCTGACACCTCATGTGCAAGGAAGATGAACCATTGGATTAGCTACTAGCTGACTTCAGGGGCCTTCAAAATAACTAGTTGACTTAAGTTCTCCCCCTTCTTACATCCTTACACCAGAATGACCTTTCTAAAGCAGAGGCTGAATTCCATTGCCTATACATTGTCAAACGATCTATAGTGGCTCCAGGCTGCCTTTCAGATCAAATTCCCCAGCACAGCATAAAAGGGCTTTCTCAACTTGGCCCCAATTGACATTGTAACCCCTCTCTAGACTTTCCCAAAATAACATCTACCTTCTAGCCACATCGGAATACCCATGTTTCTCCCTGTTCCATGCTCCCACACTTTCACACAAGCTCTTGTCCGTCTTCTGAAAGCTCTTCTCTCACTCTTCACCTGAGGATATTTTTCTTCAAGGCCTAGCTCAAATACCATCAACACTCTGATGTCTTACCTGTCCTGCAAGACAGAAAAGATCCGCCCCCCCCATCCATGCTCCCTTGCCTTGTTGCACATACTTCCAACTATGCTACTCACAGTGGACTATAACTATTTGCATAGGTATCTCCACCATAAGGGTATGTCGTTTTTCTCATCATTGTACTACAAGAGTATTATCACACTCTTCATTAGCGTACTGCCTATTAGCCAACAGAGATATGATGCATTCAGTGAATTCAAAGTGTTGCCATAGGCATTCAAAGGAGGAGAAAATGAGTCTGGGCTGGGGTGTTCAAGATGTCCTCATAACGGATGAGAGGCATAAGTAAGGTCATAATAGATAGGTGGAAGTGGAAATTCCCAGATGTCTTCTTTCTGGAGTATCTCATGTAGTTTTTCAAAGGTATCTTTTCCCTGGATTAAATAGTCTGCCAAGTCTCCCCAAAAGGAAGAATTCAAAGTGACTGTGAAAGAACTTCAAGAAGGTCTGGAGGATAAAACAAAAGGAACTCAAGGCCAAGGAGGGAAGATGGTGAAAGCAACCTTCCTATATGACTGCACGAATATATATTTTTTTTTTTAGATTTTTTTTTAACGTGGACCATTTAAAAATCTTTATTGAATTTGTTACAATACTGCTTCTGTTTTATGCTTTGGTTTCTTTGGTCATGAGTCATAAGGGATCTTAACACCTGAACCAGGAATCAAAGACTCACCCCCTGCATTGGAAGACAAAGTCTGAACCACTGGACCACCGGGGATATCCCTATGACTGCATTAAGTTTTAAAGCGATTTTACTCTCTAGGGACTTCTAAAGATGACAAAGATATATACCTATACCTGACTGGATGTAGATGAAAGAAAAGTGTGTCTACAGTCAGAAACATGACTAAGTAGAGTAATTTAGACAAGAGAAGAACAAACACAGAAAAGGTAGAGGTGGCAACGCTAGTATACACTGAGCACCTACAAAATGCCAAGCGCTGTGTTTGGTGATCTATGTGCATTACACAGGAAATAAGCATAACCGCAGTGAAGAGCAGATATCATCATCCACATAGTCCAGATGAAGAAACTGTCCAGGCCATGCTGCTGAGGAGAGGTAGGAGTCAGCACCCAAACACAGGTTTGTCTATTCCTATATGATCCAAGAAAGGGATACGAGATAGAGGAATTAATAGACATTGCTGCTGCTGCTGCTAAGTGACTTCAGTCGTGTCCGACTCTGTGTGACCCCATAGACAGCAGCCCACCAGGCTCTCCCATCCCTGGGCATCCCTAATTAAAATGGGGCCATTGTTAAGAAAGCACTTTGCAGCATGTGGCAGCTGAACAAGGCAAGTGGCAGATCAAGGAAGCAGAATGCAGCGCTGTTGAAACTAGGAGCTTGTGAAAAATGGCTGTTGAGTAGTGGGAGGTTGTCCTGGTTTTGTGTAACGAGCCATTAAAAATGAATTAAAAATCCATTCACTTTCATTTCCTAAGGGACACTGAAAAGGAAGGAGACAGCCATCTCTTAGAAATGATTTAGGTAGCATGCAGCCCAGTAAGGGGGTGGGGCCAAATGACCCCAGAATTCCCTGCCAATGTCCATATTCTATGATGAGAGATCACCAGAACTAGAGTTTATTAGCTCAAAGTGTACCATTAAGTAGGACTCTGAGCCCATACCTTCCTACATGTCCATCACTCCTTCCATCCAACCACCACCAGCACCACTCTCATGAGGAAGCCAAGGGCAGTAACAGGTATAAACAGATGAAAGATGAAACTGTGGCTCTAAGCCCATTGGTGTGACAGTTCTAGAGATAATCATCAATACAGAGGAAAATATAAGCAATCTGTTACCTTGGTAATAGAGCAAAAGCTCTGACCCAGACAGTCTTAGTGTAGAGTTCAGGCTCTGCCATTTACTCTCTGTGTGACCTAAGGCAAGTAGCTTGCCCTATGGTGTCTCAGTGTCCTTATCTGGAAAATGAAGCCAATATCATTCCCTTCACTGGATTGATGTGAGGATTAGAATTATGTTCCAGGCACATGGTCAGGCCTCAGTACACAGTAGGTTCATCTCTGAGCAAACCAGGTCATTTGCCCACCCAAGTAGGAAAATGGCATGCCCCAAGATGGAGCATGTCACTTCTTTAGTGATGACAACCTGAAGCTCAGAAAATAAAGAGCAATTTCACCAGGCCTCTCATTGATGTAGAGATAAAAGCCTGGAGCTCTTCCTGGGTGCTGGTGCTTACTTTGAGTGGACATGCATTGACAGCTTCAGCAATGGGAAGATCACAGGCTCATCAAGTCCATTTTGACTAGTGTGTGATCCTACCCACTTGTCACTTTTCATTTCAGGGACTGTCTCTGCTTTTCCTGCTTACAGGAATGCACATTCCCCTTCCTTCCACCATTCCTGTCAAGGGGCATCATTCCCTCTTAGAGCTCAGGAACTGAAAGAGCTCTCAGCCAAACCACTGTAGCTGCTGAACCAAGGGAATTTACAAGGGATAAGCAACTTCCCAGATTGGAAGTAGCTAATACCCCCAAGAGACCCATAGTAGGGACTTGACTAGAATGTAAAATGCCTCAGGGCAACACAATGGTCTGTCCTATTTTTCACAATATCTTCAGCACCTCGGACAGTACCTGACGTGTCCCAGATTCCCCATATAGAAGCGTGGAATGAACGACCTACCATCTAATCCCATGATCTAATATTTCTCACAACCTATCTCCTACTCACCTGACAAATTACTACACAGTCTCTCATGGTCAATGTGTACATGTGCAGTCGCTCAGCTGTGTCCAACACTTTGTGACCCCAGGGACTGTAGCCCCCCAGGCTCCTCTGTCCATGGGATTATCCAGGCAAGAACACTGGAGTGGGTTGCATTTTCCTCCTTCAGGGGATCTTCCCAATCCAGAGATGAAACTTGCATTTCCTGTGGCTTCTGCATTTGCAGGCAGATTCTGTACCATGTGGGAAGCCCTATTCTGGTCAATGTACCATACTAATGGTGTGGAGCATGTAAGGATGAAGGACACAATGTTCCTGACACTTTCAGTGCAACCAGAGATATACATTTATACGACCACCTTCAGTGAAAGTTGCAACCACTCTGACTTGCTCCCGGTTGTAAGTCATTCCACCTTTTGTCTCTTGGGAGTCTCACACTAAACCTGCAAGGTTGCTATGTGATAGAAATGAGTGATTTCCTAACAGGGATGATGTAGAGGATTACCCTGTGTGAAAATTTTTACAAGAGTACTATTTGAACTGGCTTAAGTTAGTAGGTGAAGAAGGCAATGAGCTTTTCAGGATAAGAATAAGCAGGAGAAGACTCAACTGGGCTGAAATTTCCTGTCATGTTCCAGGCTTGGGGTGGGAATTGGCAGGGCAGGGGGTCTGCTGAGGTTAGGGCATCAGGTGTGTGGAGAAGGAGATGGAGTCCCAGGTTGGAGTCAGACAACAATTCTTTTAACTACTAGGTATGTAAGTTTCCAATTGGGTTAACAGATTATTACAAATAAAGTAGCTTAAAACATAAATGTATTATCTTACAGCTTGGGAGATCAGAAGTCCAAAATGGGTTTCAGTGACTAAAACCAAGGTGTTGGCAGGACTGTATTCCTATATGCCTTCTGGAGGTTCTAAGGGAGAATCTGTTTTCTTGCCTTTTCCAGATTCCAGAGGTTATATGTGTTCCTCGGCTCCTGGTCCCCATTCATCTTCAAAGCCAGCAATGACTGGTTGAGTCTCACATTGCATCACTCTAATTCTGACTCTTTTTCCTCCTTCTCCCCCCTTGAAGGATCCTTCTGATTACATTAGACCCAACCAGATAACCCAGGATACTCACTTTATCTTTTACTCAACTGATTACAGCCTTATTTCCATCTCCTGTCCTAACTTCCCTTTGCTATGTAATCCAAGGTCCCAGGGATTAAGATATGGATATCTTTTGGGAGGACACTATTCTGCCTAGTACATCAGTCTTTTAAGAGTTCCAATTCTTCTCAGAAAATAACACACAAATGTCTACTGTGCTTGAGCAGGTGAAAAAATCAGTTGGCACCTGCATTCTGGAAATAAAACAGTCAGGAATATGAAGAGTGAATCAGTGAAGATGAAAAACAGGAAGTCATGTAAGAAGGATATTACAATAGTCCCAATATAAGAGATAAGAGAATTGAACTAAGACAATGGTGATAGAAAAGGAAAGAGGGAAAGTAGTGGGTGGGAGCCCTAGGACAATTGTTGCTAAAAGTTGCAAACAGAGCACAATAGAAAAGCATCGAGTGGAAGATACCTCTGATGTTTTCAAGAAGTTAATATGCTTCATTTTAATTCAAAGGCTTGGGCTTGAAATCCAGCTCCAACACTTTCAGGAGGAGCATCTAATATGTTTCCACAGCCTAACTCTCTCATGTCCCTGCTTGGTTGAATGGGTTTTTAGCCTATTTCCCTGCACCTATGCATTCCCTCTTTGTTGGAAACATGTTTATGACCAATTTGTTCCTTCTGCCTAGGGGTCTGAAGGCCATGTTTGTTAATTACTATCTGCTCAATGCCTGAACTTCTGAGAATCTTCTTCCTTCGATTAACATTTCCTGGCCTCACTCACACGGCTGGTTATCTCTTGAGCTTCTTTAGCAGACGGCTTGCCTGGATCTTACCCATGGGTTGTCAGGAGAATGGACCGTGGCAGTCAAATACCACGACCTAACAGATGAAGCACTGTAGCATTTATGAGGTGGGAATGAGGAGGGGTGTCAATTTTAATCCATTCAAGCTCCTGGACAAGCACTTGATCAAAACCCCAGGGTTCTAAATCATATAGTAAAAGGACCATCGATTCAGGCAAGAGAATGCTCATAAATCCCAGACACTAGAGGTAAAAAATATTTCGGGTATAATCAGGGCCATGCCAGACCTAGAGAAGAACTGTTCTCCTCTGAAGCGACTTAGCAACAGCAGGAGCAGTCTCCTGTAGTGGCCAACATTCCTCTAGCAGCCAAACCAATATTCCCACTAGAAAGTTATCTGGATTGCCTAAAATAACAGCAGCCTGGACTTCGTCTCCATATAACACCTTGGAAAGGAGCAGAACCTCCAGCGGCTGATGGGGGATGATTTAAGAGTCCTCTTGTGTGTAGCCTAGGACATAATAACAAAGAACACACAATTTATTTGTATTGATTCACCAGCACACATTTGATCATATCTCCTTGTCATTCCTTTGGCTAAGAATCCATGGCCACAGCCCTGAGAAATTTATCTTTCACAAAATATCTCTGTAAAAAAATAAGTTCCTCACATATCTTAGCTACAGCAGAAGAGTCAGGTCAGAGAGGCTTGCCAAAGAAAAGGGGGAAAGGAGCCAGCAGCCTCCTTGTGTGCTGACCCTGTTCTAAACAATCTCCCTCCCACACACAAGGTGTGCTTGAAAATTAAAGCTTCAGTTCTGGGACAGGGACATCAGATACAAGAACAGAAATCAGTGCCAGATCAGATTATGGCTCCAGAAGAATAAGGAGTGCAGAGGAATGGGTTGCACCTTGAGACAAAGAGAAGGAATGCAAAATAAGGAGCAGAAACAAGTCTGGACCCCATGTGAGACTCAGGCAGCATAAAAGGGCCCAGATGTTCAGCACTACTTTCACATAAGCTTGAATGAAGGTTATTCATCCAAATAATCTTGTGGTGGCGGTTTAGCTGCTCAGTCATGTCCAACTCTTTTCCAACCCCATGGACTGTGGCCTCCAGGCTTTTCTGTCCATGGGGTTGGTTGCCCAGGGGAAAATACTGGGGTGGGTTGCCATTTTCTTCTCAAGGGGATCTTCCTGGCCCAGGGATCAAACCCCAGTCTCCTGCATTGCAGGTGGATTCTTTACCACTGAGCCACTAGTGAAGCCTCTGCTTTGGGAGATTATTCCTTCCAGATAATGTTGCACTGAGCATCTACTACGTGCCTGGTTCTGCTCCACAAGCTGGAAAAGGTTACACACAGTTGTCTGTTTGTTTGTTTTTTTCCTCCAGAGACTCTCAATCTAGTGGAAGGGGGGAAAAAGGCAAGTAAGCACTTTATTTAGTGTGATTTCTAGTGTACCACCTATTGCACCAACTCAACAAATTCTGTGACTCAGTTCCATGGTGCACTGGCTCTTTCTACTCCAGAATACAACAAAAAATCCTGAGAAAAATAAAGAGAAATTGAAAAAGGCAAGTAAGCACTTTATTTAGTGTGATTTCTAGTGTACCACCTATTGCACCAACTCAACAAATTCTGTGACTCAGTTCCATGGTGCACTGGCTCTTTCTACTCCAGAATACAACAAAAAATCCTGAGAAAAATAAAGAGAAATGGCGTGCATTTTAACAAGGTCGAGCAACCTGGGTGGACACAGGGATCTTTAAACTTGACGTGGAATATGTTGAATGGATATCTAGAAGTAAGCCATTTGCTATAGATGCCTTTATCTCATGGTAGGATTTCTTCTTCAGCCTATTCAGCTGCCCTCAGCATTAATAACACTGACTGCTGCTGCTGCTAAGTCGCGTCAGTCATGTCCGACTCTGTGCGACCCCATAGACGGCAGCCCACCAGTAGGACTGTGGCCCCCAGGCTCTTCTGTCCATGGGGTTGCCCAGGGGAAAATACTAGGGTGGGTTGCCATTTTCTTCTCGAGGGGATCTTCCTGGCCCAGGGATCAAACCTCAGTCTCCTGCATTGCAGGTGGATTCTTTACCACTGAGCCACTAGTGAAACCTCTGCTTTGGGAGATTATTCCTTCCAGATAATGTTGCACTGAGCATCTACTATGTGCCTGGTTCTGCTCCACAAGCTGGAAAAGGTTACACACAGTTGTCTGTTTGTTTGTTTTTTTCCTCCAGAGACTCTCAATCTAGTGGAAGGGGGGAAAAAGGCAAGTAAGCATTTTATTTAGTGTGATTTCTAGTGTACCACCTATTGCACCAACTCAAAAAATTCTGTGACTCAATTCCATGGTGCACTGGCTCTTTTTACTCCAGAATACAACAAAAAATCCTGAGAAAAATAAAGAGAAATGGCATGCATTTTAACAAGGTCGAGCAACCTGGGTGGACACAGGGATCTTTAAACTTGATGTGGAATATGTTGAATGGATATCTAGAAGTAAGCCATTTGCTATAGATGGCTTTATCTCATGGTAGGATTTCTTCTTCAGCCTATTCAGCTGCCCTCAGCATTAATAACACTGACTGCAGCTGCTGCTAAGTCGCGTCAGTCATGTCCGACTCTGTGCGACCCCATAGACGGCAGCCCACCAGGTTCCTCTGTCCCTGGGTAGCCCCAAAAGAAACAGAAATCCTTTCTGCTGTCACCAACAACATGCATGTGTCCTTCTCTCCCTGCCAGCACCCTCTTCAGTTCAGTTCGGTTTCAGTCGTGTCCAACCCTTTGAGACCCCATGAGTCGCAGCACATCAGGCCTCCCTGTCCATCACCATCTCCCGGAGTTCATTCAAACTCACATCCATCGAGTCGGTGATGCCATCCAGCCATCCCATCCTTGGTCGTCCCCTTCTCCTCCTGCCCCCAATCCCTCCCAGCATCAGGGTCTTTTCCAATGAGTCAACTCTTCACATGAGGTGGCCAAAGTACTGGAGTTTCAGCTTTAGCATCATTCCTTCCAAAGAAATCCCAGGGCTGGTCTCCTTTAGAATGGACTGGTTGGATCTCCTTGCAGTCCAAGGGACTCTCAAGAGTCTTCTCCAACACCACAGTTCAAAAGCATCAATTCTTCGGCGCTCAGCTTTCTTCACAGTTCAACTCTTGCATCCATACATGACCACTGGAAAAACCATAGCCTTGACTAGATGGACTTTTGTTGGCAAAGTAATGTCTCTGCTTTTCAATATACTATCTAGGTTGGTCAAAACTTTTCTTCTAAGCACCCCTTTACATACCCTCAAGTGTCAGCTCCAACCTCATCCCCAGAAGAGAGCCATTCCTCCTTACCCCAGTCCCCACTCATCTCTCCATCAATGGTCAACATATTCCCCAGGATCTCCCATTCTACATGTTTATCTTACAACTTGACCTCGACACTCCTACTGAGTGGTAGAGAGAGTTCATGTCCCTCCCTTGAAAGTGGACCTATCTGTGTTATTACCTTAACCAGCAGAGTAGAGGGGAAATGGTGCTAAGTGACCTCCAAGGCTGGCTTGTGCACTCAGGATGGTCGCTCTCAAGGTCCCAATGCCATGTGTGAGGATGCCCAAACTGGTCCACAGTGGGAAACACCACACACAGGGCCACAGTGTTTCAGCCCACAGCCCAGCTGAGAACCCAGTGGGGAGCAGGCATCAGCCACCAGCTCTGAGGGGGGACATCTTCAGAGCCTGCAACCCCCACTTTTGGGTCAGCCTCAGTTCTGGCTCCATCCAGTGGAGGTTTCAGACAAGGTTTACCTAGTGCCCTGTCAAAACCCTTGACCCACAGAATCATGAACACAGTATGTTCATGAACTTGTTTTCCTTTTGCACTACTAAATTTTGAGGTGGTTTTTCATGCAGAAAAAGTACCTGGAACATATGCATAAACCACGTGCACCGTTTAAGGCTTCCAGTCATTATGCATGTGGGATTAGTCTTCTAATGACTTAAGTTATGTAGATCTAATTTCCATAGATAGAATGTAAACTCCTTGAGAGAACAGATTAAGACCCTATCAGCCAACTTCCAATGGGTATACTAAATACCACCTGCCCTAAAACATGTTCATCAAGAACCACTCAGACTTGCCTCCTCCTTAGGGGAATGCCACATCTCAAAGAGGGCACGATCACCCATTCTGTTGCCCAGGCCAGAAGCCCAGGAATCCTGCCATATTCTTCTGCACACCACATGCAAACCCACCCCATTACTATTCCCCTACTATTTGTGTCTCACCATGCGTGGCTACCACTCCTTTCCAAGTTCAAATTCTCAACCTCTCTCACGAGCTCTGTTTTATCTGCCTCCTTACTGGTATCCCTGTCTCTAGTTGCACAAGTCCTTCTTCCACAAGGTGCCAGGATGCCTTCCCAACAAGCAAGTAAGACCCTATCATTTCTACAAATCCTCAGGGACTCCCTACTGCCTACAGGGTAGAATCTAAAGTAACCAGCAAGGCCCAAAGTTCTTCTCAACCTTGCCCAGCCTAGGTCTCTATCCTCATTTTCTGTCACCAGCTCTTTACTTTGTTTTCTACTCTCTGTATTACTCTGAACCACAGAATGGAGAAAACTATTTCTGCAACTTTTTCAATTATCTCCCCCAAATAATATATAACCAGGGCATTCTGGCTTAATTTATTTCTATCTCTCTCTCTCTCTGTTTCTCTCTCCGTCTCTCTCTCAATCGTCTTTCACAGCTTTATCTAGACTCTAGACCTGTGCTTTCCAATTAGCACTATAGGCATTAGCTACACAGCAATCACTTCAATTTTAAAAATAACTATTACCAATTCAGTTCTTCAGTCACCCTAGTCACATTTCAAGCACTCAACAGTCACATGTGGCCAGTGGCTACCATACTGCAAATAGTGGATTACAGAATATCTCCATCATTGCACAACACAGATGCTGCTCTAGAGATTCTCAGCTAAGAGTTGGTCTTCAGCTATACTCTGTTCTCACTTGCCCCCCACTTTTTTTCTCATCCAAATTACTGGTATAATAGATAACCAGATTCTCTATGGGCCTCCCTGGTGGCTCAGAGGTAAAGAACCCACTTGCCAGTGCAGGAGACGTGGCTTCTATCTTTGGGTCGGGAAGAGCCCCTGGAGAAATGAATGGCAACCCTCTCCAGTATTCTTGCCTGGAAAATCCCAAGGCAAAGGAGCCTGGACAGCTACAGTTCATGGGGTTGCAAAAGAGTCAGACATGACTTGGTGACTAAGCAACAATAAGATTGTCTGTGCTGCCCAGAATCCATGCTCTCTCCTCATGGGAACAATATCACTTTGGGGAAGCAAGTCTCCCCATGATAAGACATGTGGTTCAGATGGTATGGACCATGCACTGACCCATCCTAAGTTTAAGGAGTAGGCTCTGTTTGGCTCTGTTCCACTCCTATGGCACAGTGGTTGGCTTAGGGGAAAAAATCTGTTACCTAACTAGAATGAAATGAAATGAAATTCAGCTTGAGTCTTGCTGGGACTTCTGGGAGAGAGGACCATCCTCTTTCAGGAAACATCCTAACAACCCCACTTCTTTTGATAACATTAAATAAAGAAATGAGTTCTGGAATAACTACAACCATTTTGCTGTCTTGAAGGGAGCTTCTGAAGTTGCTGAAGGAAGACAAAGTAAAATCAGCCAACAACGCACAACCCAGTAGAAATACTAAGGGAACCTAATTCCTTGATGATATCATTTGAGCTGCTGGATCAAGCCTGACCTGAAGCTACTACTACTGACCTCTAACCTTCTATGTTACATCAGTCAATAAACCTTCCTTTTGTTTCAGCACACATGCTTTATTAACTATTATATTGAAACACTACTCTCATATTTTAAGCCTCAAATCAAAGTTATCTTTTGCATAAAGCCTACCTTGACTCCTTCAGCAGACTCCACTACTCACTCTTTTATATGTCCCTCAATGCATCCTAACATTACATCAATGTTTCACTGAATTGTATTACTGATGTGTCATTTTCTTTCTATATTATGAAATATGGGAGAGCAAGTTTTGAGCCTCTTAATCAGTATTATAAATAAATAAACTAAAATAACTAACTAAACCCTAATGTAACCCTACCTGATACATAATAGATGCTTAAAACATCTGTTAACAAGTAAATATAGGACAAATAGTAGTCAACTGACAAATTTCAATTAATAATAATAATAGAAATAGAAGTCAATATTCACATCCATTTTCACCTTTAATCCTCCAAACCCTATGAAATGTGACTACCCCTATTGTCATTTTTTTTTTTCAGGGATGAACCAGAGTCTTTTTAAAAAGTATTTATTGAATTTGTTATAATGTAGCTTCTGTTTTATGTTTTGGTTTTTTGGGCCATGAGGTATGTGGTATTTTGGCTCCATGACCAAGGATTGAATGCATACCCCCTGCATTGGAAGGTGAGGTCTTAACCACTGGACTGCCAGGGAAGTCCTGAACCAGAGTCTTTAAAAGATTAAATAACTACATAAAATCTCACAATATATAAACGTTAGTGCTTAGTATATTCTTTCCTCTGAAAAATCTAGCCCTGTTCCCTCCCAATGTTTTATATTCCACCTCCTTCCTGATTAAGAGCATCAATTAACTCAGCAATATCAGTGCCACAAAAGTTCCCAAGGTGGCTGGGGTACCTTAGAACCTCTGCTGAATCTCTGCAAGACTAAGTTCAAAGTAAACCCAATGAAATCCTCAAGAGAGGACCACAAAGTCAACCTCAAGCCAACTCTTTATTCCAAGCTCAGGGCTCCAGGAAGACACGGGAACTGGCAGGTGGGCTTCCAGAGCTGTCTGAGCAAGCTCAGCTCTTCGGGAGTGAGGACTAGACACTCCTTCCACAGTTCTGGCCACCTCTCCACTCTCTTGAAACCCAAGCTCCACCCTAAACTTTGCGTCACACGCCACGCTCAGGTTCCTCCTCCAGGCCACCTACCTGGGCCCAGGCTCTGGTTTTACTTCTAAAGTTGGAACTTTGACTCAAGAGAATAGGCTCCCTGTGAGGAGGAGGTGACCTGGGGAAAGGAAAGGGGCGTGCCTACTGTCACTGTACAGGACTCTGAAGGGTCCAGGTGGAGAGTGTTCAGCTACACTTCAAGCAGAAATTAACCCAGAATCACAGCAGAGATGTCATTCAACCAGCTGGCAGGTGCCAATACCTAAAGCATGCCACAAGCTTCTCAGGTATTGTAGGCCTATGAGGCAGGGAGTCCACTAATACAGGTGAGCAAGTGGAAGGCTGGGAATGGGAGAATGTGCGGGAGAGGGTCAGAAAGAAAGAGAGAAGCAGGTGTACGTGTGTGTGTGTGCACGCATCTGTGTGCAACACATAACATGTAAGAACCTCTCCAATTGTGGCTTGTGGACCATATGAATCAGACTCATCTGAGCAACTTACAAATATACAGATTCTGGATCCCACCCTTTCTACACTGAGTAACATCTCTGAGAGCTGGGAATGGTCATCTGCCTTTCACAGGCCGTGCCTGTAGCCAGGGCAGCACTGGACTGACTCCTGAAGAAATAACAAACCTCCCCTGGGCTTGGGAGCAATGGGCACACTGCACCCAAAGGCTGGGAAAAGGGGCCATGAAGGCACAGACAGAGACGCTCACCGGAAGCTGGGCAGTGTGACATCTTGGTACCCAAGCTGACGGCTTGGCCGCTCTGCAGCTCTGACAGCTGAGTGCCTCTAGGGCTGACCTGTGCCTGGGGGAGGCCTTTCCTCAGCAACTGTCTGTGCTGCAGGCTGCTAGAGGGCTCTGTTCCCACACAGACCTAAACTGTCTGAAGGAGCCTCCAGAGGAGGCCAGAGGACACAACTGCCTCTGGGGAAACTGGATTGGTTTCTAGAACTATAGTAACTTAAGACAATCAAGAATGATTAAGCCATGAGCAGTCCTTCCAGAAGATACTGGGGCTGGGGCATATGGGAAATATCAGAGTAGGGCCAAGGTGATGGGAGTCTTATAATCACTTTAATGTTTATTCCCAATGGGCCCAGAACAAGGAAGATGAATCCCCCTTTTAATGGCCTTTATGCAGTCAAAATCTCTGCTTCAGCCAGGAGCCTCCCTTCTCACATATGAGCCTCACTCAAATTCTCCAGTAGCCTCTAATTAATCCAGCCCTGAGCAGCGGAAGTGTCACATCAGATAACCAGTATGGCAGGATGCAGCCACGGGACACCTACAAGCCACCACTGATGATACATCCTGTGCTGAAGAGTGGACGGCCCAGCAAAGGAGCTCACCCTCACCAGGCAGCCAAGGCCTGCAGAGGCCCCCTGCGTGCTGAGGAGGACAGAGTTCTCAGGATTACGTGCTAGGCTCTCCCACAGCCAGTCTGGAGGAGGTAAGCCCGTCAACACGACACAACTGTATCCTGGCTGTTGGACCAGGGACTGGCATGAAAGAGAGACTCAACCAACAAGTTGGCTGAATGAAGGCAGGTGCAAAGTCACCGGTGGTTGATGAGCTCCTGGGATAGATATTATTTAACAGAGAAGAATTATCCAAGAAACTAAATTGTATACTAGAAAGTGAAAAGTGAAAGTGAAGTCGCTCAGTCCTGTCCAACTCTTTGCAACCCTATGGACTGTAGCCTACCAGGCTCCTCTGCCTGTGGGACTCTCTAGGCAAGAGTACCGGAGTGAGCTGCCATTTCCTCCTCCAGGGGCTCTTCCCAACCCAGGGACCCAGCCCGGGTCTCCCGCACTGCATATAGATGCTTTCCCGCCTTAGCCACAAGGGAATCCCCAGTGCACAGGAGTCAAGCCCTAAATCACAGAAAGTAAACACCCTTGGGTTTGCTTACATCCTGGGTTACATCCAGCACCGCCACTTTCCGCAGATCCTTGAGCAAGTTATTTAATCCCCAGAGCCTCTCTTTCTGCCTCTGCACACAGGCACGCAGCTTCACAGGGCTTGCCACAAAGAATAAAGAAAACCACTGTCAATCAGAACCTAGGATCTAACACACAGAAGGAAGTCAGGCAATGTTAGCTGGCATTAGAATTAGCTCCAGAAAGTCCCAGTTCTCTTAAGAGGTAGAGGAGAGAAGATATTCCAGAGAAACCCTCCAAGTTCAGGCCTGTTTTCCCCCTCATCCAGCTGAGGAAGCTCAGGCTCAGAGAAGCTAAGAAATCTCCCCAGGTTACACAGTGCAGAGTCAAGACTCAAGTCCAGTTGGGACCTCAAGGTCATTGATCTTTCCTCAGTGTGGTTTTTAAAAATCTCTGGTGGGTCTGGAAGATGACCTGAGGAGAACCAGGTTCTGTCTGGCCCCCTGGGCACAGTTGGGAATACATTAAATTTACCAATTCCCTGCCTTTGAGCAGCTGTCATTCCTATAATGTGGAAACATGCTGTCAGGGAAAGAGGAAATACAAGAACAAGGCAAATGACTAGCAAAGCGAGGAAGTTTGGTTGTTTCTTCTTATATTGAAAGTATAACCATCTGCTGGTCCAAGACCGGAAGCCGTGCTTATGGACACCAGAGAGAGACAGAGATGGCTGCAAGCACAGAACAGGTAGTTTAGAAGGGGAGAAAAGCAAGTGCCCAGCAGACCATCTTCAGCCAATTTCTAGAAGAGCAAATTAACTCACTTCTGAAAAGCTGGGGTACCACTTGATTAGTGAAAGTTAATTCTGAATTTACATTGGGAACACGTGTACACCCGTGGCGGATTCATGTTGATGTGTTGCAAAACCAATACAATATTGTAAAGTAAAAATAATAATAATAAAATTTTAAAAAAGAAAATAAAAAGACATACTGAGAAAAAAAAAAAAAAGAAAAAGAATATCCTCCTGAACCCAGAGGACAAAATTCAACACACACCAACCTGAGTGATAACAGCTGACAGTGGCAGTACTGAGTTGTCTCTATCTGGGTTGGCCTCAGCACTTGCAATGAGTTAACTCACAAGAACCTTTCAGGATGAGTGTAGTTATCATTCCCCCATCATACAGATTTGGAAATGGAAGCTGAGAGGTGGTTGAGTCGCTTGCTTGAGGGCTACTCGGACAAACAGTGCTGGAGCAGGGTCTGGGTACATGGGTTCAAGCACCCCCGCCCCCGCTCTCCCTAAAGACTGTCTCTTATACACATCTAGATGTGTATAAGAGACAGCCGTGCCTGTAGCCAGGGCAGCACTGGACTGACTCCTGAAGAAATAACAAACCTCCCCTGGGCTTGGGAGCAATGGGCACACTGCACCCAAAGGCTGGGAAAAGGGGCCATGAAGGCACAGACAGAGACGCTCACCGGAAGCTGGGCAGTGTGACATCTTGGTACCCAAGCTGACGGCTTGGCCGCTCTGCAGCTCTGACAGCTGAGTGCCTCTAGGGCTGACCTGTGCCTGGGGGAGGCCTTTCCTCAGCAACTGTCTGTGCTGCAGGCTGCTAGAGGGCTCTGTTCCCACACAGACCTAAACTGTCTGAAGGAGCCTCCAGAGGAGGCCAGAGGACACAACTGCCTCTGGGGAAACTGGATTGGTTTCTAGAACTATAGTAACTTAAGACAATCAAGAATGATTAAGCCATGAGCAGTCCTTCCAGAAGATACTGGGGCTGGGGCATATGGGAAATATCAGAGTAGGGCCAAGGTGATGGGAGTCTTATAATCACTTTAATGTTTATTCCCAATGGGCCCAGAACAAGGAAGATGAATCTTCCAGAGGAGGCCAGAGGACACAACTGCCTCTGGGGAAACTGGATTGGTTTCTAGAACTATAGTAACTTAAGACAATCAAGAATGATTAAGCCATGAGCAGTCCTTCCAGAAGATACTGGGGCTGGGGCATATGGGAAATATCAGAGTAGGGCCAAGGTGATGGGAGTCTTATAATCACTTTAATGTTTATTCCCAATGGGCCCAGAACAAGGAAGATGAATCTCCCTTTTAATGGCCTTTATGCAGTCAAAATCTCTGCTTCAGCCAGGAGCCTCCCTTCTCACATATGAGCCTCACTCAAATTCTCCAGTAGCCTCTAATTAATCCAGCCCTGAGCAGCGGAAGTGTCACATCAGATAACCAGTATGGCAGGATGCAGCCACGGGACACCTACAAGCCACCACTGATGATACATCCTGTGCTGAAGAGTGGACGGCCCAGCAAAGGAGCTCACCCTCACCAGGCAGCCAAGGCCTGCAGAGGCCCCCTGCGTGCTGAGGAGGACAGAGTTCTCAGGATTACGTGCTAGGCTCTCCCACAGCCAGTCTGGAGGAGGTAAGCCCGTCAACACGACACAACTGTATCCTGGCTCCTGGACCAGGGACTGGCATGAAAGAGAGACTCAACCAACAAGTTGGCTGAATGAAGGCAGGTGCAAAGTCACCGGTGGTTGATGAGCTCCTGGGATAGATATTATTTAACAGAGAAGAATTATCCAAGAAACTAAATTGTATACTAGAAAGTGAAAAGTGAAAGTGAAGTCGCTCAGTCCTGTCCAACTCTTTGCAACCCTATGGACTGTAGCCTACCAGGCTCCTCTGCCTGTGGGACTCTCTAGGCAAGAGTACCGGAGTGAGCTGCCATTTCCTCCTCCAGGGGCTCTTCCCAACCCAGGGACCCAGCCCGGGTCTCCCGCACTGCATATAGATGCTTTCCCGCCTTAGCCACAAGGGAATCCCCAGTGCACAGGAGTCAAGCCCTAAATCACAGAAAGTAAACACCCTTGGGTTTGCTTACATCCTGGGTTACATCCAGCACCGCCACTTTCCGCAGATCCTTGAGCAAGTTATTTAATCCCCAGAGCCTCTCTTTCTGCCTCTGCACACAGGCACGCAGCTTCACAGGGCTTGCCGCAAAGAATAAAGAAAACCACTGTCAATCAGAACCTAGGATCTAACACACAGAAGGAAGTCAGGCAATGTTAGCTGGCATTAGAATTAGCTCCAGAAAGTCCCAGTTCTCTTAAGAGGTAGAGGAGAGAAGATATTCCAGAGAAACCCTCCAAGTTCAGGCCTGTTTTCCCCCTCATCCAGCTGAGGAAGCTCAGGCTCAGAGAAGCTAAGAAATCTCCCCAGGTTACACAGTGCAGAGTCAAGACTCAAGTCCAGTTGGGACCTCAAGGTCATTGATCTTTCCTCAGTGTGGTTTTTAAAAATCTCTGGTGGGTCTGGAAGATGACCTGAGGAGAACCAGGTTCTGTCTGGCCCCCTGGGCACAGTTGGGAATACATTAAATTTACCAATTCCCTGCCTTTGAGCAGCTGTCATTCCTATAATGTGGAAACATGCTGTCAGGGAAAGAGGAAATACAAGAACAAGGCAAATGACTAGCAAAGCGAGGAAGTTTGGTTGTTTCTTCTTATATTGAAAGTATAACCATCTGCTGGTCCAAGACCGGAAGCCGTGCTTATGGACACCAGAGAGAGACAGAGATGGCTGCAAGCACAGAACAGGTAGTTTAGAAGGGGAGAAAAGCAAGTGCCCAGCAGACCATCTTCAGCCAATTTCTAGAAGAGCAAATTAACTCACTTCTGAAAAGCTGGGGTACCACTTGATTAGTGAAAGTTAATTCTGAATTTACATTGGGAACACGTGTACACCCGTGGCGGATTCATGTTGATGTGTTGCAAAACCAATACAATATTGTAAAGTAAAAATAATAATAATAAAATTTTAAAAAAGAAAATAAAAAGACATACTGAGAAAAAAAAAAAAAGAAAAAGAATATCCTCCTGAACCCAGAGGACAAAATTCAACACACACCAACCTGAGTGATAACAGCTGACAGTGGCAGTACTGAGTTGTCTCTATCTGGGTTGGCCTCAGCACTTGCAATGAGTTAACTCACAAGAACCTTTCAGGATGAGTGTAGTTATCATTCCCCCATCATACAGATTTGGAAATGGAAGCTGAGAGGTGGTTGAGTCGCTTGCTTGAGGGCTACTCGGACAAACAGTGCTGGAGCAGGGTCTGGGTACATGGGTTCAAGCACCTCCCCCCGCTCTCCCTAAAGATGGGCTAAAGGCCCTGGGAGTGGCCTTTGTAAGTAAGCTGAGAGAGTGAGTGGGCCTAGAGCTACTCAGCACACTAGGTGCTGTCTTGTTGCTGCAAACAACAGGAGACGCAGGCTCAATACTTGGGTCAAGAAGATCCCTTGGAGGAGTAAATAGCAACCCAGTCCAGTATTCTTGCCTGGGAAATCCCATAGACGGAGGAGCCTGATGGGCTACAGTCCACAGGGTCACAAAGAGTAGGACATGACTGAGCACATAAACCCTTCTGGGGATGCTGGCCCAGCTTGCTAGAGAGCATTCTAGCCAAATGACAAAGCTATTTATGCCATTAACCAGCTAATTCCACTTCAGGTAATATAGTCTTATATTCCAAGGAATGCATTCAGGAAGAAAAAGAAAAAAAAGCTATTTGTATGGAAATGTTCACAACACTGCTCTCCATCACAGGAAAACACACACACACACACACACACACACACAACAATTAACCTAAATACCCAATAGCACAGACATATTCAAGCAATTAGTAGCATATTCTATGATGGATTCCACATTGCTATTACAAATTAAAAACTAAAACTACATGGTCTACTTTAAAACAGGTGGAAAAGGTAGAAACACACTTAAATTACAAATTAGACCAAAGAGTGCATTCAGGGTTATTAGAGCTATATGCAGATATGTATATCCACTGATAAGCTAGTGTTTGGTATCAATGAAATTATATTCTATAAAGGTATATGTGTATATATATACACACACACACATTTATATATATGGGCTTCCCAGGTGGCGCTAGTGGTAAAGAACTCACCTCCCAATGCAGGAGATATGAGAGACACGGATTTGATCTAAGGCTCAGGAAGATCCCCTGGAGAAGGAATGGCAACCCACTTCAGCATTCTTGCCTGGAGAATCCCATGGACAGAGGAGCCTGGTGGGCTACTGTCCATAAGGTCACACAGAGTCAGACATGACTGAAGCAACTTAGCATGCACACACATATATGTACTGAATATTTTTGTTTTATGCATTGATTTGCCTGAGATCTAACTAACATGTAACTGGGGAAATGCTAATATATTTCCCTTTATACATGGCCAGAAGTGATAATCAGAATAACATCTTGATCATTAGGATCAAGATGACTGTACTTTGAATCTTAATTTAAAAGCTTTATTTATTTATAGCTTAGTGTATTCAAGTATGCTATGTTCCAGGATACCCAATGACTGACTTCCAAATTATTGTTTGCTATTGTGGTTAGTTATTATTAATCCCTGAGGCTTAGCAGATGCACCAGCAATAACCGTATACACATATCCTTCGTCTGTTAATATTGTTTGTCTGTCCTGCCTCCTCCTTCAGACTGCAGGCTTTTGATAAATAAGGACTGTGTCTTCCCGCTTCTTCCAAGTGTATCCATAGAGAGCATCTTTGAAGTTCTCATTCACAGACTGGGTTATCAGATAGAATTCAATGATACAGAGGAAGAGAAAAGGGAGAACCATAATTATCAACTGTATTTAAATATATAATAATGTTGCTGCTGCTAAGTCACTTCAGTCATGTCCGACTCTGTGCGACCCCAGAGATGGCAGCCCACCAGGCTCCCCTGTCCCTGGGATTCTCCAGGCAAGAATATTGGAGTGGGTTGCCATTTCCTTCTCCAATGCATGAAAGTGAACATGAAGTTGCTCAGTCGTGTCCGACCCTCAGCGACCCCATGGACTGCAGCCTTCCAGGCTCCTCCATCCATGGGATTTTCCAGGCAAGAGTACTGGAGTGGGGTGCCATTGCCTTCTCCAGAGACTTGAAAACAGGATCTCACTACAAATAAGCAACTTGCTGTGTTTTATTTTGGCATAGGACTTGAAACAAATAAAATGCTTTCCACATCCATTAATTAATAAGCAGCGTCTAGCATTCCCTAGTGATGCAAAGATAAATTAGACCCAGTCCTGCCCTCCTCCAGAGTGTTTCACAACTAATGAGTTAGATACATGAACACACAATAGTAATCAAAAGAGGATGCCTTTAACAGAGGTTATTCAGCATGAGGTGCTGTCAGTGAACAGAGAAGGACAATCAGGTCAGGCTTCCAGGAGGAGGAGGAGTGATATCTGGGTTGAGTTCTAGAGGATGATTAAGGAGAGGGAGATATGGAAGGGAGGAGGGTGGTGGAAGTATAGGATGAGGGCAGAATTCCAGGCAAAGTGAAGAATGCCTGCCAAGGCAGAGGCATGATGATTAAGAACAAATAGATCTCAAACACAGGGTTTGAGTCTAGGGCAGCTGAGGCTGCGTCACTACAAAAGCCTGGCTTTTGAGAAGGGTTTTGCTTGATTACTCGGGGAAGTATGTGTCCTAGGAATGGGAAAGGAGAGCAGAAAGATGGAAAGAAAGGAATACAGCAAGTGACACACCTCACTGCAGCTAGGCAGAAAGAGAACTTTCTGAACCCCATCTCCAACCTAAAGGAAAGTAGATTCCACTTCCCCAGCATGCTGGGACACTCAAAACACCACCACTCCCACTGCAGTGAAGAACTAGCAACTTGGAAGCTATTCAGATAAGAGATGTTCTAGTGGAGTGTTACATGATTAAGATGGGAGAGAACACATACAAATTTCCACCTGGTAAGTTGCAGAGTTACTCTGAACACAGTGAAAAATAATCTTGAGTTTTCTTAAATTACTTCTAGAAACCAAAAAAAAAAAAAAATGACTCCCCCAAATATACCTTATCAGTGAGAGAATTTTCCTGTACAAAGAAATAACTTTTAAAATTCCCAAAATGTTTGTGACAATGATAGAAGAAAATTATCTTCTCAGCAAACCCATCAAAATGCTGTTGTCCTGATTACTAATTTTGTTTCAGAGATGAATTATTTATCTTTAATGAAATTTCTTCCTACCCAGAGCATCATCAGCGGAATATTCTCATTTGGGGCCATCAGTTCGACTCATAGAAAGAGCCAAGGATTATAGAAAGGATTGACATGGTAAACCGTGAAGACAAAACTTCCCTACCCCCAGGACGTGTGGTGTGCTCACACCTAATTCACTCTGGAAATGTGCTGATGAGTCCACAGATATGGGATGCCTCGGGTCTGACCATTCAGTAAATATTAATCAACCCTCTTCTATGTTCCAGCTACTGAGTCAGGTGTGTATTATATATATATAAATGTATGTATATACATATAAATATATGTTGGCTTCCCGAGAGGCTCAGCAGTAAAGAAACTGCCTGCAATGCAGGAGATGTAGGTTAGATCCCTGGGTCAGGAAGATCCCCTGGAGGAGGGCTTGGCAACCCACTCCAATGTTCTTGCCTGGAAAATTCCATTAACAGAGGAGCCTAGCAGACTACAATCCATAGAGTCCAAAGAGTTAGACACGACTGAAGCAACTGAGCACAGATATATAAATACGTGTGAAAGTGAAAGTGGCTCAGTCATGTACAAGTCTTTGTGAACGCACAGTACTGGGGACTATCCAGTCCACGGAATTCTCCAGGCCAGAATACTGGAGTGGGTATCCTTTCCCTTCTCCAGGGGATCTTCCCAACCCAGGGTTCAAACCCAGGTCTCCCGCATTGCAGGCAAATTCTTTACCAGCTGAGCCACCAGGGAAGCCCAGGAATACTGGAGTGAGTAGACTATCCCTTCTCTAGCAGATCTTCCTGACCTAGGGTCTCCCACATTTCAGGCAGATTCTTTACCAACTGAGCTATCAGGGAAGCATAAATATGTCTATATAAATATATACAATTTATATATATATATATATATATATATATACATATAACATACATTGCCTTTGTCAAAGAAATAAATATGTAATTACAAATTATAATGATGTTCCCTGAATTATAAAATAAATATATATCTTTATATCTTTCACTTTGTGAGGTCAGAAATGCTCTTTCTAAACGGTGAATGAATCATGAGAAGTAGCTAGCCATCTGAAGAAGAAAAGAAGGAAAATCACTGAGCTTACATGGAACACTAGAGGTGAAGACTCAGGCTGAAAATACTCAGTGCCTTGGGATAAGAATCACAAAGGAAGTCCTCAAGGCTGGAGCACGGCAGATAAGTGTGAGCTGGAGTTAAGAAGGTGGTGAAGCCGGCAGAGGCCGTGTAGGACATGGGAAAAGAAGACTATCCTAAGGATGATTTTGGAGCTAAAGACCAAGGATCGGTGTCCTGGAGTTAGAGGTGAACATAATCATGGTTCTGTAGGAAAGAAAGAGATGGGCTCTTCCTTCTGTTGCCAGATAGATAGGTAGAGACATAAAATTCATAACACCCTCATCAAAAGGAAATGGAAGTCGAACTGGCCCATACTTCCCCCAAATACCACTCTGCTCATCCTCTGGGAGGCTCTACAATAATCACGGTTCTGTAGGAAAGAAAGAGATGGGCTCTTCCTTCTGTTGCCAGATAGATAGGTAGAGACATAAAATTCATAACACCCTCATCAAAAGGAAATGGAAGTCGAACTGGCCCATACTTCCCCCAAATACCACTCTGCTCATCCTCTGGGAGGCTCTACAAGCTCCCCTTTCCCAGCTGATTCTCAGGGAGCACCGCAGTGCTCCCTGCTACCACCTCGTCCGACCCCTGCCTACAAGCCACCTAGGGGCCTGAGCTGAAGCTGGACGATCAAAGAGAGAAAGCTGTTTCCCACTAGAACAGCCTTGGTTGGGGGTTGGGCCTCTCAGGTCCCCTTCTTTCCCATCCTTACTGTACTGGTACCACTACATCACTCACTGGATTATTTCAACATTGAGTGCAGTTATTATTTAAGAAAACAAGCCTTTTATTTTTGAATTGCAAACTGAGAGTAGGGAGTTCATGTAAAAAAATAAAAAATAATAAAATAAAATAAACACTAAAAAAAATAAAATAAAATAAAAGAAAGTAGAAAGGAAATAATATTTGTGTCAGAGAGGTTTTGTTTATTTGCTATTTTAACTGAAAGAATATAACAAAATCTAGGTCAGAGTTTTTTCTATTGTGACTGAATCGACCAAAGAATTGCTAGAGCCAACAAAACCCTGGAATAACTAGGAACGGGCCTAGTGAGTCAAGAACTGAGCACCGGGCTATCTGCACCAGCTTCCTTTCTTTAATATGGAAATGCCATCTTTGGAAGCAGGACAGCTCTTGAAGGGAACGAGTCTCCACCTACGCTTCATCTAATCATTGAAGGTGTCACTTTGGGATTAATCCTTTCTGATGCACACTATCCAGAAGGCAACTCCCTTGTTCTCAAAATATCAATGGCTTCTCTACCAGCCAACTAAGTCCCGGAGTCCTGAGGTTAGAACACAGGGCCCTCTAACATCTGGCTCCCCATCACCTCCCTGCATCACTCCCCAAATGAACATCAGGTCTCCTATCCAGAGCTCTGCTTCCAAAGCTCTTCCGAGGAGATGCTGTGCCTCGGTCATTCCAGTTCTCCCTCCTCCTCACTCCATAAGGCTCATCCCAACTTCCAGTGCCTCTCCAGACATCTAGTGACTGGGACAGTGAGCACAGATCTAGATGGATGCTGCGACTCCACTTCTAAGCTGGATAACCTCAGACCACTTTCCGAACCTCTGAAAGTCTCAGTTTCTTCCCCCGTAGACCAAGCATGAGGCCCCTGCCTTTCCAGGCACTTGTGAGAAGTAAATGAGGCTATTTTTCTTTCATGTCTTACATCAAACTCTCTCTTAACCTCAGCTCCCCCAGGCAGACACTGTCCTCTTCCGTATGCATGTTACAATAATGACCACGTTGGTGGTAACTGCAGGTCTGACTCTCGTGCTGCTGGGGTCTCTTAGAGAAAAGGCACTCTGGCTGTTCATCTTTGTATTCCCAGGAAATGAACAAATGAAAGAAGGTGCAACCCTGGCCCAGCTCCTAGGGCATAAAACATGCCAATACATATTTTCCCTTCCTCTATGGTATCTTAATATGTTCTCTTGTGCTGTAAGTATCACATGCATGTCTTATCTTTTTCACTGAATTTTAAGTTCCTTGGAGCTATGGGCATGTCTTAATCATTTTTTTAAGTTATTTTTTAAATTTACATACAGTAAAATTAACTTATTTTGGTGCACAGTTCTATGAGTTTTGACAAATGCGTAAACTTGTGTAAGTACCTTAAACATTTTTATTCCTCCTATTCCTCCTGGGTACTTTATCTCTCTAGAAATGTTTAATGAATAGATGAATGAGTCACTGAGTGAAGGAAACAGTGAACAAATGCTTACTGGGAAAATTTTCCATAATTGCCACCCAGATAGGTTTTGAATCAAAGAAAATTCAGAAAATGAAGTTATAACTGCTATGGCACTTTTCTGCAAACTATTTCTTAGTATCTATTACAAATCTTTTAAAACGTGCTTATACCCTCCAGCCCAGTATTTCTATTCTAAGACTATGTCCGGAGTAAATAGTCAGATGCCCACAGGAAGGACACAATGGCATTATTTATAGTAGCAAACCATCTGAAACACTGTATATACTGCACAATAGAGAAAGGTTAATTAAGCTGTGATATCTCCATATAAGATAAAATTGCATCTCCATAACATTTTTTATAATGCTGTACATAATGTATCACTTTATAGTGTCAAGTGCAAAATACAATCTATAAAATAATACATAATACTCACAAATGTTTTTTAAATATATGCGTATGTGTATAGTCTATATAATGACAATGTTAAATTAAAATTTTTATATAAAGTGTCAAGTATATTTTACAAAATTAATGCACATGTATGTTGATATAACCATTCATGAGCAACAGGTAGTTGTTATTTCCTTCATCATACATTTCAGATTTTCTAATTTGTTATAATAGATACTGCTATTTCTTTTATAATCAGAAAGAAGTTATAAAAATAGAGCTGAAAGGCCTTTATTTCTGCTTTAAAAAAAACTCATAACCTTTATTTCATCTCTAGATGATTCAGCGGTGGCTAAATTTTAACATTCGAGATGTGGCATATGGCTGTGCTAACAGGAAAACGTGCTTTCTCTCTGAAGCGTGTTCAAAAATAGCCCGTCCCACTGGTGGGTGACATACTTCCTGCACACCTACAGGAAGCAGCCTCTGTCCCAGAGGGCTGAGGCTTCAGCAGTCGTTACAGCAGGAGGATGTCAGATAAAGAACACCAGGCAGGGTTGGGGACGTGGGCAGTAACTTCACCACTAGAAGAACCACAACTTTCTTTAAGCTCAAGCTAAGCTGGGTGTATGCTTCATTCACAGCAGCCAGCAGTGGCAGCCTCCGCAATAAACAGGAGGATGCTTGTTACACAAGGATGAGCAAGACAGAGTGAAAGCTGAAGGTGGAGGAGTGGAGGTGCAATCTGAGACTATAAGTCAACCTGCTTCCCTGCTGCTGCTGCTGCTAAGTCACTTCAGTCGTGTCCGACTCTGTGTGACCCCATAGACGGCAGCCCACCAGGCTCCCCCATCCCTGGGATTCTCCAAGCAAGAATACTGGAGTGGGTTGCCATTTCCTTCTCCAGTGCATGAAAGAGAAAAGTGAAAGTGAAGTCGCTCAGTCTGTCTGACTGTTAGCGACCCCATGGACTGCAGCCCACCAGGCTCCTCCGTCCATTGGATTTTCCAGGCAAGAGTACTGGGGTGGGGTGCCATTGCCTTCCCCGACCTGCTTCCCTAGAGGACACATTTATGGCCAAATGCCTGCAGCAACAGACCCAACTGTCAAGCCTGCCGGGACCCAGGCTTATTTCCGGCTGTGACCTGCAGTTTCTCCCATCACAAGTCAGGGTCTGCCTCGCCAGCCTTGGAATCTGGGGGGGCTTGTGATCTGCATGCCCAAGAAGACCCTGGCAGAAGAAGAGCGCTCCAGTGCTGGGCCCAGGTCTCCAGACATTGCTTGTTTCTATTTGTTCCTTTAGAACATTGCCTGGCCCCCATGAGAACACCCTGGGTTTCCTGCGGACGAGACTCAGGGCCAGCCGCCCGCCAGGAGAGCCACCCAGCTCACCAAGACCAGAACAACCTGGCCCAGACCAGCCTGCCAACTCACAGAATCCCAAAGCAATTAAATGTTCTCTTAAGCTATGAAGTGTTAGGAGATGCATGACAAATGGACTTTCATTTCTGCTTTTAAATCTCTATTTATGTATCTTAAAGGCACACATTCTTAAATAATTCACATTCTTTCTCCCAGGACCTCTAGTACTCTCTGAATGTCATGACTAGCCTTCTCATTACAAGTGACAAAAATCTAGAAATCATCCTCAAATCCCTCCTTATCCTCCTCCACATTCTTCTATATCCAACTGATCATTAAGTTTCATTGATTTTGCCACCTAAATACTTCTCAAATCCATTTATTACTCTCAGTCTTTATTATTATTATTCT
>SJYX01017779.1:0-27734 GCA_006410675.1 Oreotragus oreotragus
TTTTTTTCACTCTTGTGCTGTCTGCTGTTCAGAGTCTGAACATGTTTGCTTTATATGTACTTTTTAGATTTATGGCAATAGGGCAAGATGATTTTTGTAATTCTGTGATGGCTGAAAGTGGGAGTCAATAATGCTTTACCTTGCATTTTTAAGCCATACATAAAGCTAACTATTTGGGTATGTCTCCATTCTTCTGTCATCATACAAAACTGTTTAAGAATCCTCATCATATTCTTCTCTTTTGTGTCCTAATTGGGCAATTGTTGTTTATGTGGCATATAAGGTAAAAATCCCAGGGATGTAGAAAACTCCAGCCTCAGATTTGTGAATTAAAATGGGAAAAAAATTGACTATGACTTATAATAACATTGCATTTTTATTCTGCAGCAGAAATTTAAAATCTTCCTGTTTAATTCAGTGTTGCTGAGTCTCTCATTTACTCTCCCATTAAAATCTGACATATGTGTGTTGCTGGTCTACAAGTCAAAACAAAACGTGTGTGTCTATTGTTTGTCTATAATAAATATAAACATAAAATATTATATATGAGATATTTTTATATAAAGTAGGGAAAGCTGATTTTTTAAAAATCCTGAAAAGGTAACTAAAGATAGTTTGAAAGACTTGCCTCCTTCCATAAAATCCTAGGAGAGGACAATTGTTTGCTTTAATTTAGTTTGCGAACAGTTTTCTCCATGAAAGAATTTGCTTTACATTTTTAGGCATTTGTGCTGGTCAATAATTGTCTAGTGCAGCATGGAAATGGTCTCCCTCACAAGACTGAGAAGGACAGTTCAGTCAATAAAGGATCATTCTTGTGGGGCTTATCTTGCTGACACAGCAGAAGCTCATTCCTAACGCACAGGTACATCAGTGAGAATGGGTGTGCCATAAAGAATACAGACTTGCATGCTCCCTTCTTTTTTCTTAATCAGGTCAAGGTAATGAGAGAGAATTCTGTTATTGTATAGCCAAGAGTCTGTATTTGAACATTAACAGAAGCCATGTCAATCACCTAAATTTGATGGTTAGTTTTGAGACAGCAATTAAAGACAGCCCTAACTTTGATTACCCTACAGTCTAGCAATTGCAATACTGGATGTGAAGCGGGTGCTTACTATAGCACATCCCACCTTAACTGTAAAACAAAAAGAATACTTTATAATAGTGTGTCTAAGAGTTAATATTAAGGAGGAAATTATCATTTATTTGATCATACAATTATCTACCATTTGGGATAACCAGTATATATCTTCTTTTTTGTTGTTTGTTTTCAGCTTTAAACTTTTTATTTTGTGTTGGGATATAGCTGATAAACAATGCTGTGATGGTTTCAGGTGAACAGCGACGGGACTCAGCCGTACATATACATGCATCCATTCTCCCCCCAACCCTCCTCTGATCCAGGCTGGCATATAACGTTGAGCAGTGTGTATTTTCTTCAACCACTTACTTGTTACTGAGGAAAAAAGACATTAATTCTATATTTTACACTGTGAAAATGAACAACTTTCTTTTATATGCAGTGCAAAGTTTTTAATGTTAGTTTCTTCTCTATTGTAGAAATATAAATAAATGCTGTTCACCTGAAACTATCACACCATTGTTTGTTAATCCTCTATACCCCCCAAAAAATAAAAAACATATTATAAATCAACTGTACTTCAGTAAAATCAAAATAGTTCAGCTATTTAAAAAAAAACAAACAAGCAGTGAACTTAAATATTAAGGAATCAGTTCAGTTCAGTCACTTAGTCATATCCGACTCTTTGCAACTCCATGGACACGCCAGGCCTCCCTGTCTGTCGCCAACTCCTAGAGTTTACTTAGACTCATGTCCATCGAGTCAGTGATGCCATCCAACCATCTCATCATCTATCCCCTTCTCCTCCCGCCTTCAATCTTTCCCAGCATCAGGATCTTTTCCAATTAGTCAGCTCTTCACATCAGGTGGCCAAACTATTGGAGTTTCAACATCAGTCCTTCCAGTAAACACCCAGGAGTGATCTCCTTTAGGATGGATGGGTTGGATCTCCTTGAAGTCCAAGGGACTCTCAAGAGTCTTGTCTAACACCACAGTTCAAAAGCATCAATTCTTTGGCACTCAGGTTTCTTTATTGTCCAACTCTCACATCCATACCTGACTACTGGAAAAACCATAGCCTTGACTAGACGGACCTTTGTTGGCAAAGTAATGTCTCTGCTTTTTACTATGCTGTCTAGGTTGGTCATAACTTGCCTTGCAAATATTAAGGAATCTATAGGAAAGGCTTTTTAAAGCATGTAGTTTGATTGTTACAAATCAAAGTGTTTCACAGTTAGATGTTTATATTTAAATTTGGATTGCATGAAAACACATGGCCAGAATTTAGGAAAATTGTGCCAACGTTTATTTTGTCTGTGACTGCAGATAAATCAGTTGCTAAACTGAATGGCAGGTTGGGTATTTTTGCCCCCAAAAGTTAATGCCTGCAGGCAACACGTTTGTTTTTTGGGCTGACACAGGTGCCACCACTCCGAGCATCAGGGTAGCTTGAGATGGAGATGGCCGGCTCCAGAAGTGGCAAGTCTGAAACTGAATCCCGCACTGGCTTGCAGGGTGTGAACTTCACGATGCTACTCCAGGCCTTCATGGCAGAAAGTGAAGGAGAACTAGAGAGCCACTTGGTGAAAGTGAGAGAGGAGAGTGAAAAAGGTGGCTTAAATCTCAACATTCAGAAAACGAAGATCATGGCATCCGGTCCCATCACTTCTTGGGAAATAGATGGGGAAACAGTGGAAACAGTGTCAGACTATTTTTCTGGGCTCCAGAATCCTGCAGATGGTGATTGCAGCCATGAACTTAAAAGACGCTTACTCCTTGAAAGGAAAGTGATGACCAACCTAGACAGCATATTAAAAGACAGAGACATTACTTTGTCAACAAAGGTCCGTCTAGTCAAGGCTATGGTTCTTCCAGTAGTCATGTATGGATGTGAGAGTTGGACTGTGAAGAAGGCTGAGTGCCAAAGAATTGATGCTTTTGAACTGTGGTGTTGGAGAAGACTGTTGAGAGGCCCTTGGACTGCAAGGAGATCCAACTAGTCCATCCTAAAGGAGATCAGCCCTGGGTGTTCATTGGAAGGACTGATTCTAAAGCTGAAACTCCAATATTTTGGCCACCTGATGGGAAGAACTGACTCATTGGAAAAGACCCTGATGCTGGGCAAGATTGAGGGCAGGAGGAGAAGGGGACAACAGAGGATGAGATGGTTGGATGGCATCACCAACTCAATGGACATGGGTTTGGGTGGACTCCACGAGTTAGTGATGGACAGGGAGGCCTGGCGTGCTGCGATTCATGGGGTTGCAGAGAGTCGGACACGACTGAGCGACTGAACTGAACTGAAAATGAGGAGAATTACATTGTACCTTATATCGCTTTTGTGACAGTTAAGTGAATATATATAGATATCGCTTGAAGCTATATCTGACGTATAATAAAACCAGCGACCATAGCAGTGACGCTGGTAGCAATAATAATAACCTCTGGCCTTCCCGCTAATATTTTGCCCGCTTGGCTCCGAAATCATCTGAACTTGTAACAGAAGCTCCAAACCTCCGCGAGTCTTGCGCGGTCCCGGAAGAGAGTGCCCAGTGATGGGCAGAACGCGGGGCCCGGCTGCCTTCCAGCCCCCAGCATCCCTGCTCTCCGTGGCATTCGCGCGCCCTGAGGCCCTGCTGCTCGGGGACTGGTGACTGCAGGAAGAAGCTGGCAGGTGGCTCCGCGGGCTGACACCAGCTGCCGCACACAGCTGCGGCCCGACGCGCCCGGGGCCTCCGGGCGGGCGCAGGGCGGCGAGGCCGTCAGAGGGCAGGCCAGCCCGCGGCGCGCAGTCGCAGCCTCCCCGGGAAGGCAACCGCCAGACTCTCAGCTTTCGGTCAGGCTGGCACTCCCCCCCTGGCTTGCAAGGTCCATCCCCAGGGTCCGAGCAGTTGATTGACTGCAGCTGAGGAGGAAAGGCTAAATGGCAGGCTTTTAGGATGCAGCCTGGCAGGGCGAGTGCGTCTGGAGTGAAGAGTGGCAGCGGGGAGGCGGGAAGGGAGGCTGTGCTGCTGGAAAAAAGCCCGCCTGTGCTTAGAGCATCTGTGGGGTGATTAGCGGTACAAAGCCAAGAATGTATACCGCTTTATGCCTGCACAATTAGCTCACCATTCAAAAGAGAAACGTCTACAATTTTCGTAAAATCAAGCTTTCAATCTCTTTACTTACAAAAAAAGATAGTATAAATTCCTCCTTTTCAACAGTATAGTGAGATTCTGCTTAAAGATCATTTTATGTATTGCATTTTTATTATGCTGGTCTCTGCTTTAAGGGAGGTGAAAATCTAGGAAAATATAAATAAATTACATTGATAAGATGGCAGAGAGTAGAGAAACTAAATTTAAAGTTAATAAGAAAATAAAATGTGAAAAGCTTGATTCATGGTATTTCCGTGTAAAAATAAAGAAAATATTTTAAAACAATTAGAATTTTAAATAGTACAACAAAATAGTAAATAAAGCATTCTTGCTTTAATAAAACTCAGCATCTAACGTAACACCATTACCTGTATGTGTGTTTCTAATACTAACTCTTCCCCCCACTTTTTTTGAAATGAGAGACAATTAAAATTCATATATTAATGAGTTGGTTTATAGAAGTCATCAGATAAATTAAAACCAGTCTTCTTGCTTTTCAGAATTGAAGAAAATTGTGACATGATGAGATTTATTAATTAGATTCTGTTTGACTTTTTTATTAGTTAAGTATCTAATAAGTTTTCAAGAAAGAATTATGGTTATCCAGTTCTGTCCAATAGACATATAATATGAAACACAGCTAAATTTAAAATTTTCTAGGAATGAGAAAAAGAAACAGAGGGAATTAATTTGCAATATATTTTATTTAACCTACTATTCAAAATATTATTTCAACATATATTTCACCTTGAGCTTCCCAGGTAGCACTAGTGGTAAATAACCCGCCTGCCAATTCAGGAGACGAAAGAGAAACAGGTTCAACCCCTGGGTCAGGAAGATGCCCTGGAGGAGGAAATGGCAACCCACTCCAGTATCTTTGCCTGGAGAATCCCATGGACAGAGGAGGCTGGAGAGCTGCAGTCCATGGGGTCGCACAGAATCAGACACGACTGAAGCCACGTAGCACATACACACACACTCAATATAGAAACTATTGCGATAATGTCCAAAATATTTCTTAAGTGATTAAGCAATATAAAATCACTAATGCAATTTTTTACAACATTTTTCATACTAAGTTTTCAAACCCTGATGTGTATTTTCTACTTGCAGCACTTCTCAATTTGATCAATAGCCACAGGTGTCTAGTGGCTGCAAACCATAACTGATCTCACTGATTTAGACAATTTACCTTTATTCATTCCCTATGTGCTTAACAGTCATAAATGAGATATTAGTTAATGCTAGGTGTATTTTATATTCTAAATTACATACTAAACTATATTTTCAAGTTCTTTTGAGTAATATTTTACATTCTTCTAAAAAATGGCTTCCCTGCTAGCTCAGTTGGTAAAGAATCCGCCTGTAATGCAGGAGACCCCAGTTCGATTCCTGGGTTGGGAAGATCCCCTGAAGAAGGGATAGGATACCCACTCCAGTGTTCTTGAGCTCCCCTTGTGACTCAGCTGGTAAAGAATCCGCCTGCAATGTGAGAGACCTGGGTTCCATCCCTGGGTTGGGAAGATCCCCTGGAGAAGAATTCCAGGGACTGTATAGTCCATGAGGTCGCAAAGAGTCGGACACGATTGAGCAACTTTCACTGCTAAAAAATATGCAGTTAGAGGTTTTTCTCAGGTATATTTTATCATTATGAATATTGTTAAAATTATAATAAAAAAAAAAACATTGTTCCAGTCACTATTGCTGCATAGTAAGTTTCCCACATTTTATTGGGGGTAAGACAACCAGTTTATTATGCTCACAGGTTATACAGTCAGTATTTAAAGAGGCAGAGCAGGAGTGACATGTCTATGATACCCAAGTTCTAGGGCCTTGAATTTCATGCTGGGAGTCTGAAGAATGACGCAGTCTCTGGGAGCTGGAATCCTCTTTGTTCGTTCCTTTACCGGGTGTCTAATCTGGAAGCACCGGGAGGCGTGAGCTGCCCTGTGGCCTGGCCTCTGACAGCAGGGTGCCCAGAGGTGGCTGGACGTTCCCCACAAGGCTCAGGGCCCTGAGCCTAAGCGTTCCGGCTAAGACCCAAGGTGCGCTAGTGTATGTATAACTCCCACCGTGGCATTTTCACTCCTTTGGACTAACTGGAGCTCCCCTGGTGGCTCAGAGGTTAAAGCGTCTGCCTGCAATGTGGGAGACCTGGATTCAATCCCTGGGTTGGGAAGATCCCCTGGAGAAGCAAATGGCAACCCACTCCAGTATTCTTGCCTGGAGAATCCCATGGACAGAGGAGCCTGGTGGGCTACAGTCTACAGGGTCGCAAAGAGTCAGACACAACTGAGAGACTTCGCTTGCTACTTTACTTCACTTGCTTGCTTGGACTAATTAGGTGCTGGTCGTTGAGGTTCAGTCCATATTCAAAAAGAGGTGACATAGACCTCAGCTCTCCATTCGCGTGTCAGAGAATTTGAGAACATATTTTGCAGTCGTCGCATAATTTTTCCTTCTGAAAACTTTGCTTCCCCATGCCCACAGTCGTGTGTGCTCTTTGAGTTCCCCTCAGTCTTCATCTGTTGTAACTCCAGAAAATATGTTCAGAGATTTCAACAGAGATCTCATCTCTGCACGCCCAGAGTCTGATACAATGCCACCTTACTGCACACATAATTTATGGACTTGTGAGGATTACCTTAACTGATCACAGGGTAACTGTTCTGCAGAGGCTTGGCACGCTCTATATACTCAGTAACTGTTAGCTTTAAGTGTCCTAGAGAGCTATGACCATAATGATAAATCTTTGTTTCAGTTCCAGCTCCACTGCCTTCTGCATGTTTTGCCTTCATTAAATTGCTTCAGTTCTCTAAGCCTCTTTTTCCCTTTTGTACAAGGATGATAATAATAGTCAACTTGATAGGATTTTAGGAATAATTCATATAAATGCTTATTATAATATCTGGTACACAGTAAGCAAAATCTTTTATGAAAATTTGTCCAGAAGTTTTAACTCCAACAAATTTCTCTACAGATTACTCCATGGAGAAAGAACTTTTAATCAACAATTCAGAGGAAGAGGTAGTTATCTACTATAATCAGTATAGGGGCAAATCTGGGGCAGTTTAATGATGATATATTTTATCACATAATACATTTGTGTCCTTGACATAGTCTAAGACTAATCAAATCAAAGTGAATTTCCAGATTGATCTTAATAATACAGAGCATTGAAAACATTTATAATTAAATAAAATTAGGATAATTAGGTGTCTTCTCACATGACTGATTCTTATGCTTCTGTAGAACATTATGTAAAAGAGCTCCAAACAATATTTCATTATGGTTTCCCATTCTATATATTTCGGTATATCTGGTACTTCCCAAGTGGCTAAGAATTGCTCTTTATATATGTTCAACCATAACTTCATTGTCCAGTCATGACTAATAGAGTTTAAACCTGGTTAATTTTATCAATAAACATTGAAGAGTTATTGAATTACAAAAATAACTACTGTTACAGCAAATATAACTTGGATGTTTGTTCAAATTTTACTTTTATTTCCTGAACAGAAACAGATATAAATCCATAAAGAATCACACCTTTTTGAAAATAGTACATTGGGCTGGTGAGTTAGCTGCAGCTCTTATCCACTTTACAATGTAACTGAAAAAGTGCCAGGCATCCTACTTAAGTTGTTAAAGGATGTGTCATTTTCTACATGACCCATTTGAGTGATATTACTACAAATGCATAATATTTTCTGAAACACTGTTTTTACCCTCCTATTGATAGTTTACATATAATGATAAGAAAACTGTTTTAAAATGTAGGTGAAGTTACTCAGTAAAAATATTGCTAAGATGAGAGTTAGGAATCCCAGGTTATAGTCTTCTCTCAGTTGCTAACAAATTAAATGATTTTGTTGCTTCTGGGCTGGTTTGGGATATCATGGTTGGTATGATTTAGCAAATATGAAGGCTGTGCTAAGTCACTCCAATCGTGTCTGACTCTTTGCCACCCTATGGATTATAGCCCACCAGTCTCCTCTGTCCATGGGAGTTTTCCAGGCAAGAATACTGGAGTGAGCTGCCATTTCCTCCTCCAGGGGATCATCCCTTCCCAGGTATCAAACATACAACTCCTGGGACTCCTGCACTGCAGACAGATTTTTTACCACTGAGCCAAGGGGAAGCCCAAATATGAGGTCATTTACCTACAAATGTTCTTTGATTTCATAAACTACACACAGATTTGTGTCTCATTGTAACAAGCAATATTAAATATACAATTTTATACACTAAAATCTATATAGAGTTTGGGATGCAATACTAATTTAAATTTCCTTTATTCCTAAGTAATCAATGACATCCTTGACTCTCTTCCTGACTCCCATCCGTCTGCATACTAAAAGACCTTGAGCTGCCTTAGTAACAAATCAGTAACAGTGATTTGGTCTTTCATTTCCTTGTTCAGTGTTTTATTTTTCCAGTAAAAACTGGCCCAGTATTTTCTTGATCTTCTGATAAATAACAATGCTCTTTCCGTGAAATGAAATAACTTTATAGACTTTTCAATCTTTAGTTCACACGTGAACTTCCTAAAATCAGTCTTGTGGCTAGTTAGGGTAAGAATACTTCCAGATTGTTGAGTCTGAAGCTTTTCTAAATTAAATGTTGAATTCCAGAATATGGATAATAAATTTAATTTATAAAAACCATGTCTGTATACATTAAGCTTTCTTCCTATCTACTTGCAGACCTTAAGATGATCTTTAGATTGTTTTAAATTTCCAGAAGAGTGAAGGAAACATCTCTGCATAATTATAAAACTTAGCCAACAATATAAACCTTACCATCATGACATACTATATGCCAACCTAAAATATGTTGCATCATTAAATCCTTGCAACAAGGATGGAAGTTATTACTGAAAAGTTGAGAAAATAGAAGCTTAAAAAAATAATGAAGTTATTAGCCACATTTAATTCACCTGGGAAAGTTTAGAGTGTAGCCACACATCTGAGGATATTTTTAACTGGAAAAGAATTGGATGATATCAGAACAGGTTGAATGGAAGAATATATACAGAAAGCTTATGCAAACAAATACAGCATATTTCCAAAACCTTTCTTAAACCCCTTCAGGGATTTGCTCTTTACAATACACCTTTAGCGGGGAAGGCAATGGCACCCCACCCCAGTACTCTTGCCTGGAGAATCCAATGGACAGAGTAGCCTGGTGGGCTGCAGTCCATGGGGTCGCTAACAGTTGGACAGACTGAGCGACTTCACTTTCACTTTTCTCTTTCAGGCGACTTCACTTTCACTTTTCTCTTTCAGGCATTGGAGAAGGAAATGGCAACCCACTCCAGTATTCTTGCCTGAAGAGTCCCAGGGATGGGGGAGCCTGGTGGGCTGCCGTCTATGGGGTCACACAGAGTCGGACATGACTGAGGTGACTTAGCAGCAGCAGCATACACCTTTAGGGAATAAAGGATGAAATGAGATGGCTGCATGGCAGCACTGATGCAGTCGTCATGAACTGGGCAGACTCCAGGAGCTGGTGATGGACAGGGAGGCCTGGAGTGCTGCAGTCCACAGGGTCACAAAGAGTCAGACACGGCCGGTGATTGAACAGCAACAAGGATTAAATGGATTAAATTTAACAAGGATTTAATACTCTGGTTATTTTTTTCTTATTCTCTGAAAAATTATTAATATTTACATGTATTTTGTTTTATTTCAAGTTTCTTTTTCCATCAAGTAATATTATTTTACAATCACCTGAGATACACAGAAGCAAGAGAAACTTGATGACAGGTATGTTAAAGAGCTGAGATTGTGAACTGAGAAAAAAATAAAGTATCGCTTAGGGGTAATAGATCCACTAAAACACACTTTTCCTCCTTCTAATATTAGGATCATGAAGAAACTGCTAAACAGATGGCTTTTCACTTTCACTAAAAGTTTTTTGTTTTTATTTATGTTTTGTGAATGGAATTTTCTAGAGCGACTCTGCTGTGTGTCATGTTACTAGCATCTAGGAAAATGCGACCCTTGTTTCTGCCTCCCTGATTGTTTAATGAGTAATATATCTGGGGTCCTTCTTTGACTTGAGACATTTAAGTCAACCTTCACCCAGGATGTGTGCTTAAGTCTTTGTGGTGGTTATGGGTATTTTTGATAAGGGCACTGAATTGTCTTAAGCAGTTTAGAATCTCGCCTTCCCCTTAAGCATCAGGCATTGATGTCTGTGCCATGATGTCACTCATTCTTTCCCCGCATGCACTGACCTTCATTCTCTGTGTTTGCGTCCAGTCTGCCTGTCTAATTTGGAATTAAAGCTCTCTGGGAAAAGTCTAATTTGGTGCTGTATACATTCTAAAGTCATTGCATGAGCTAAGTAAATGTTTATCATTGAGTGTAATTGTCAACATTAATAGTGGATGTTATTGATTCATAGTAGTGATAATAATATGCATTGATTATTACTGGAAGTAGATAGACCTAAGTTTTCTTAATGAGCAAAATACAGTTGTGTATATATATATATATATATATATANTTACAACTGAGTAAAGGCAGGGGAGCTCAGCAGTCGTAGGTCTTCAACCCATCGAAAAGACGGCCACAAATTCAACAGGACGGTGGCCCAAAGCTCGGGAGCAGAGTTGTCAGCCTCACTGGAGTCTGAGACGTCCTCCCACGGGCCTACTTCCCTTCTGCACCCGTGTCATTCCTACGCACACACGCGCACACGCAGACGCACGCACGCACATACGCAGACGCACGCACGCACATACGTCTGTCTCTTATACACATCTATCCACAGAAAATGTTTCTTGGATGACTGTTTTACACTTCATTTAAGTATACTTTAAAATGACAGTGGAAGTAGGCAGCATATATCTAAATATAGCAGGCATTTGAGTTAATTCAGTGAATACATTTTATTTACACATTAACTTATTTGTCAAATGTGCAAAATACTCTGCTACATGTTGTAGACAAAGGAGACACAAGAGATGGTCTCTCTCTTCAATTTGCCTGTCGTGCAAGGTACATTGGAGTAAGCAGACACTTGCAGTTCTGGGTGCTAAATGCAGAGACGGGTCAGGGTGGAAAGTTAATCTAAGTGTACCTTAGGAAACTTGCCTTCTATAAGTCTTTCTGTATTCCAAGAGGGGGCCTTGTTAAGCATTATCATGGACTAGCCGAAGTAAGCTTCAGAAGAACCATAGGAGGTATTGCATTTCCATTTCCATATGAGAAAACTGCAAGTTAGTGATAGTTGTGATTAACTTGTCCAAAGTCTCAGAGTAGAGATTTGGATTCAGGCTGGCCATACATGAGGCCAAAACTCTGTCTACTTAATGACTCCTTTACAAAGCTCTCAGATCCAAGCACTTAGAAAATTAGGAAGCCTTCCTTCATTCGATCTACTTATGGATGTATAATGACCCTATGGTTTGAATTATTAATATTATCCATAGAAGAATAAGTAATATTTAAATGCTCAGTATTAAGCTAATACTATAAAATTAAACTAGAAAATAATACTAGCATTGCTTAAAAAAAAAACACAAAGATTTATATATGCTCTTAGGGCTAAAGGTAAATTTAATATTATTCTTACTATTTAAAAATATGTCTCTTGACCTGATCATACTCTGTACTTACAAGAGATGCACATTTTCTTACACTTTGATTCAGTAATGCTAGTGTGTGTGTGTGCACATGCACATGTGCAAATGTGTGCACACTCAGTTGTGTCTGACTCTTTGCAACCCCACAGACTGTGGCCCATCAGGCACCTCTCTCCATGGAATTTTCCAAGCAAGAATACTGGAGTGGGTTACCATTTCCTACTCCAAGGAATCTTCCTGATGCAAGGATCAAACCTGCGTCTCTTGCATCTCCTGCATCGGGAGGCAGATCCTTTACCACGTGCCACCAGAGAAGCCGAATGTCAGAGTACCATATGATATATTTTTGTGATACCCATGACATTTCACAAAAATTATATGACTCATTAGATTCACTTTGGTTAAAAAGCAACATATGTGTCCAAGCCTGAAAAATGAATGTTTACAATTCAGTTCAGTTCAGTTCAGTCCCTCAGTCACATCCGACTCTTTGCGACCCCATGAATCGCAGCACGCCAGGCCTCCCTGTCCATCACCAACTCCTGGAGTTTACTCAAAATCATGTCCATCGAGTCCGTGATGCCATCCAGCCATCTCATCCTCGGTGGTCCCCTTCTCCTCCTGCCCCCAATCCCTCCCAGCATCAGTCTTTCCCAATGAGTCAACTCTTCGCCTATGGATCATTATATACGATAGTCAGGGACCTCAGCACAGGCTTCAGGTAGCAGTACTAACTCTTGAGGAGCGAAACTACAGACATAGCCCTGGCAAACTCAGGTCCGTTTTCTTGGTGCTGCCGTTCATCTATTTGTAGAACAAAAGGTTATGAAATAAACATGCATTAAAAGGGGTCCTTTTATTCCCTCCTTATGATGGCAACATTGAGATACAGCCTTTTTGACTAAATGTTACAGTGTCAAACTCTATTTTCTATTAATTTCTAGACCTACACGGGGCTACAAGTTTCTTGAGATGGAATTGGAAGGGACTAAGTCCCACAGAATCACCCACTTCTTTAGGCATTGATAATCGGCATTAACCTACAATCCATTCCCGCTTCAGAACTATTCGTTTTAAATGTTATTTTTAAATTATCTGTTCCATAAACTGTGTTCCTAAGATACTCATTCCACAAGATAGAAGAGCTGCTGCTGCTGCTGCTAAGTCACTTCAGTCGTGTCCGACTCTGTGTGACCCCATAGACGTACACATCTCCTGCATTGGCAGGTGGGTGGGTTCTTTACCACTAGCACCCTCTGGGAAACTCCTGTGTTATACAGTAGATCCTTACTAGTTATCTCTTTTATATAATAGTATGTCAATCCCAGTCTTCCAATTTATCCCTCTCCTCCTTACCCTCTGACTCAGCGGTAAAGAATCTGTCTGCAGTACGGGAGACACAGGAGATGTGGGTTTGATCCTTGGGTCAGGAAGATCCCCTGGAGGAGGAAACAGCAACCCATTCCAGTATTCTTGCCTGAAAAAAGTCCCATGGATAGAGGAGCCTGGTGGGCTGCAGTCCAAAGGGCTGCAAAGAGTTTGACATGACTGGTGACTGAGCGTGCATGTAATTCTTGAGGCAAACACTGTAATTGGAAGACTCAATGCCCCTCTCCCTCTGCCTACTCTTCTTCCTGTCTTTTCTATAGAGTCTGGAATACTGAATACTCTCAATCCCCACAAGATGTGTATAAGAGACAGCCCCCATCCCTGGGACTCTCCAGGCAAGAATACTGGAGTGGGTTGCCATTTCCTTCTCCAATGCATGAAAGAGAAAAGTGAAAGTGAAGTCGCTCAGTCTGTCCGACTGTTAGCGACCCCATGGACTGCAGCCCACCAGGCTACTCCGTCCATTGGATTTTCCAGGCAAGAGTACTGGGGTGGGGTGCCATTGCCTTCCCCGCATAGAAGAACAGTTTATGCAGAAAAGTTATGTTGCTTAAAAAAAATTAAATAAGTACATTGTCTCTATAACACTTTTTAGAGCTTTTCATCTCCCAGAAAAGAGCTACAGAATGCAGCACCTCCAAACTTACGTAAGTAAGAAATATTTTATGATTAGGAACTAAAGTTAAGTGTGTTCCAGGCAAAATACTGCAATAGGAATAACATACTGTTTTTATTAGCTCTAATTTTAAATTAAGCATATGTATATATACTTGAATGAAGCATACATATGTAAATTAAGAACCAGTTCAATGGAAATTTCTAGATGTCTCAGATTATTGTTGAAACTCCAAAACTGAGACCAACTGAGGCTAGTCCACAATCTGCCTAGAACGGGAACGCGCGTTCGTTACAACTGAGTAAAGGCAGGGGAGCTCAGCAGTCGTAGGTCTTCAACCCATCGAAAAGACGGCCACAAATTCAACAGGACGGTGGCCCAAAGCTCGGGAGCAGAGTTGTCAGCCTCACTGGAGTCTGAGACGTCCTCCCACGGGCCTACTTCCCTTCTGCACCCGTGTCATTCCTACGCACACACGCGCACACGCAGACGCACGCACGCACATACGCAGACGCACGCACGCACATACGTAGACGCACGCACGCACATACGTACACGCGCGCGCACACAGGCGTGGGGAACGCGACTGCCTCTCTAAGCCGGAGGAGCTTCTTCACCGCGTGTGGCTCCCTGCTTCGTGCTTCTCAGCTGGTGCAGTGCTGAGCTGAAGGGATGGGTAGACCTTTCATGTGCCTTTAGCAAAATGACTCTTCGAAGAACGTGCTTTAGGTCAAAAAATTAAGGAATGTCCATGAACATGGAGACGAGAACCAGTGTCACGCCTCAGATGTTTCCAGCTGTGAGGAGTTACGGCTTACACGCAGGAACGAGGGAGGAGCTCCCTGCTTCTGCATGTCCGGAGTGTGTAGAAGGTCTGAGTTGAATGCGGACCAAGTGACCCGAGCAGTTATCAACCAGCGGCGGCCACTGAGAAGGCAGAAGCTTCGCTGGGAGGAGTGTGGGAGCCCCGCACTCACCAGGGCGGGGGCCGAAGCCTGCGCTGGCAGCGAGGTGTAGCGCAGTGTCCCTGAGGACGCCTCTAGGGACCCGCAAGTCCGCCTCCCGGAAAGCTCGTATTTGCAGACGTGCCGCAGGGGAGGGCCTGGTGTGGCCAGCCTGCTAGCCGGGTGAGACCCGCCGGGGAGCTGAGGCGTCCGCGTGTCTGCCTGAAACCCCCCTTCACGTGCACTGACCTTGGAAAATGAAGAGGTGCAGCTGCCAGGACTGTGGATGACCGAGCCGCGCTGCGTTCCCCGCTGGGATCTCCAGAACCGCGCTTGGGACCCAAATGAAGCAGGGAGAAGAACGTTTAACCGGCTGTCAGGGTGAATTTCAGATGTACTTAGGACCGGGGCGCTTAATAAATAAGTTTTTGTTTTTTGTTTTTGTCCTTCCCCCCATCGCCTGATAACAGGATTTTTTCTAATTAATGATAGTGACTGTAAAGCCATCACATGAGATAAATTCTAGAGCTCCAAGGATGCCCCAAAGAGCACATTGAGCACATAGACTTGAGTTTTTCTCAAGTCTTTATTTTTAAAGACTTTATTTTCTTTGTTTTTAAAGCTTCTTTTCTGAATCGTTTCCTATTAGACTCTGCTTACCTAATATGCCAGTTTCAGACATTATGCTTAATTTCCTTGAAATTGATTTTATGTTGAATTATCAAGTTTTAATCGTTAAAAATAATATAAATTTACTAACTTCAGATGAGGTTATGGATGTAACCATCTAGGAAGTAGCATATATTTCATATACAGATATGTAATTTATAGGATAATAGCTAATGAGATAATGAGTGTAATCCATTGTGAAAATACATATTTTAGAACAGACTTTGTATCAGGAAAATGCTTTAAAACAGCTAATATTGTGTTCTGTTACCCTAACTCATAGCTCAAAGCCCAGTTATTATATTAATCATATTCTGCTGATCGTATCTAACACTGTCAGAACAAGGGGGCTCGTGGCAACTTAGATTAACCATCTGTGTCGCACTTTAGGAGAACAATAAGAACGCCAAAAGGGGAAAAGGAGCATAGGAGTGTGAAATAAATTCAGACGTTTGGTTTTGTAAAATTATTTTAAAAGTCATATATAATGTCTCTATGTCATGTAGCTGGTGGCAAAGACATCAGTCATCATATTATCTGTACATTGGACATGATCTGTACATTGGACATGATGAATTGATTGTGTTCCAATGAGAGGACCTAATTACTTAGAGAAATGAAGAGGACATATGAGAGCTCTTTAGCTCCAATGGCTATATATTATCAGTAATAACACTGAACCCTGTGTGGTTTAATTCCTCTGTGCTGTCTGTTTTGGAGCACATAATCTCCCTAATTCATTTCTTTAGAGACAAGTCAGATAATTAATTTATCCTCCTCGGTAAAATAGCAAGGGAAAATATCACAGGAAGTTCAAGCAATAATGAGCAAAAGTTTTGCACTCGCGATTTCAATTTCCAGTCCTTGTTAAACTTCCGTGGGTAAGTAACATAAAGTTTATTCATAATCATTGGTTCAGAATATAACTGTTAAACTCATTTAGTAATTCCCGCAGCATATCTGACCATCAAATTATGTTGTCACCTTGCTATAGATATAAAACGAAATCAAGACTCAGAATTATTTCAACTGTCTGGAATTTAAAGTCACAATCTGTGAGATGAAATTTAACAGGAGAAAAGGAAACATACGTGTTTGGGTGTTAGGGATCATTTCTGCGAATGTAGTATATGGAGACATATGTTGACAAGCGAGCTGCTGAGTAAGAACCCAGGTAAGAGTGAGAGCATCGCTCAAGAAGGACACTCTTGAGGAAGAGCTGTAGGCAGGTGAAACTATGGGATTTAATCTTTAGGCAGTTTTAAATTCAAGAAATAACATGTCAGCAGCCAAAATATCAGCTATGGAAATGACTGCATTGCAAGATGGGGAGCGCTTTGTCTCTAGTGTCACTGGACATTTCCAAGCAATGACTGTACAACTATGTCAGGAAGTCTGATTCTATAAAAAGCATTTCTGCAATCAAATCTGGAAGACATAATTATGTCACTTGTGAAGTTTCTTTGATTTTAAGATTCCTGGATTGTATTTGTTCACTTACGTAACTCATCAGCTCTCACTGGCATTTATATTCTGTCTTCCTAAACCATGGCTACTATGTAAGTGTCTAGTGTCATGCTAGATTTCATATATATATATAGTGCTAAGTGGCTGCAGTTGTGTTTGACTCTGTAAGCCTGTGGACGGTAACCCACCAGGCCCCTCTCCATAGGATTCTCCAGGCCAGAATGGCGGACTGGGCTCCCCTGCCCTCCTCCAGGGCGTCTTCCCAGCCCAGGGGTCGCACCCGCCCTTACGTCTGCTGCTTGGGCTGTCCGGTGCTTTAACGCCAGCGCCGCCTGGGAAGCCCTGCACAAGAAGCCTTGAACATGAAAGTGAAGTCGCCCAGTCGTGTCCGACTCTTTGCGACCCCATGGACAGCAGCCTACCAGGCTCCACTGTCCATGGGATTTTCCAGGCAAGAATACTGGAGCAGGCTGCCATTTCCTTCTCCAGGGGATCTTCCCAACCCAGGGATCAAACCCAGGTCTCCCGCACTGCAGACAGATGCTTTACTGTCAGATCCACGAGGGAAGCCCTTGACCATAAAAGCACACCATGAACATTTGGGTGTATTATAAACTTAATGTGTCACAGTGCTTTCCTGAACAACGTATAAGAGAAATACTCAGTGTAGCATTAAAATACCATTTTCATGAGAGAGAGCTCTCAAGAACTATGGGCTTGAGAGAATATGCACCCAACGTACATGCTAAGAGGTTGGCTCTATCTCCGTTTTATAGATGCTGACCAAACAACCCAAGATTCTTGGGTCAGAGAATGTTGACAGAGGACCCAAGACTCCTGGGTTAGAGACAGGAATTTATTACAGTACAGCGAAGAACACGGTCATCAGCACATGTGCCTCAGTTATGCATATGGGAGCAGATGGCAATGCATGGACCCAGTGGGCTGCACTGTGGAAAACAGATTTGAGCTTTAGAACACCAAACGTTTTAAAATGGATAGTAATCATATTTTCCCTCTGCTCCAGGGGGAGAACATATCTTTATCTTCCTAGGCTGTTTGTTATTTGACTACATTTGGATGAAAAACTAGTTCAAAGAAAGTTTAATTGGTGCTTCTCACAAGACATCTACAAATGCGAGAGACTCATGAAGAATTGCCTCAAACTCACAATGTTTCTGCATTGTGAACAATGGAGAAGTGTCTGATCCAGACTTGGATGCAGCGCTTTGCAGTAATGACTGGGAGGGAGGAAGAAACCGTGGAGCGTGAGTTCATAAATGCATTGTGCTAGAAGTGACCTCCGGAGAAGGCAATGGCATCCCTCTCCAGTACTCTTGCCTAGAAAATCCCATGGACGGAGGAGCCTGGTAGGCTCCAGTCCATGGGGTCGCTGAGTCAGGCACAACTGAGCGACTTCACTTTCACTTTTCACCATCATGCATTGGAGAAGGAAATGGCAACCCACTCCGGTGTTCTTGCCTGGAGAATCCCGGGGATGGCGGAGCCCAATGGGCTGCCGTCTGTGGGGTCGCACAGAGTCGGACACGACTGAAGCGACTTAGCAGCAGCAGCAGCAGAAGTGACCTCAGGACTGGGAAAATTGCCTTTAGATAAATAATTAGCACACATCTGACTCAGACCTAATAAGGTGGATGAGCCTAGAGCTTATTATACAGAGTGAAGTAAGTCAGAAAGAGAAATGCAAATGTCATATATTAGTGCATATATATGGCATCTAGAAAGATGATGCTGAGGGAACTATGTGCAGCTCAGCAGTGGAGACTGAGAGAACAGACGTGAGGGCACAGTGGGTAAAGGAGAGGGTGGGACGGATGGATAGAGTAGGCTGGAGACATACACATCCTCGTATGTAAAATTAGATCACGGAAATTTTGTTATGATGCAGGGAGCTCAAATCTGGTGTTCTGATGAGGTGGAAGAGAGGTTCAAAAAGGAGGGGACACAAGAAGGAGGGGGCACACGTATACCGATGGCTGATTCACGTCGCTATATGCCAGAAACGAACACAACATTGTTAAGCAATTATCTTCCAATTAAATAAATTTAAACTTAAAAACAGTAATTTGTGCAATGTACAGAGAGCAGTGGCTAGCTATGGACGCATGATAGTTGTAGCTATTTTTATTGCTAGAACACCTCTGATTTTATCTTCACAATAGTTTGTTTCTTCTTTGTGGTTCAGATGTTACTTTTGAACCTTTGTTAGTCTGTACTTTAGCTCTTATTTCACTGGTCACATGCGTGAGCAGCTAGCATGTCATTTTGGGGGAGATGGTGGCCCTAACCAGGATGGGACACTTAAAAATTGACCTATAAAAGCACAATCTCCAAAAAGCCACATCCTCTATAAACATTTCTGTAACTTGGTTGGTTTTCATACTTCAGAGACCAGCAATTCCATTTAAAGTGATAGGAAGATGACAGTAGATATTATCATGAAAATATACAGGAACACGATCCTTTTTTTACTTTAAAAGTTTGAGAGATAACAAGTTTCCTTTCCAAAATAACAGTGTTCACTCTATTCAGAAATAACCAAGGCCTCTCTTTGCTTCCTTTTTTTTTCCCTTCTGTAGATACGTAAGGTTTATAAATTATACAGATATCTCTATTTAGGATGCCTGGAATGTACGTTTTAAATTTCTTTAAATTCTGTGCAACTTTTTGCTATAAATAATTACTAATTTTAATTTCATGGGATCCATTCTCATCATGAACGTCAGCTGCTATTTATGAAGTACTTAATTGAATGGGGGCCTTTGAATAGTACTGAACAGTGATAATTAATGCATACGAAATCAAGTAGATGATTATAATGAGATATATACTTTCTCACAATAGTACCTAGAACAGAGGAAGTACTCCACAGCTTATAGTTGAACTAAGCAGACTGAGGTTTCGAGGACAAAGAATAAAAATCACAATTTTCATAAAATGTTTCAATAATTATAAAATGAACTGAATATCACTTTCTTTATTAAATTTGTCAGGTCTGCTTTCATCACTATCTGATTTATGTACAAGGATAAGGATGCCATCCGCTAATAGATTGGCATTGTCACATTTAATAAGTGCATTTTTAGCTAGCAGGTTCTTTGAAAGACCCTGAGACTTGCTTCCTGGGTAGATAGAATGCACTTAGACTCTAAAACTGCATTAAGAGCATCGACTTTAGACATGTACTTTTACACATTATGTTCTTACAGTAAACTTTAAAATGTTCCTGTTTGGATCTTATTCTTCTCTTACTTTAGCAGACGAATAATGAAATGCCTATCTTATTTGTTTTCAAAGAGAAGACAGTGTCTCTAAAGGTGAGACTGAGACGCTTATCCTTTCTGTTTGACAAAGTGGTTCTGAGCACAGGTGGAAAAGAGAGCTAAGGGGGCTCTCCACTCTACCCTCAACTCTGCTGCCTTCACTGTCTCCTTAATCACAACTGAATCCTCAGGTTCCTCCTGTTTAATAGTGACCGTTCCTACCAGACTAGGGTCTTGCATATCAAATGAGATGTTATATATACAAAGGACTGAGCACAATCCTTTGCACATATTCAGCTGTGTTATTTCAGCTTGTCTGGATCTCACTTTCTTTATCTCTAAAAATAAGATCAGAGTATATGATCCCTAAGGCATTTCCAGCTCTGACTGTACCGGGTTTGTTTGTTTGTTTGTTTGTTTACCTAAGGGTCCTCATTTACTATTGCACATGGTTCTTCTTGCTTTTATTATCTTTTTAGGACAATTTTTGTTCGTTTGTTTTTATCCACTGCTACTGAGTATGTAGGACCTAGAGACTAGAATACAAATGTATGATCACATATCCCACACCATCATGAGAGACATGTAACAGTCAGACATGACATGTGAGTATTTTTCATCCATATTCTTGCTCCTTTTCTAGCCCTGGTTCCCCTGTGATAACCAAAGCATTGACAAGGACAAGAGAGAGACAGGGAGCAAGGGAAAGAGGAACCAAGTGGATTCCACAGCCTGAATACTTCTCAGATTAGGATTAAAAAGAAGGAGGGACAGGGCATGACAGAGACCATAAGTGTCCAGCAGAATTCAAGTTCCAGGATGTAAGGCCGGTTTTCACTGAAAACAGCTCTTGACATGCAGAAATGAGCCTTATGTTTGTAAAGGCCAATTGACCCAGTGTTGTTAGACGACTCAGTTTTCTCTGGAAGTCTAGATATTATATGATACTACATTAGATATTTTAAAGGAGTTTAATTTTTTTAAAAAGTTTAAAAATTTCTTCGGCATGAAAAATAGCAGTAAAGCAGGGTCCCTAATATCTTCTATGGGACTAAGCAGAGTGAAAGCGTGTTAGTCTTTGAGTCGTATCCAGTTCTTTGCAACCCAGGCTTCTCTGTCCATGGAATTTTCCAGGCAAGAATACTGGCTTGGGTTGCCATTTCCTTCTCCAGGGGACCTTCCCAATCCAAGGATCAAACGTGGGTCTCCCACGTTGCAGGCAGATTCTTTACCATCTGACTTAACAAATGCCTATTTGCAGGAAAAAAATGACCCACTTTCTTTGAAGTTGTAACTGTACATGTTTTAATTTTTAAGAGGGGACAGTCATACACATGGGGCTTCCCAGGTGGCGCTAGTGGTTAAGAACCCAGCTGCCAATACAGGTTACATACAAGATGCAGGTTCAGTTCCTGGGTCAGGAAGATCCCCTGGAGGAGGGCACGGCGACTCACTCTAGTATTCTTGTCCGGAGAACCCCACGGACATGAACCATGGAGGGGAACCCCTGAGGAGCCCGGCAGGCTACGGTCCATGGGACTGTAAAGATTCAGACATGCCTGAGCGTCTAAACAGCCACAGCAAATCACAACCATGCACATAAATAACTGGCTAGAGACGTCATGGCCGCTGTACTAGGCAAAAGTCCAAAGGGCTGCCTTTGTAGCCATAGACTCAGGACTCGTTGGCTCATCATTTAGATCATTGTTGGTATGTCTGATATAGCCTTCTTTTTCTCTGGACTGCAAGTGGCTGAATGACTATGTGTTAGTCACTGATACAACACCAAGGCACAGAAAATGCCACCGTCTCTGCCCCTGCAGAAATACATGTTGGAACAGCATGAAGTTGAACACTTAACTTTTCTCTTTTGATCTAAAAATTTCACAGATATGGACAACTATATGGTTACCAAAGGGGAGGAGAAGGAAGAGGGGTAAATTAGGAGTTTGTGATTAAAATGTATACACTCTTTTATATATGAATAGATCACCAACAAGGACATACTGTGTAGTTCAGAGTACTATATTAATATCTTGCAATAACCTATAATGGAAGATAATGTAAAAAAAAAAAAAGAATATATATTGTATATGTGTGCATGTATAAATGAATCACTTTATTGTACACCTGAAATGCACCATTGTAAATCAACTATATTTCAGTTTCTAAAAGGTAAAAAAAATTAAATCAACCTAATATCTCTTAAATGAACAATTTAATGTCTCTTAAAATACTTCTATAAATCTTATGTATTTTTGCTCATAGAAATGCTGGTTTGGCTTTTCCAAAGGGTCTTCTGTGGTCTTCCAAGGTGAAATGTATGGAGTTCATTTGAATAGCATCAGGGCTTTTCTCCTCCAGACAGAATTCCTTGAGAGAATCTTCTGTCTCAGCAATTCAGTGTTATAACAGAAATAAGCTAGCCCACCGCTTACTAATAGGATGTGGGCAAGGCACTTCCTCCTTCATGAGCCTTGCAGAATGGTCCTGCCTCCTGGAGGTTCTCCTGCAATCCCCTAGACGTGGTTAGTTGGAGTGTTCTCTCTACACAGCAGTGCTTTGTAAACACTCGTTATAACAGTCATCACCTTGTATTGCAGTGTTTTATCTTTGTCTCCTCTGTTAAACTGTGGATTGCCCCACTCCGCAAACAATCAGCATCTCCTAGTCATCTCATCACGAGGGTGCCCTCCTTGAGTCCCACACACTGAGTGTATCAAGTCCAGAACATGCCAAGGACAGTACATAAGATCTCTTGCAGTCACTTATACCCAGCCCAAATGAGAATGAACTGAACAGAATACTTTAAAATTATGACCTACAAAGCATTATTTTCAATGAACCGGCTCCTCTATTAACATTCCCTGTATTATTCTCAAGAGAAAGAAATATTTTTGCTCATCTCAGGATCAGTTGATTGTTATAGATGAGGTTGTAGAATTAGATGAGGTTGTTGAATATATCTACTTCTAAAAATATGTGTCCTTTACCATGATATAGAAATAAATAAATTCTCTGTGCATTTAAAATAATTTCTATGCCTAGCACAGAAATAGTGTACACGGAACAAACATTCATTGATTTGTTACTTTATTACTTTCAGAATGTTGACATAAGTTGCAATATTGCAATAAAAAGACTTTTTCCTGTGAAATATTTAGTACCATAGTTTAAAAAAAGAAAGTGCTGTGATCTTATAAATCTCAGGGTTCCCGAGGTGAACAGGGCTCCTGGAAAGAAAGCTGAGGTTGCAGTGAATTTACCTGGTGTGTCAGATGGGTCACCTTTGGGCACTGTGTTAGTTTCCGAGAGCGACTGTAACAAAATACCAAACTGGGTGCCTTCACACAAAAGAAATTCACTCTTGGTTCTGAAGTTCGAAGTCTGAAATTAAGGTATTGGGAGCTGGTTCCTTCTGCGCTCCTGGGGCTGGCCAGAGCTCCGCGGCCTTGCTGGGTGTGCAGGCGTCTCTCTGTCCCCAGCATTCTCCCTGTGTGTCTCTGCCGCTTCTTACAGTTTCTTTAGTTGTATTGGGTTGCGGCTCACCCGAATGAGCTCATTTTAAACTGATTACATCTGCAAAAATCCTCTTTCCATATCTGGTGATATTCACAGGTGCTAGGGGCTAGGACTCCAACTTACCTGTTCATATCAGACACATACGTGTTTATTACATCAAACACAGCTACTCATCCAAAACTATGTGCTTACAGTTCAGCGTCTGGCCAGCACAGGTGAGCTGGGGTTTGTAATTTCAGCACTAGAAAAACGAAGACAGATAGCACTTGCAGTCTATAGCTTTACATGTGCTAACAGACACTATGGGGTGTTTGGGGGTCTTATGTCTGTGTGCACTAGCCTGCTGCTGCAGCTAAGTCACTTCAGTCGTGTCCGACTCTGTGCGACCCCGTAGACGGCAGCCCACCAGGCTCCCCGTCCCTGGGATTCTCCAGGCAAGAACACTGGAGTGGGTTGCCATTTCCTGCTCCAATGCGTGAAAGTGAAAAGTGAAAGTGAAGTCTCTCAGTCATGTCTGACTTGTAGCGACCCCATGGACTGCAGCCCCCCAGGCTCCTTCGTCCATGGGATTTCCCAGGCAAGAGTACTGGAGTGGGGTGCCGGTGCCTTCTCTGTGCACTAGTATATCAGTTCTATATTAGGAAAACAACTGGACACAGTATATATGATAGACACACAAAATAACCGTTTTCAATAAATTGATAGGTTTGAATAGGAAGATCATTAAGCTTGTGATCTAGACACCTGATTAGTCAGTATAAGAGGTTATGACAGTATGACTATTAAAACCTAAGCTAGTCTCTTCACCTCCTTCTATGAACTCTAAAGTTTAATTTGTGAAAAAAAAAATTGCAAGATGCTTATAATACACTGCAAGATGCTTATAGTACACTGCAAGATGCTTATATGACACACTGGTTTTTCTTAGGTAAAATTTTTAAATTGCCTAAAAACCAAAAAGTCTCTATTTGAACCAAGGCCTCCCCCAGATAAACCTATGGGATTTTTCTACATGACACTCATTCTAAACACCCAAGCAAAGAATGGTTTCTGCTCATTAGATTCAGGGATTTTTCCTTTTAATTCTTATTAAAGATCTTTCTCATAATCCCTTAGCTTCATAGCACACACTTAAGACAGTGGAGACTGTGAAATTGAAGACATCTTCATGTGGACTCATCTGTTAGCATTTTCTGAATTCATATAGTAGAGTCAAATTTGCAGTATATAATAAGAAGTGTAATTCATGCAATGGAAAATGTGGAAATGGGCAGATAGGTACCTGTAACACACAGCTAGAATACAAAGGAAAAGCAAAAGATATGTCAGTATAATTTATGGACCTTGAAAAACTATTAGTAAACTGATAGAATCTATCTTTTTGATAACAGCTTGTTAGGCTGTTTCACATATATACAATCCATTAATTTTAAAATTAATGGATTTTTAGTATATTCACACGGTTGTATGATTACCAGAGTCAATTTTAGAACATTTTCGTCACCCAGAAAAAGAGACCGCATGCCTTTTAATACCACCCTTCCGTTTCCCTCTCCGCCCGGGCCTGAGCCAATGACTAAGCTACTTTCTGTCTTCATGTATCTGCCTATTCTGGACGCTTCTTATAACTGACAGCATACAGAACGGGGTCTTTTGTGACTGGCTTCTTTCCTTTAGCCTAATATTTTCAAGATTCACTCTTGAAGTGTCATGTGGATATACCACATTTTATGTATTCATTTGTCAGTTGATGTAAATTTGGATTTTTCTCCTCTTTGTCTATTATGAATAATGTTGCTGTGAATATTTGTGTGCACATTGGCTTTCTTTTTCTTGGGTATACACTTAGGAGTGGAATCACTGAGTCCAATGGTAACTTTATATTTAACCTTTGGAGGAACTGCAATACTGTTTTCCAAAGTGTTACCATTTTACATTCCCACCAGCATTGTAAGCCTTTGACTGCCCCTCTCCCAGGCCAAAACTCTTCTCTGCCTGTGATTATAGCCATCCTTGTGGATGTGAAGTACTATCTCACTATTATTTTAATTTGAATTTTCCTCTTGACTATCTAGTGATGTTGAGCATCTTTTAATGCACTTAGTAGATATTTGTGTATCTTCTTTGGAGAAATGTTTATTTTATCAAATATATGATTTATAAGAATTATCCCTTATTCTGCAGGGTTATTTTTGCATTTTATTTTTTTCACTTCCTAGACTATCTTTTTCAAACACAAAGTTTTGTTGTTGTTGTTTTTTAATTTTGATGAAGTCCAATTTATGTATTTTTTCTTTGGTTGCTTGTACTTAAAGCATCATATCTAAATAATCAAGAAGATGGATCTTAATCCAAGATAATGAAGATTTACATCTATGTTTTCTTCTAATAGTTTTATAATTTTAGCTCTTACATTTATCTTTTGCTCAAGAAGATTGATCTTAATCCAAGATAATAAAGGTTTACATCTATGTTTTCTTCTAATAGTTTTATAATTTTAGCTCTTACATTTATCTTTTGCTCCACTTGAGTTCATTTTTGTATATGGTTTGAAGTAGAGGTTCAAATTCTTTTTTTTTTTCTGCTTCTGTAGTTCTTAGTTTACCTACAACCTGATTTAAACTCTCCCCTGTATATCTGATCTTCTCTACCTCTTGATTCTGCTACTCATGACTTCTAATTACTCATAGTTTCTGCAACTCAAGCTTTCAGATGTTTCATGTTATTTACTCTGTCTTAAAGACTCTTGGTTTTTTATCTATCAACTGATAAACTTTCTACATGTACCTCTAATCTCTAGGTGAGAATCTTGAAAATCTAGTTGATACTAAACACCAAGATCTCAACTTGAGCAGAACTTTTGAAAAATCTCCCTAGCAACTTATCAGTTGATTTTTAATCCAGTAAATGCACCTATTTTTTTTTGCACCCACCCTCATATATGCAATCATATGAAACAGCATGTAGAAACAGTATATGAAATAACATACAGCTACATGCCTTTTAACTTAGCCATGAAATTAAAGGACGCTTGCTCCTTGAAAAGAAATCTATGAACCTAGACAGCATATCGGAGAAGGCAATGGCACCCCACTCCAGTACTCTTGCCTGGAAAATCCCATGGACGGAGGAGCCTGGTGGGCTGCAGTCCATGGGGTCACTAGGGGTCGGACACGACTGAGCGAATTCACTTTTACTTTTCACTTTCATACGTTGGAGAAGGAAATGGCAACCCACTCCAGTGTTCTTGCCTGGAGAATCCCAGGGACGAGGGAGCCTGGTGGGCTGCCGTCTATGGGGTCACATAGAGTGGGACACGACTGAAGTTACTTAGCAGCAGCAGCAGCAGCAGACAGCATATTGAAAAAACAGCAGCAGAGATATTATTTTGCCAACAAATGTCCATCTAGTCAAAGCTATAGTTTTTCCGGTAGTCATGTATGGATGTGAGAGTTGGACTATAAAGAATGCTGAGCACTGAAGAATTGATGCTTTTGAACTGTAGTGTTAGAGAAGACTCTTGAGAGTCCCTTGGACTGCAAGGAGATCCAACCAGTCCATCCTAAAGGAGATCACTCCTGGGTGTTCATTGGAAGAACTGATGCTGAAGCCGAAACACCAATACTTTGGCCACCTGATGTGAAGAGCTGACTCATTAGAAAAGACCCCGATGCTTGGAAAGATTGAAGGCGGAAGGAGAAGGGGACGACAGAGGATAAGATGGTTGGATGGCATCACCTCAATGGACATGAGTTTGAGAAAGTTCTGGAAACTGGTGATGGATAGGGAGGCCTGGAGTGCTACAGTCTGTGGGGTCGCAAAGAGTCGGACATGACTGAGTGACTGAACAACTCTGTGCCTTTTAAGAGAGCAGAAGTGGTAGAAATGTTAGCAGGAAAGCTTTAGGTACATAAGTACTTTTGGATTTATGTACCCAGTATAAATCTCTGTACATATAGACCATTTGTGATTTCATAGATTGTTTTTTTTTTGTTTTTTTTTTTTTTTTTTTTTTAAGCTGATTTTCT
>SJYX01017780.1:0-72645 GCA_006410675.1 Oreotragus oreotragus
ATGTCTGCTCCAGGCAGAAGGGGGAGGGCCTCTGAGGGGATGGGCACACATCCACTCAGATGGACATATAGTCACTCCTGGCAGGAGAGGCTGACCTCTAAAGGGGCAACACAGGTCTGCTCCAGTAAGAAGACACTGACCTCTAAGGGGAAGGACACACAGTCACTCCAGGCAGGAGAGGCTGACCTCTTAGGGATCAACACAGTTCGACTCCAGTTAGAAGAAGCTGACATCTAAGGAAATGGACACACATCAACTCAGATGGACACACTTCCACTCAGATGGACACACGTCCACTCCAGGCATGAGACTGCTGACCTCGGGCATCAGTTACTAATTCTCGACCAATGTGTGTTTCTGAAATCACACCTGCACCCCTGGCCTCTAGGGTGTCTCCCAGAATTTGGCTATACCAAGTCCCTGACATGTCTTGTCCTGTGTCGTTTTGGGGTGTCCAGTCCATTCTCTCGGCTGCTGGCCAAGTCACTTAATGTCTCACTCTGACCTCAGCTCCCAGTGCCCCCACCACAGAACTTAATGACTCTTGGAGTCTGGAGGTTCTGTCCTGTGGCTCAATGTGCATATACCCTGATGGCCTTGCACAATCCCTGGAGTATAGACTTCACACAATATTTTAAACACTACTCTCTGCTGCTGTGCACACACACACACACACACACACATGCATATCTGTGTACACACAGACCCTGAACACATGTACACCTGTGTGTGCACCTGTAACTATAGGAGCATGTATACACACACACACACACACACAGACCAGAGCAATGACACGGCTCCCCACTGCCACTCAGGAAAGGCTGGGTCCGTGGGATCAGGCCCCATGCTTTATGTCTTTGTGTGTCAGGACACCCCAACCTGTCTGTAGAGTGGCTGTGCTGGACGAATTCCCCACCCACAACCCTCTGTCTCTCACTACAAGGCCCTTCTCCCCACCCCCACCCAGGACATGCTCAGGGAGATCTCAGGGTGGCTGGAGAACCACCCCCAGGAAGAGGTTATCCTGGCATGCAGGAACTTCAAGGGTGTGATGGAGGACCTGCATGAATACCTGATGGGCTGCATCAAGAACATCTTTGGGGACACGCTGTGTCCCTGTGTGGTGAGCAGGGGCCACAGGCTCCCCATGCTCTTGGCAGGGGGGGCGGTGGGAGCATTAGGCCTCATTGTAATCAGACTATCCGGTCGCTTCATGAGGCTGATTCAGGCAGCAGGTGACACCACTCATGGAACCCCAGTAATCCATCCACTACGGTCTGCACTCAAACTCCCCAATGATCAGCCCATCACTGGTCACAGGCATCCCCAATAATCCACCCTGCCTGGCCTCTATTCAGACACCCCCAAAACCCATCAATCAAGCCTCGTGATGCCCCAGTAATCCACCTGCCATTTCCTATCAGAAACCCCAATAATCCCCCACCTGTTTCCTCTCATGCACCCCAATAATCGACCCATAACTGCCCAAGACACCCAAGTAATCTACCCACCATTGCCTCCACTCAAGACACCTCAGTAATCTATCTACTAGTGTCTCTACTCAGACATGCCAATAACCCACCCATGACTGTCTCTTCTCACAGATAACCCAATAACCAGCACATCACTGCTCATAGACACCCAAATAATCCACACTGGTGGGGGAACCAGGTGAAGCCCCGAGAACTTGTCCACTACTTGGAGCACATGAAGAGCTGCGACCACCCAGGGGAGTGCTGCCTTCAAACCAGGACACCTGGTCACATGCATGTCCTAGCGCATGGGGCTGGCTTTGGGTTCAAGTTACTGGTTGGCCACATGACTCCATAGGTTAGTGACCACACACGTGGTGGCTGACCCCACAGCCATGAACAGCAGCCCCTCTCTTGTCCCAGGCAGGCTGTTGGTGGCCGGCATCAACCTCACAGAGAACCTGGAGTTTGTCCATGTGCACCCAGCCTGGTCCCTGGAGAATCTGACCCAGTGGGGGCTCCCCTAACTTGGCGCATGGGTGCCGGGCCAGTGCCTGGGGTCGACCACCGGCCATACCAACACCGTTGCAAGCGACTTCATCTGGGCCGACGGGTTTGTTGGTGACTTCATCAGGTTGAACTGGAAGCTGCTTCGGGGCTAACGAATGGCGCCTGTGTTGAGCTGGGTATCGCAGAGGCTGTGTCTCAGTCATGTCCTGTGACGTTATTGGCCTGAACCGGAAGCTACCTCGTGGCTGATGAATGGTGCTCTGAGGAGCTGGGCGTTGCAGAGGCTGCTCCTCATTCACATCGTGTGATGTCACTGGGCTGAACCGGAAGCCACCTTGGGGCTGCCAGTTGGCACGTTGAGGAGATGGGCATTGCGGAGGCTATTCTTAGCCCTGTCTTATGGGACTCGACATCCGTCTGTGAGTCAACTGAATGTCTGTGACTGCCGAGGCGGGGCCCAGTGGCAGGGTCTATGGTCTCCTTGGTCCTCCGTGTGTTTCTCTGGCAAATGCAGGGTGTGAGGTGATGATTAGCATTGAGTTCATGATTTGTACATCACACTGGTTCTTGGTGTGTCTTCATGTGGCTTGCCCATGGGAGAGGCTTGGGTGCCCCCTCCTCCTGGGCACTGAGTCTAGCAGATGATGACTCCCAGCTAGGGAAGGGAGGACGCACAATGACGTAGTGTCCATAGGAGGGGACTGAGCACATAGGGATCCAACTGAGAAATCCCTTTTATTAGATAAGGGGCTTCCTTGGTGGCTCACTTAAGAAGGCCTTCATATCTCTCCTTGCTAGTCTTTGGGACTCTGCATTCAGGTGGCTATATCTTTCTGTGTCTCCTTTGCCTTTCTCTTCTCTTCTCATCTATTTGTAAGGCCTCCTCAGACAACCACTTTGACTTTTTGCATTTATTTTTCTTGTGGATGATTTTGATCACCACCTCCTGTACAATGTTAGGAACCTCCATCCATAAGTCTTCTGGTACTCTTTGTGCCAGATCTAACCCTTGAATCTATTTGTCACTTCCAATGTATACTCACAAGGGATTTGAATAAAGCAAAGAAACAGAGGAAAACAATGCAATGGGAAAGTCTAGAGATCTTGTCAAGAAAATGAGGAATGCCAAGGGAACATTTCATGCAAAGACAGGCATGATAAAGGACAGAAACTTTATGGGTCTCACTAGAGCAGAAGGTAGCAAGAATACACAGAAGAACTGTTAAAATATCTTAATAACCTGGATAACCACGATGGAGTGATCACTCACCTAGAGCCAGACATCCTGGAGTGCAGACACATGGGGCTTAGGAAGCAGCACAACAAGCAAGGTTAGTGGAGGTGATTAAATTCCAGCTGAGCTCTTTCAAATCCTAAACGGTGGTACTGTTGAAGTGCTGCCCTCAATATGCCAGCCACTTTGGAAAACTTGGCAGTCGCCACAGGGCTGGAAAAGTCAGTTTCATTTCAATCCCAAAGAAGGGCAATGCCAGACAATGTTCAAACTACCGCACACCTGCACTCATTTTACAGGCTAGCAAGGTAATTCTCAATATCCTTCAAGCTAGGCTTCAACAGTATGTGACCCAAAAAAACTTCACAGTCGATGCATTCAAACAGTTGATTCTAAATGCACAGTGATGCCACAAAGATGGTCAAGGCAAAGACACACAATGTGATTTTATTTATGTCTAAATCAGTGAAATAAAGCATTTTCTGCAAGGTACACACTTTTTTTAGCTTGAAAAGAACAAAATTGTCTTATATTTGAACATAAAATACCTTTCTGTATATGAAAAATAAGTTTTACATGAAATTCATTCTTCATTGTTATTTTGAGACTATGGAACAAAGAAAATAAACCTAGGTTAACTGGGGCTGCTAAAGCTGTATCTTTTGCAGATTTTCATTAATTCCCTTACACTTTTATAGTCATACATAGATATAATAGACAAGATTTGGAGGAGACACACTCTTCCTGCCATGTGACCCATCAGACTTGAATTAGAGAGATGAGCATGACAGGTGAGTTTGGAGGCCTCTTTAGGGGAATTATAAATGCCTCCTTTCTCCCACCAAAACATCTGAATTGCTCCCCATCCTCTGCTAGAGGTGTCAGGATGGGGCTTTGTGATGTCAAGGCTCACCCAGGGCCACATTGGCTGGGGAAGAGACTAGCTGACCTCATAAAGCATGAGGGTGTGTCTCCCTGGGGAGGAGTATATATAGGGGTGCTCAAGGGCTCTGGAGCAGACCACTGGGAGGCCTCAAAATGACTAAGGTGACTGGAAAGCCACAAGGCTCCAGAGTAGTTATGAAACACCTGCCTCCTGTTACCCAGGACAAAAGGATGAAGACCTCCTCTCAATTGAGGTACAAGAAAATTGTCAAGGTGAGCTGAACCCACCCAAACTCCTCTTGCCCATTGACCCCACCCCAGAAGACCCCCTCCCCTGTCTTTGCCTAGCACATAACCCTTCTCTGGCCACACCCTTTCTCCCGAAGCTGTCGTTCCCATCCACCTTCACCCTCTTTCCCAAACCAATGCCATTCTCTACCCCTCTCTTGTTTTCTCCAGGTGGCCAGGGAAACTGTGAGAATGAATAATCACCTTCAGGCAACGCTGACCAAGAAAACTTCTCAGAAACTGCCCACCACAAGGAAACTTAAAGAAAAATCAGCGGCTCAAAGCTATGTAGCCACTGCTCCAAAGTGAATGAAGACCTGAATCAGAATGGACCAGAAGAGGTCCCAGAGAGTGTGGAGACCACTGTCATTCTAGCAGGATCAGTGAGCAGCCAGTGACTTCGGAGTACAGCTAGAGACCTCAGAAATCTTCAGGGGTCTTGTCACTGAGTACTGGCCAACAGTACAGACGTTGACTGTTATACCAACTGCATACATTCATAATGAAAATAATATCAGCCTAATTTGAAATTATGTTTGTCTCTGAGTTCTGCCTGGGTGGGGGGCAGAGAGGGCAGGGCAGGCATAAATGTGTTAAAAGGGAGGGATATGGGTCCTGTGGGGTTGGAGATGGGACCAGAAGGTCCAGTTTGCCAGAAAGTAGTGGGGGAAGAACTGGTTCCAGGCTCAGCTTCAAAGATATACTTCCCATGGGAGAATAATAAGAGGACTTGGGAGAACAGGACGGGGACACCACTTTCTCTCTCACAAATTCATCAAAAGAACATCTCAACACTGAGCAAACTCCACAAGGCAACTTCTGAATGCTGGCAGAGGACATCAGGCACCCAGAAAAACAGAGCACTGACTTCAAAAGCAGGTAGGGGAAAAAATATAAAAGACGAAAAAAAAGAGACAAAGGAGGTGGGGAGGGAGCTCCGTCCCTGGAAGGGAAGCCCATGCCAGGAAGGGAAGCTTAAGAAGAGAGGTTTCCAAACTCCAGGAAACACTCTCCCTGCCGAGTCTGTGGCAAGCCTTGGAAACACAGAGGGCAACATAACAGGAAGGAAAAATAAATAAGTATTTAAAACCAACAGATTACAAGCCCAACAGTAACTCGCCCAGCGGAAAAGCAGCACAAACGCCTGCGTCCACCATTACCAAGTGGGGGCAGGGCAGGGAGGTGCGGGCTGCAGTGCTTTTCAGAATCGGGCAGGAACGTCTCGCCACGCATAACCAGAATGAACTAACTGGGGCTAGCAAACCAGACTGTGGGATAGTTTCCACGTGAAAAGCTCAAACATAAGACACCGCCAGGTCCACACATGGAACAAAGGGCGGAAAAGAACTAGCCGGCTGCAGACCATCCCCCGCCGGCGACAGGCAGCCAGAGCTAGAAGGGCTGGAAGGGGGCAATGGCAGCCCCGGAGAGACTTTACCTACCAAATTGCAAGCAGGCTTCTTTGCTAAGACTGCTGGGGGTTCTGGACAGTCACCATCCACCTCACAAGAGGTGCCAGTGGTACACCCAGAAAACTGAGCGGCAGTTACCAGAAAGGCGACAAGTCGAAGCTACCACGCTCCCCAAATACCTGAGCTACTCGGACCTGGGAAGGGCACAAAATGCAGTCCCAACTGAACCTGCGCCGCTGAAGGCCACCTGAGCGCCGAACCTGAGTGGCTTAGATCCGGGAAGAGCATGCAGCCTAGGGCCGGCCTCAGACGGTTCCCGGCGGAGCAACGTAGAACCTGAGCAGTTTGTGCGCCAAGAGCAGGGTCAGGTCCAGTGAGGCTGAGGCACTGCAGGCACACGATAGTGTTATTTGTTTGCAGCATCCATCCCTCCCCACAGCGCGACTGAACAAGTGAGCCTGAGAAAACAAACAAACAAAAAAAAAGTGTCCACCACCACCCCCTCTGTGACAGGACAGAAATCAGACACTGAAGAGACCAGCAAACAGAAGTNGTGAAGAATTCACCTGCCAATGCAGGAAACATGGGTTGATGCATGGTCCAGGAAGACCCCACTTTCCGCAGAGTGGCTAGGCCCGTGTGCCACGACTACTGACCCCCTGCTCTATAGCCCAAGAGCCACAACTACGGCAGCCCACGGCTACTGAGCTTGCAACCAGAGAAGCCACCACAGGAAGCCCAGGCACCGTAATGGAGAGGCTCCCCCTTGATGCAACCAGAGAAGAGCCTGCACACAGCACTGAAGCCCCAGCACAGTCAAAAATAAAAGTAAACATATAAATTAAATTCTTTTAAAAATAAATAAAACATAGGGTGTAGATTTTTGCATATTCTTATGGAAACATAACCACCACAGGAAGCCCAGGCACCGTAATGGAGAGGCTCCCCCTTGATGCAACCAGAGAAGAGCCTGCACACAGCACTGAAGCCCCAGCACAGTCAAAAATAAAAGTAAACATATAAATTAAATTCTTTTAAAAATAAATAAAACATAGGGTGTAGATTTTTGCATATTCTTATGGAAACATACCCACAGAATATTACTAGTGATAAAAGCAGTTGACCAGACACTAGTATATGTAACATGGGATGACTTTTGAAAAATATAAAAATAAATGCTTAGGAAAAGGGGCTTCCCCAGGAGCTCAGTGATAAAGAATCTGCCTGCAATGCAGGAGATACGGGAGATGCAGGTTTGATCTCTGGGTCAGGAAGATCCCCCAGAGGAAGAAATGGCAATCCACTCCAGTATTCTTGCTGGGAAAATTCCATGGGCAGAAGAGTCTGGCGGGCTACGGTCCATGGGGTCTCAAAGAGTCAAACACAGCTGAGCACGCAAGCATGCATCTATCCATCGGAAAAGAGTCTAGATGAATATTAACAGTGGTTAGATCCCAGCGGGAGCATTTTTCCCCAGCTCTCACTCTTATAGCAATGACTTACTTTTACAGAAACTATGTTCCTTTTTCCAGAACACATAACTAAATACTCTGAAATACATTTTTTGCAAAGGAAAATACAGTAACTTCTCTACCCAGCCATCCAACTTTCCGCATACAGAATTTTATTNTGGTTCATTCATTTCGCAAACCGTTTCTTGATGTCTACTGGGTAGTGGACTCCGGGGTCTCAGAGACGAGGTGTAAGGTGAGTTTAGAAGTCAGAGAGTCAGGCAACATTTTCTTTCTAACTCTCAGCTGTTTAGGGTCAGTTCACAACTTACAAAGGGTTTGACATTCTGTTTCCTGATATTTCTGTGCTTGTATAATATGAGATCTGGAAGGACCCCAGCAAATCACTCCACCCATCTTACTAATCAGAATGGGTGGACCATTTAAAAGAACCTATCCATGCCCAGAAGAATGTCCTCCTCATTGTAGATGTTCATTTCATATCTGTTAACAGTGATCACTTGAGCTCTTTGAGCTTCAAATTTTCCACATATGAAATGAGCATGGTTGCTCCAGATGTTCTGGAAGGGCTCTGCTGCTGCTGCTAAGTCACTTCAGTCGTGTCCGACTCTGTGTGACCCCACAGACGGCTAGTGCTAGACAATACTGCTGGCTGACACCAGTCTGATTAAGTCACCAGGCACAGTGCCTTGCATCTCCGATCCAAGACCAAATAGACAAAAAGGAGAGAAAAACAATTACTAAGAATTTTCAAAGGGAAATGGTTCTCAGATGGTTTTGTTTTCCTCTGTTATGTTCCTAAATGCATGTATATGCACTTTGTAAAAAGGAAAAGGGTATCATAAGCAAGGGGGATTTGGAGAGAGCAGAAAAGGAAGGAGCTACTTCAGTGAGCTTGAGGCCAAAGGGAACCTGGTGGGGCAGAGGAAGGGATAACCCAGTTGAAGGGAAGGGGCAGAAGCAAAGGGACTGTCAGTCTCTCACTGGAGGGCACTCGAGCCCCTGCTTCTCCATTTGTCAGGACTTTGCTTTCTCTGCTAGAATCCTGTCTCCATTAGTGATCCCTACTCCAGGTCAAGTCTTCCAGTCAACAAAAACACATGATTTAACCTCTAATTTCTTCACGCAACTCAGCTTTCCCTGGGTAGGGACAAAAAAGAAACCCTCCTAATTCTCAAGGTTCAGATTAACCACTAGATGACACTCCTCCTTCTCTCTGTATCTGGAAGCACCAGAAAGATGTTTCAAAGCTTTTGCTGGGGTGAGGGGTGTCACATGACCAGCACATTCTGAAGTTTCAAATTTTGACTTCTTCCACAGTCCCCAGTCTCATAATCTGAACAAATTTTAAAGCAAAATAATGTCATAGGAACTGTGCTTTGGAACCTAGCAAATTATATTATCNTTTCAAAGCTTTTGCTGGGGTGAGGGGTGTCACATGACCAGCACATTCTGAAGTTTCAAATTTTGACTTCTTCCACAGTCCCCAGTCTCATAATCTGAACAAATTTTAAAGCAAAATAATGTCATAGGAACTGTGCTTTGGAACCTAGCAAATTATATTATCTACTGCTGCATCACCAGTTAACCCAAAATTAGGCAGCTTAAAACAATAATACACATAATCTCATATTTTCATCAATTTCTGGGATTCAGAAGCCATTTAGTCCTACAGTTCTGACTTGAGGACTCTTGAGAGGTTTCAGTCAGAATATGGGACTGTAGTCATCTGAAGGGGAGGCTGGTGCTGTAGAAATTACTTGCATCTTGTTTCACCCACATGGACGTGTTCACAAAAGGCCTCAGTTCCTCCCTATATGGGTTTGCCTATAGCTACCTGGATGTCCTCACAACATGTCAGCTGGCTTTTCCCAGAGCAGGTGATCCAAGAAAGAGGTGGAAGCTGTAATGTCATTTATGATCCTACCTCAAAAGTCACGTATCATCACTGTAATACTCTGATTACTCAGGTCAGACCTATTTAAGGTGGGAGGGGAACTCCAAAAGCGCATGAGTATCAGAAGGCAGGGCTTCCCAGGTGGCTCAGTGGTAAAGAATCCATCTGCCAATGCAGGAGATGTGGGTACAATCCCCGAGTCTGGAAGATCCTCTAGAGAAGGAAATGGCAATCCACTCCAGGATTCTTGCCTGAGAAATCCCAAGGACAGAGGACTGTGGTGGGCTACAGTCCATGGGGGTGGAAAGAGTTGGACATGGCTTAGTAACCAAACAACAATCAAAAGCCAAGAATCACGGGGGCCCATGTTGGAAGCTGGCAACCACATAGATGTAGGGTAGAATCCAAACTCCACCATTTGCTCACCTGTGAGCAAATATGAAGCTTCATTTCTTCATGTAAAATGGGAAGGCTAATCTATATCCTGCAAAGCTGCTATAAGGCTTAAATGAGACATCAGTATATACTGAGACACAGCACCCTGGTACCTGACAACTGTTGATATTTGGCTCTTGTGGTTTTCTGCTCTGTCAATTTAACTGAACTGGAATTCAGTTCCCCAAACTTCCCTTCCCATTCTGGTTCCGGGATAGGACTGGTCACAAGAGAAACCTGTGTAAGATTTAAAAGGAGCAAGTGAGGCAGCAGTGATTGTGCTCCATGACTGATGCCAAGTACCAGCTGCAGATTGTAAACTTTTTACTGACCTGCTGGCACACTGTTGGTGCAGAGCAGCAACTGGTTCCCAGCTCCTCCACCTCCCACCACATCTCTTATTTCAGCTTTTCCTAGCCTCTGCGGCCACCCAACGTAAAGAGCCAATTCACTGGAAAAGACCCTGATGCTGGGAAAGACTGAGGGCACGAGGAGAGAGGGGCGACAGAGGATGAGACGGTTGGATGGCATCATCAACTCAATGGAGATGAGCTTGAGCAGACTCTGGGAGATAGTGAAGGACAGGGAAGCCTGGCGTTCTACAGTCCATGGGGTCGCAAAGAGTCGGACATGACCGAGCAACTGAACAACAAGCCTCTGGGCCAAGGCACACGTGTGGTTCTGTGGTAAAGGCACTAACTTCTTGGGGAAGGCCGCCTGCATCATCAATGTAAGAGATAGCTATGGGTTCTGTTCTGACCTCACCGGTTCCGGTTTGTCCTTATGAATTCTAGTTTGCCCTCAGTCTCTCCGAGTTCAAACCAAGTTGTCTTCCTGTTAGCTGTGATGACTATCAGTTTCAGGCCCATTTCTGGCTGCAGAGGCCACAGCCTTCCATAGACTTCTTCACCAGCTTTCTTTTGTGATCCCTGGTTAGTTTCCTCTGGTCCTCACAGAGGATCCTCTGATAAGCATGGAGTCTTAACCACTGGGCCACCAAGAAACTCCCCCTCATAACTTTTTGAAAGGACCAACCCTGCTGTTACCTTGATCTTGTGTTTCTATCCTCCAGAACCATGAGATAATAAATTTCTGTTATTTGAGCCACCAGTTTGTAGTACCTTACCATGGTACTGCTAGCAAACTAATAGTGTAGGACAAAAGGTTATAGGTAGCAAAAAGTTTGGCAACACTGTTAACTGACGCAGTGTAAAACATAGAAAGAGTATCTAATGAAAAATAGTAAGGATATTTAATGATCTTATGGATCTGGCTAAGGAGATTTAGTCATAATGCTGAAATTGCCAGCTGGCTTCTTCTATTTGTCTAAGATAAAATACATGAAGGGAGTTGAACTAAAGAGGGAATTATTCAATTTGGAAGCTGCATTTAGAGGGACTGTTACAAAGCCAAGATATGCTGGGTTCAAAGATAAAACTGTTTTTAATTCCCAGTTTCTCCTGGTAAAAGACCTTCAAAGCAGGACATAGCCTAAGAGCAAAGATTAAATCCAGCACAGTTCAAGAAAAGTAGAGGTAAAAATCATCTCAGGATTTTTTTCAGTTCAAGGATCCAATGCAAGATTGAAACGTATGCTTCACAGATACTCCCAGTTAGACAAAAAAAAAAAGCTTTAAGACTTTAAAGAGCATCATCTCAGAGCATCTTGACTCTAAGATCAAGGAAGCTGCTGCTAAGTCACTTCAGTCGTGTCCAACTCTGTGCGACCCCATAGATGCAGCCCACCAGGCTTCCCCATCCCTGGATTCTCCAGGCAAGAACACTGGAGTGGGTTGCCATTTCCTTCTCCAATGCATGAAACTGAAAAGTGCAGCTTTCTAGGCTCCTCCGTCCATGGGATTTTCCAGGCAAGAGTACTGGAGTAGGAAGATCAAGAGAAAGGATTATATTTAAGAGACTTCAATGTATTTAATAGAAAATCCACAATGATGTTAAGAAAATGATATTGGTAGAAGTACCATCAACTTGGACAGAAAAAACCAGAGATAGTTCAGAATGAAAAGTGGCCTGGGGGAGGGACAGCAACGTTATACAAACAGGAAGATGACTAAGAGAGCAACCTATTTGGCAAACATAGGCTATTTCTTATGCAAAAAGAATAATGACTGACTACAGAGCCAAGAACCCAGAGGGAAAAGCCAAGAACCCAGAGGGAAAAGCCAAGAATTACGGCAAAACACTTCCAAGCAGGACCAGCCCTTAGTCAAGGAATTAAAACATATGCTTGGATGGATTTCAGAACTGCTATGAACCAGTGACTGCTATCTGCCTTTCATCCCTCTCCCCTCCACTTTTTTGAATGGGAGTAGTAGTTGTAGTTATTCTGTCCCTATATTACAATTGCATATTGGCCAGTGTACAAAAAAGAGCTAACATAGCAGACCTGACTGCTTAACCTTAGAAAGTCTGCAAATAAAATTGACCTTTGGGAGAAAAAAGGTTGGCCTTTGGCAGGCAACTGGGAACCTAAATTTCTAGAAGGCTCCCACCATTACTTGATTAGAGTGGCTCTCTATGCCTACTAAACTGTTTGGACAAACAATATGGTTCATGTTGAATATCTGTCTTTTATCTGGGTGTCTATGATTCAGGTACAGGTCAGGCAGAGGCTACCTACTTGATTAAACCTCAATAAAAAACCCTGAGCATTGGGTCTCTAATGAATTTCCTTCAGTTCAGTTCAGTTCATTTCAGTCGCTCAGTCGTGTCCGACTCTTTCCAACCCCATGAATCGCAGCACACCAGGCCTCCCTGTCTATCACCATCTCCCAGAGTTCACTCAGACTCACGTTCATCGAGTCCGTGATGCCATCCAGCCATCTCATCCTCTGTTGTCCCCTTCTCCTCCTGCCCCCAATCCCTCTCAGCATCAGAGTCTTTTCCAGTGAGTCAACTCTTCTCATGAGGTGGCCAAAGTATTGGAGTTTCAGCTTCAGCATCATTCCTTCCAAAGAAATCCCAGGGCTGATCTCCTTCAGAATGGACTGGTTGGATCTCCTTGCAGTCCAAGGGACTCTCAAGAGTCTTCTCCAACACCACAGTTCAAAAGCATCAATTCTTCGGCGCTCAGCCTTCTTCACAGTCCAACTCTCACATCCATACATGACCACAGGAAAAACCATAGCCTTGACTAGGCGGACCTTAGTCAGCAAAGTAATGTCTCTGCTTTTGAATATGCTATCCAGGTTGGTCATAACTTTTCTTCCAAGGAGTAAGCGTCTTTTAATTTCATGGCTGCAGTCACCATCTGCAGTGATTTTGGAGCCCCAAAAAATAAAGTCTGACACTGTTTCCACTGTTTCCCCATCTATTTCCCATGAAGTGATGGGACCGGATGCCATGATCTTCGTTTTCTGAATGTTGAGCTTTAAGCCAACTTTTTCACTCTCCTCTTTCACTTTCATCAAGAGGCTTTTTAGTTCCTCTTCACTTTCTGCCATAAGGGTGGTGTCATCTGCATATCTGAGGTTATTGATATTTCTCCCGGCAATCTTGATTCCAGCTTGTGTTTCTTCCAGTCCAGCGTTTCTCATGATGTACTCTGCATATAAGTTAAATAAGCAGGGAGACAATATACAGCCTTGACGTACTCCTTTTCCTATTTGGAACCAGTCTGTTGTTCCATGTCCAGTTCTAACTGTTGCTTCCTGACCTGCATACAGATTTCTCAAGAGGCAGGTTAGGTGGTCTGGTATTCCCATCTCTTTCAGAATTTTCCACAGTTTATTGTGATCCACACAGTCAAAGGCTTTGGCATAGTCAATAAAGCAGAAATAGATGTTTTTCTGGAACTCTCTTGCTTTTTCCATGATCCAGCGGATGTTGGCAATTTGATCTCTGGTTCTTCTGCCTTTTCTAAAACCAGCTTGAACATCAGGGAGTTCACGATTCACATATTGCTGAAGCCTGGCTTGGAGAATTTTGAGCATTACTTTACTAGCGTGTGAGATGAGTGCAGTTGTGCAGTAGTTTGAGCATTCTTTGGCATTGCCTTTTTTTGGAATTGGAATGAAAACTGACCTTTTCCAGTCCTGCGGCCACTGCTGAGTTTTCCAAATTTGCTGGCATATTGAGTGCAGCACTTTCACAGCATCATCTTTCAGGATTTGAAACAGCTCAACTGGATTTCCATCACCTCCACTAGCTTTGTTTGTAGTGATGATTTCTAAGGCCCACTTGACTTCACATTCTAAGATGTCTGGCTCTAGATTAGTGATCACATCCTCATGATTATCTGGGTTGTGATGATCTTTTTTGTGGTAACTGGGATGAGTTGAGGGTTGTAGTAGATGGTCTCCAAGATAGCTGATAGTAACTCTGTCCCTCCCTATAGAAACATACTGCTCCTCATATCAAGAGGTGAAGTCTAGGACTTGCCGGGTGGTCCAGTGGTTAAGACTCCACACTGCCAATGCAGGGAACCCAGGTTCAGTCCCTGGGCAGGGAACGAGATCCCACATGCCACAACTAAGAGTTTGCATACTGCAACTAAACATCCCACATGCCACAATGAAGATCCCGTGTGCCCAACACCCCAGGTAGCCAAAAAATACGAAAAAGAAAAGAGGTACAGTCTAGTTCCTCTCTGCTTGGATATGGGCTGGACTTAGTGACTTGTCTGACATATATGTGCTCAGTCACTCAGGCATGTCTGACTCTTTACGACCCTGTGGACTGTAGCCCGCCAGGATCCTCTGTCCATGGAGTTTTCTCAGGCAAGAATACTGGAGTGGGTTGCCATTTTCTTCTCCAAGGGAATCTTCCTGACCCAGGGATTGAACCCATATCTCTTGCATCTCCTGCATTGGCAGGTGGATTCTTTNCTGTAGCCCGCCAGGATCCTCTGTCCATGGAGTTTTCTCAGGCAAGAATACTGGAGTGGGTTGCCATTTTCTTCTCCAAGGGAATCTTCCTGACCCAGGGATTGAACCCATATCTCTTGCATCTCCTGCATTGGCAGGTGGATTCTTTACTACTGAGCCATCTGGGAAGACCCTTTGACTTACAGAATGTGTTAAAAGTGGCAGCCTGGGACTTCTGTAGTCATTATCATTAAAAACCTACACCATTCACCCAATTTTTGGACTTTTACTCTTGAATGTGCTCTCTTGGGACTTACTGTTATGCTATGAGAAGCTAAAGTCACATGGAAAGGCCACATGGAGAGAGGAAACAATGCTGGACAAACCCCAACTGTTTCAACAATCCAAGACCAGATATCAGACATGTCAATGAAGGACCCACCTTGGACATTCTAGTCTCAGCAAATACAACCTGGAAAAGAAGCAAAACCCCAGACATATGACCCCAGGTAAGCTGTTCTTGCCATCTCCAGCCATCTGAGACAATGGAGCTTGAGGCCCCAGACAGTGGGAAACAAAGGCAAAGGTTCCCCTCTGTGCCCTGCCCAAACTTCTGACCCACCAAATCATTGGGATAATAAAATGGTTGGTGTTTCATGCCACCATGAAATACCACGGTGGTTTGGGTGGTTTGCTGGGGAGCATTAGATAACTGAACAGCAGGGACAAGATGATGTTCCCAAGATGTTTCCTTCCACTGCCCACTGAATAAGACTCTGGCTTGGCCTACTCAGGACACTTCCCCTTCCCCTGCCTTTCAAGGAGAGTCCCACTTTCCTAGACCAGCTCCTGAGCTCTTTCTTATAATGGCAAATTAGGAAGAAAGGAAGAGGGAAAAGAGACCACAATGCAGAATTTGGGAGAAGAAGTAATGGTTGAGAAGAAAAGCAGTTGTATGTAAAGGCAGTGGGTGGGCAAAGGGGTGATTCTGAGAGATGTCAGGAAAGACTACATGGCCCCATTTGAAAGGTACAGATAAAGGACGTGAAAATTAGCTTTGGCTGGGTGGACTGTGTTCTTTCATTCAGGAATACCGTAGTCATGGTTAACACTTACCTTTCTGAGTGTTACAAATAAGACAGCATTCCCTCTCTTTGGACTGTGTCCCAGGACATCCTGTCTTTTTCTGCTAACTGCAACGAAGGAGAAACACAGGATGGTATGAGTGTAGACAACACACTGCTCTGCTGGAAACAGGCAAAGTGTCACATGAAGAGTGACAATGAGTTTCAGTCCTGAAGGATGAGTTGCAGTGAGCTAGGCAAAAAATGGGAGAAGAAATTTCCAGACAGAATGAACCGTGTAGATGGAGCATAGTTCAGTAATGAAACCCAAGTGAAGAACAGTGTGGCCTGAGTGTGGAGAACAGGGAGACAGTGCTGAGCTGAGAGGAGAAATTAGAGAGGCAGCATTGAAAGAATAATAAGCCAAGAGAAACAGCCCTGCCCGTGAGCTCTGTCAACCTCTTATCTTGGCCGAGACCTGTTTTGAAGAAAAAATCAGTCGACAGTCAACCTAAGAAAGAAATGGAAGTGACTTCCCCGGCATGCCAGTGGTTAAGACTCAGTTCTTCCCAACGTATATGTCCATTGACAGATGAGTGGGTAAAGAAGTTGTGGTACATATATACAGTGGAATATTACTCAGCCATAAAAAGGAACAGATTTGACTCAGTTCTAATGAGGTAGATGAACCTAGAGCCTGTTAAACAGAGCGAAGTAAGTCAGAAGGAGAAAAACAGATCTCATATGTTAATGCATATATATGGAATCTAGAAAAATGGTACTGATATACCTATTTGCAGGGCAGGAATAGAGACACAGACATAGAGAACAGATTTGTGGACACAGCAGGGAAGGAAGGGTAGACGAATTGAGAGAGTAGCACTGAAACATATGCATTTCCATATGCAAAACAGAGAGCTAACAGGAATTTGCTGTGGAACACAGGGAGCTCAATCAGATTCTCGGTGACAGCCTAGAGGGTTGGCGTAGGGTAGGATGTGGGAAGGAGGTTCAAGAGGGAGGGGACACATGTGTACTTATGGCTGATCCACCTTATTGTATAGCAGAAACCAACACACCATTGTAAAGCAATTATTCTCCAATTTAAAAATATTTTTTTAATACTATCATCTCTCAAAAAACATAAAAAAAAAATAAAGACTCCATGCTTTCATGAGTGCCTCATGCAGGAGGCACAGGTTTGATCCCTGGTCAGGGAATGGCAGAGCCCCAAAAAGAAAGAAAGTGGAAGATTTTATTCAAGCCTACTTGAAGATTATAGTGCAGGAAGCAGTCTTTCAGCAAGCTCTGAGGACTGTTCTGCCTGTTAGAGGTCAAAGCACAGCTATACACGTTTTTGAGACAAAGGGTTTTATATCAGAAGATACACTGACAGTGGCCACAATCAGATCTGCACGTACAAAGTGAGTCATCATGACCCCTTATAAGATGAAGATGGAAAACATTCTCCTAAGGAGGTCTGGGTAATACAGATGCAAGGAGAAGGAGAAGGTCCAAACAGATGGAGAGAACTTTTATGTTTAAATTTTCCTTACCTTGCCATAAAATATGAACTTTATTTCATCACCTGAAATGCCCTGTAATCAGTGGGCACAATCTAGAAGCAAAAAGCAGAAATGCTGAGCAACTGTGCCTGACGTTGGCAGATCTGGGAGTGGTGTCCAGCCCTCAGCCACAAGGCCGCTGATAGCATCTTTGCGACTGCCGTCACCCCACAGCTTCCTGAAAGGAAGCGTCTGGTTCCATGGGAAGTTTCATAAACCGATGCCAGGATTTACATTCTCAGAACCAGGACAAATTACAGTCTCTTTAGCTGGTAAAATCAGCTCTCGGGGGTTATTGTGAGGATCAAATAAAATTAACAGCTGTGAAAGTGTGGCATAGTCACTAAAGCCTGTCCAAATGGGATGGACAATCGTGATAAACAGGGAGGAGGAAAATAATGGAGTTCTGATGCCAGCAAGAACAAAATCCTCCGAGGCCTTAGGGTTGGGTGGCTTGCTCAAGGTGCAAAAGCAGCAAAATCTGATCTTTTAACTGTAAGAACTAAAAGTGTTCTCTGACATCACTAGCTGAAGCTTAGGCTGAATCCCGTGTTCCACAGAAAATCCTTATTTAATCATCTTTCACTGAGACCAAGACCAGATCTACTGCCCCATGGAATAGATCCATGTATGAAAAATCCATGTCAGCCTGACCCATTAAGAATAGGGATGAGGGTAGAGTCAAGAGAAGCTTCACAGACATGGAGATTGGGTGTTTTTTTTTTTTAATTTTATTGACCTACAGTTGATTTACAGTATTGTGCCAATCTCTGCTATACAGCAAAATGACTAAGTTATATACATATATAATTCTTTTATAGTCTTTTCCTTTATGGTTTATCACAGGATATTGAACATAGCTCCCTGTGCTATACATTAGAACCTTATTGTTTATCCATTCTAAATGCAGTAACTTGCATCTGCCAACCCCGAACTCCCTGTGCACCTCTCTTCTTACCTGTGTCCCCTCTCCCCTTTGGCAACTACAGGGCTGTTCTCTATACGTCTGTTTCTGTTTTGTAGATAGGTTCGTTTGTGCAATACATTTAGATGTCATATATAAGTGATATCATATGGCATTTGCCTTTCTGACTTACTTCACTTGGTATGATACTCACATCATACTATGTTGCTGTAAATGGCATTATTTCATTCTTTCTTATGGCTGGGTAGTACTCTATTGTGTATTGTACCACATCTTTATCCAGTCCTCTGTCAATGGACATTTAGTTTACCTCCATGTCTTGGCTACTGTGAATAGTGCTGCTATGAACATAGGGGTGCACTCTTTAAATTATAGTTTTGTCTGGGTATATTCCCAGGAGTAGGATCACCAGATCATAGGTAACTCTATTTTTAGTTTTCTGAGGAACTTCCATACTGTTTTCTATAGTGGCTGCCCCAGTGAATATTCCCATCAACAGAGCAGGAGGGTTCCTTTTTCTCCACACCCTCTCCAGCATTTGTTATTTACTTTTTTGTTTTAATGGTGGCCATCCTGACTGGTGTGAAGTGGTACCTCATTATAGTTCTGATTTTCTTTTCTCTAATAATTAGTGATGTTCAGCAGCTTTTCATGTGTCTACTGGCCATCTGTATGTCTTCTTTGGAGAAATGTCTATTAAGGTCTTCTGTCCGTTTTTCCAAGGGTTGTTTGGTTTTCTGTTGTTGAGTTGTATGAGCTGTTTGTGTGTTTTGGAAATGAAGCCCTTGTGAGAGGTGGAGACTGAGTCTTGAGAATTAGTGAAAGTTCATAGATAGCTAGAGAAGAGGAGGTAGGGCATTCCAGAAAGAGCTGCATGTGCAAAAATAGAAAAGCCAAAAAAAAGGATGGTGCTTTGGCTATATGATATCATGATTTATAAAAAATATATATTTAATCTTGTCCCATTCTGGCACGTGGAGAAGGAAATTGCAACCCACTCCAATATTCTTTCCTGGAGAATCCCGTGGACAGCAGAGCCTGGTGGGCTGCTGTCTGTGGGTTCGCGGAGAGTCGGACACAACAGAAGTGACATAGCATGCATGCATGCACTGGAAAAGGAAATAGCAACCCACTCCAGTATTCTTGCCTGGAAAATCCCAGGGACAGAGGAGCCTGGTGGGCTGCCATCCAAGGGGTCTGCATTGAGCTGGACACGACTGAAGTGACTTAGCAGCAGCAGCAGCATTCTGGCACGAGCTCCTAAAACGCTTAGAATTTCCTAAGAGTTGACAGCCATAACAGTGTCTTTTGTTATGTTAATGAGTTAACTTTTGTAAAGAACCTAAGGATATGGGCTCCCTGCCAGAGGAACCAACCGTTTAATTGGAGAGTTGGAACTTGGAGTCCTATCCGTTTTGATCTCTGGGGACAGGAATGGGGTTAGAGACTGAGCTCAATCACCAATGGCCAATGGTTTAATCAACTGTTCCTATGTAATGGACTTCCTATTTAGAATCAGTCTGTTTTTCCACGTCCAGTTCTAACTGTTGCTTCCTGACCTGCATATAGGTTTCTCAAGAGGCAGGNTCAAGAGACTTTTTAGCTCCTCTTCACTTTTTGCCATAAGGGTGGTGTCATCTGCATATCTGAGGTTATTGATCTTTCTCCGGGCAATCTTGATTCCAGCCTGTGTTTCTTCCAGTCCAGGGTTTCTCATGATGTACTCTGCATAAAAGTTAAATAAGCACGGTGACAATATACCATCTTGACATACTCCTTTTCTTATTTGGAACCAGTCTGTTCCATGTCCAGTTCTAACTGTTGCTTCCTGACCTGCATACAGATTTCTCAAGAGGCAGGTTAGGTGGTCTGGTATTCCCATCACTTTAAAAATTTTCCACAGTTTATTGTGATCCACACAGTCAAAGGCTTTGGCATAGTCAATAAAGCAGAAATAGATGTTTTTTCTGGAACTCTCTTGCTTTTTCCATGATCCAGCGGATGTTGGCAATTTGATCTCTGGTTCCTCTGCCTTTTCTAAAACCAGCTTGAACATCAGGGAGTTCACGGTTCACGTATTGCTGAAGCCTGGCTTGGAGAATTTTGAGCATTACTTTACTAGCATGTGAGATGAGTGCAATTGTGCGGTAGTTTGAGCATTCTTTGTCATTGCCTTTCTTTGGAGTTGGAGTGAAAATTGATCTTTTCCAGTCCTGTGGCCACTGCTGAGATTTCCAAATTTGTTGGCATATTGAGTGCAGTATTTTCACAGCATCATCTTTCAGGATTTGAAACAAATCAACTGGAATTCCAACAACTCCACTAGCTTTGTTCATAGTGATGCTTTCTAAGGCCCACTTGACTTCACATTCCAAGATGTCTGCCTCTAGATTAGTAATAGATTAAAAAGAATTAAATTTAAATAATAACAATTTGAAATGACTCAAATGTCCCTCAACTGGTGATAGAATAAATAAAACATGCAATGCAATATTATTTGGCCAGCAAATGAATGGCATTCTAATATAAGCTATAACATGCTAGAGCTCTGAAATGATTATGTTAGTTAAAAGAAACCAGGCACAAAAGGCTGCATATTGCATTATTCCATTCATGTAAATGAATATATCCCATATTAGGTAGTTATCTTAAGACAGAAAATAGAGTAGTGGATACCAGGGCCCAGATGAGGGGAGAAATGGAAAATATCTGCCAACTGGAGAGTGCTTCCCACTGGATTGATGAAAATATTCTAGAATGAGGCTGTGGTTCTGCTTATGCATGGTAAAGTCATGGTACATGAACATGTCCATAAATTTAAAGTTTCTTGAAAAAAAAAAAAAACTATTAAACTTAACTTCTATGTCCAGGAAAATCATCCTTCAAGTAAAAAGGAATAGTATATATTCTCTTATGAATAAAACATTGAGGAATTCATTTTCAGCAAATATCTTGTCTGTAAGAAATGTTAAAAGTAGTTAATTACACAAAATAAGTGAAGTGAAGTCGCTCAGTCATGTCCAACTCTTTGCGACCCCGTGGACTGTAGCCTGCCAGGCTTCTCTTTCCATGGGATTCTCCAGGCAAGAATACTGGAATGGGTTACCATTTCCTTCTCTTACACAAAATATTATGATATTAAAGAGAAATTATGAGTTAAGAAAGTGTTTCATAAAAATAAATAAATGAAAGCCAAATAAAATGAAGGTTTTTTTCTTATTATTAGTTGGTAAAAGATAAATGCTTGTTTGGGCTTCTCCAACTTTGGTTTTCACTGGTTATGAAACTTCATAATTAAAGCAAGTTTCTTATACATAAGATGCACTTTGGCTCAGCGCTAAAGTATCCACCTGCAGTGCAGGAGCTGTAGCAGATGCAAGTTCTGTCTCTGGGTCAGGAAGATCCTCTGGATGAGAACTTGGCAACCCACTCCATTATTCTTGCCTGGAGAATCCCTATAGACAGAGGAGCCTGGTGGGCTTACATTCCATGGAGTGGCAATGGGTTGGACAAGACTGAGCAACTAAACAACAACAGACACACATTCCAAACAGAAATTCTGAAGATGCTACAAATACATGAGAAAATCCTGAGCCTAAACAAAGCGAAACAAAAAGCTTAGACGCTAGAGCTGAATTATAAAAAACCTAGACCTAGAGCTAAATTATAAATGGTTTTAGGCAATAAAAGTCTCTCAACAGTAGTGTTAACATTGTGTTCAACACAGGAGAGAGGAGTAATTTTTAATAATCACTCAACAGAACAAATTTCTAGTTACATCCATAAATTAAAGGGAACAATGTCCAAAAAATAAACATAGTATAACATCTATTAATCATTTATATCTAATTATGACTGTAAGTGTGTAAGAGAATTTTTAAGAAAAAACATCTGCAAACGATACAGTTTAAGCTACCTCAATTAAGGCAATTTTCTTTGGTCCATACTTTCAAAATAATTGACAATTAAGGATACATTTCACTTTAAAAACTTTTTCAAGTTCAGCAAGATATTTTACATTGCAAGAAAAGAAGATTTTGTACTTTTGAAGTTAAAAAGACTGTACCTTACATGAATACTTTGACATATTTAGACATTTATCCACAGTGTGTATCTTTACCTTAACAATCTTTGTGGTATCACTGTGTACTTAGAATCAACTGTTTGAATGTGGGCTGTGTATCAGCACTAGGCCTGACCAAAGTTCTTAGGCGGTGCAGGCCATTCTAAAAGAGGACAGAATGAAGAAACCTTTCAGTGTGGAGGATTTTCTCTGCACCCACAGCACAAAAATGATCGCTGATGGACATCTGATATTCACAAGCACCCTGACTTGACATGACACCTACTTTTGAATACGGCAGGTGTCACACACCCAAAATTAAATAAATAAGTAAACACACACATACAAAGCAAGACTGGAACACTCTCAGGAAGAAACCATCAGCAGGTAAATACAATTAAAGTGTTTTTGAAAAGCAAAAAGCCCATGAATAGTACTCCATAGGGTTTCTTATCAAAGATAGAAAATCCAAACTGCCACAAGACATCAACTCTGAGCAATAGAAAAGGCCACCATGGAAAACAGACTGGACCAGAAAGGGTAGATTAACATTAGTCAGCAGGATCCTTTTATAGTAGTGGGGGAGGGGCATATCAGTGGGAGGAACCAGGATAAGAATCACTGTCCATGTGCCTTTATAGAAACAAATTAGAAAATATGACAGGGCTTCTCCACTTCTATGATATTTCAGAAATACACAGATTTTGAAAACCGCACACCCCAGAGCATGTACTGTGGCAGGATTCCCAATGCCCAGAGATGAAACTAGAGAAAGTACATCAGGACAGAGAGATGAATGGATCAAGGAATGGGATATGGCTTCATGATAGAATATGACTCAGGCTTGAAACAAGGATAATGGTCATCTGAGTTAAATTCACCCATTCCAGTCCATTTTAGTTCGCTGATTCCTAGAATGTCGATAGAATTATCCTTTGGAGAACTGCTTCATGGTTATATCTGAAAGAAATCTGTTTTCAAGCCATCTCTTTAAACAGTTGCCTCTCACACGGACTACCATCATCTCTGTTCCCTTATAACATTTACCATTTCCCCCATATTGATTGAGTGCCCAGCTGGGATGGACCCCACCCTCAAGGAAATACAGCCTCACTGGCTGGAGAATAGACAGAGCACAATACAATCACCTGTAACTTTCAGTGATGGGTTGCATATTTACAATTATTTTAATTACACTTGAAAGGATAAAGATCAGGAACAGATGTCAGACATATAAATTACAATTAATGATCATTTGCTAATGGAGTGAAGAACCATTCATCATTTTATTAGAACTAATTCATAGGGCCATATGGAACCTTTTTACAATGGAGCAAATCTTTATTCTCTTTAAAATATTAAGATTTTGACTAATAAAATGCAGAGAACAGGGTTGCCCAAGTAAAATTTCCTCTTACTGAACATTAGCAGTTATCAGCTAGTTTGACAAACCAGATATGTTCCCATAAATAAGTGAACAAATGTTGGCAAGAGTATGTTGTCCTTCCATCTTTCATTTATTTATTTATTTAATGTTTATTGAGTGTCAAGTACCACATTAGGGTTAGAGATATACTAATGAACAGAAATAGAGATTATCCTGCCTTCCTTAGTCCAACTATGTAAATGAAACATATTCATCAAATTATTATACTAGTAAATGGAAAATCTCAACTGAAAAAGAGGATAAATCAGCATGTGCAAAGGCCCTGTGACAGAGCGTGTCCTGGAGCATCCAGTGAAAGGTGCAGAGAGCTAGAGCAACTGGAACAACAAGCCTGAGGAAGGACTGGGGTGAGATGAGGTTGAAGAGGCACATAGGAGCTTGTCAGCAGGAGTTTCATCATTTCCTAGGAACAATGGGAAGCCAGCAAATGGTTTTAAGAAGGAGAGTGACAGGGTCAGATTTGAATTTGGGGATTACCTTGGCTTCCCTGGTGGCTCAGAGGTTAAAGCGTCTGCCTGCAATGCAGGAGACCTGGGTTCGATCCCTGGGTCAGGAAGATCCTCTGGAGAAGGAAATGGCAACCCACTCCAGTATTCTTGCCTGGAGAATCCCATGGACGGAGGAGCTTGGTGGGCTACAGTCCACAGGGTCACAAAGAGTCGGACACGACTGAGCAACTTCACTTTGGCTACAGTGTGGAGTCTAAATGGGACAGTGGGAGGCAGGATGGATGTGCCGATACCTGCTAGGTATTTGCCAGATGGTAGAAGCAAGAGAAAGGGGGCAGGCAACGTTGGCGGAGTGCTGATGGTTGGCTGGGGTGGAGGGGGAAAGAAGTGGTTGGATTCAAGAGCTGCCCTGAAGCTGTCTAGAAGGGAATAGCTTGAATGGGAACAGTGGTGAACACAAACCAAGTGTCAGTAGATATTCTTGGGTTTCTGGCTTGTTGAACTGGATGGAGGGGATTGCCACAAGCTAAGGCTGCTTTCTAAATGCTGGAGGAGGCCCAGTTAAAAACGGAAGCTCCTGGGGACTTCCCTGGTGGTCCAGTGGTTAAGACTCTGTGCTTCCAATGCAGGGGGCTCTGGTTCCATCCTTGGTCAGGGGACTGAGATCCCACATGCTGCATGGTGTGGTCTTAAACACACACACACATAAAAGGGAAGGTTCTGGATCTCTGGCTGATAGGTCCATGTCTGCCCTTCCCTAACAATACCACCCACCAGAAACCATAGCTGAAGTGGAAAAGATGATGGAGTTTAAAAGGCCACTTTGTGTGGCCATTTCTACTGGATCAAGTTCCTACATCCTCTTCCCCTGGGGATAAGGATTGGGATAAGTCCTTCCCAGTGTTTAGTACTGAGGAGATTACCCAGCACCTACCCCCTTGCTTGACAGGCCAATGGGAATGAAGAGATCTTGCCCAATGTCACCGAGCAAATAAGAGGGCACCCCAGGACAGCCCAGAGACCTTGGAGAGAAGCCCTGGGAGACGGCCAGCCACACAGCAAGTGCAATCCTGCCTCCTGGGTGCCCAGCACCTTGCCAGGTGCCATGGAGCAAAGATGAGCAAGTCACCAGCCCTGGAGAGGGAGGGCAGATAATAGGAACCCAGTGTGACAAGTGTTGTGATGGAGACAGGGTGATTATAGGCATTCTCAGGAGCAGAGACCAACCCAGGGAAGGAGGAATCCGGGATGAATTCCTAAGATCACACCTGAGCTCAGTTTTGAAGAACGATGCGGGGTGGGGGTGGGGTGTACAGGGGAGGGTTGAGTGTTTCCAGGGAGAGGAAATAGCAGGACAGAAAGCAGAGAGGCTGGAAGCAGGTAGATTCCCAGTGCTCCACGCTTCCCCCTCCTCCCTCTCCCAGCACCTAGCCCAAGATCCTGCCTAGCATAAGCCCCACAAGAAGTGCAAGCTCTGGGGAAACAGCCTAGGAAGGGCACTGGCTTCTCTGCAGGTCACTCCCACTTTCTGCCCAGGAAACACAAACCTCTCCCGGGGCTGAGGGTCTGGGTCCTTCTTCAGAAGTAAGTGAGGGGTAGGAGTCCTATTGATGGGAAAATATAGCAAGAACAAAGCACCACTGAATATTTCAGAGTATTATCCTCCCACAAATGTTCTAGAAAGTTCTTCTTAACTGCAGTATTGGAGACAGGAGTTGGGAAATGGTTTAGGAGACAGAGCTTCTGGCACAAGATGGATGAATTAGGGTTTTTCTGTGGGCAGTGAGCAGATATTTGAACGGGCCTGCAACATCAAACCATGGTTCGTGACTTGCCACCCTCTTCTACTCCACAGGGAGCTAGATCTAGCCAAAGAGGACTCTGGATTAGAAAAGAATGCAGTTCAGTTCAGTTCAGCCACTCAGTCATGTCCAACTCTTTGCAACCCCATGAAACGCAGCACTCCAGGCCTCCCTGTCCATCACCAACTCCCAGAGTTCACCCAAAACCATGTCCATCGAGTTGATGATGCCATCCAACCATCTCATCCTCTGTCGTCCCCTTCTCCCCCTGCCCTCAATTTTTCCCAGCATCAGGGTCTTTTCCAATGAGTCAACTCTTCGCATCAGGTAGCCAAAGTTTTGGAGTTTCAGCTTCAACATCAGTCCTTCCAATGAACACCCAGGACTGATCTCCTTTAGGATGGACTGGTTGGATCTCCTTGCAAGTAGAAGGCAAAGGAAGGAGAAGACGGGGCTTCTACTCCAACAGAAGCTGAGGATGTGAAGGTGTTGTCTCCGCTCTGAGTTCTGAAAACCTCAGTGCCCTGGTGGATATATGGGGAGGAGCTAAGTCAGCCAGTCTCTCCATCAGCTCCTTCGGTTCAGGGGACTGGAAGGGGAGGAAGGCTTAGCAAGAGTGGGCAGGTTTTCTCTGACCCAAGGACTCCACTCAAGTCCATTCAGAGGAGGAACTCCCAGAGTGAAAACAATGATGTGACAGCAGACATCAAAATCACCCTCAGCGCCCACCAGCAACCACGTCCCCACCACACACAGCCTTCAGCCACGCTCTCTCTCCATCCTTTACACACACACGCACTCATTTAGGGAGCATAAAGAGAGCCCTGCCCCCATCTCCTCTCTGCTCAAAGCCTTTGCTCTCTACAGACACCAAATGTCCCTCCCCACCCAGCCTCTTCACCCCTCTTCTCCTTTCTTCCCTTCCCGTGGTCTCATGCACAGCAAGGAAAACTTAAGATCTCCTCACACAAAAATGTGGCCCCCACTTTAGCAAATTGGGGACGACCATATGGGAGAATCGCTCGGAGCTTAGGACCAGTCACTCCACAGAGCTGACAAAGGCATCTGTTTCTCCTGGGTCCCCAGCCTCCAGGACAGGCTCACCCCCACTCCCCGCCCCCACCCAGGGCATAGCACTGACATTCTTAATGGGCAGATGACCTTCTCCTTGCTGTCACCCACTCCAGAGTACCATTTGGAAGGCCATTTGTGTGTGTCTCCCTTTTCAAATACAAGACACAAATGAGTTTCTCGAGATTGTGCCGCTGTGCCAGCTAGAAGCATTCCTGGGAGTGAATACCCCGGGGCCCCAGCAATCAAGGCCTCCCGTCACCAGGCCGGGCCCACCGTTAGCAGGCTCAAGTGTAATTTAGGGCTGTGCTTATTACAGGCTCAGACCTTGTTTGATGCACTGGAGTGGAAAAGAGTTCCCTCTCTGCATGTGGCCGTGTCCTCTGTGCCTATCGTATCTTTAACAATGTAAACATCAGAAACAGATGGGGAAATCCAGGCTGGTGCCAGGCCAAACAGCGCTCAGGGCAGACAATACGCCGTGGGGCCAAGACAAATATGCTGTGTAGATATCACTAATTTATAGTGCACTGGAACCAAGCAAAACAAATAACAATTAAGGCCCAGAAATCTTAAAATGAATAACCTTTCTGTACACAAACTCAATGCCACTATTAAAAGGCCATCAACTGCGACGAATATATGAAACATAACAATGAAATCCTTCTTATGTGAATAATTACTGAATAATTGCTGGGGAAAAGGACATTTCTCTAGTTTGCAGAGTCTGTGGGGTTTGCACTGAGTCTTGAAATGGCAATCCACTCCAGTACTATTGCCTGGAAAATCCCATGGACAGAGGAGCCTTGTAGGCTACAGTCTATGGGGCCGCAAAGAGTCGGACACGACTGAGCGACTTCACTTTGCTTTGCTTTTGCTTTTGCAGAGCGCACAGAAGCGTTCAGAATGCCTTCACGCTGATGATGCTGGAAGGAGCCAGCATGGCATGCTGCTGTGTCCCCACTCTCCAGATGGGACATCTGTGGCATAGACCCACTAAGCAGGTGACCACGCTCCGCAGGGCAAAACAGGGCTGGAAACAAGATCTCCTGGCTTTCAATCTGGTGTTCCTTCCACCAGATTACACAGTCCCCCCTACTCACCCTCGCACCCCCGTGTCCCTCCATCCACTCTATATCTCTTGACAAGGGAAATAGGTGCCAGAAACTTCTTAGACACAGAAAGGGTGAAACTGGGCAGGGATACAGTCTTTTCAAAGTCCAGGTATCCTTCTACGCCTTTGGCCTGTCATCTCTTTCCACCAGCCAAGGCGGGTGCCTTCAGAGTGGGTGAAGATTACCTATGGAGCCACAAGTTGTGAGCCAAGGAGATTCAGCTGAATGACTTATTTCATTTAGGCATAAGCCCCGCCCCACCCCTTTGGAGTCTGTCTCCCAAAGAAGAACAATCCTAGGAATGCATATGCCACGTGGCTCTTGAGAATTATGGGAGCCCAATAAAAAGCCATTTTTTGACCATGAGTTGTTGTTCAGCCCTTCAGTCGTGTTTGACTCTGCAACCCCATGGACTGCAGCACACCAGGCCGCCCTATCCTTCACCATCTCCCAGAGCCTGCTCAAACTCATGTCCATCATGTCGATGGTGCCATCCAACCACCTCATCCTCTGTTCCCCCCGTCTCTTCCTGCCCTCAATCTTTCCCAGCATCAGTGTCTTTTCCGATGAATTGGCTCTTTGCATCAGGTGGCCAAAGTAGTGGGGCTTCAGCTTCAGCATCAGTCTTCCCAGTGAATATTCAGGGTTGATTTCCTTTAGGATTGACTGGTTTGATCTCCTTGCAGTCCAAGGGACTCTCAAGAGTCTTCTCAAACACCACAATTCAAAAGCATCACTGCTTTGGTGCTCAGCCTTCTTTATGGTCCACCTCTCACATCCATACATGACTACTGGATAAACCATAGCTTTGACTATACAGACTTTTGTCGGCAAAGTAATGTCTCTGCTTTTTAATATGTTATCTAGGTTTGTCATAGCTTTTCTTCCAAGGAGCAAGCGTCTTTTAATTTCATGCTATGGTTACCACCTGTAGTGATTTTGGAACCCAAGAAAATGAAGTCTGTCACTATTTCCATTGTTTCCCCCTCCATTTGCCATGAAGTAGTGGGACCAGATGCCATGATCTTAGTTTGTTGAATGTTGAGTTTTAAGCCAGATTTTTCACTCTCCTCTTTCACCTTCATCAAGAGGCTTTTTAATTCCTCTTTGCTTTCTGCCATAAGGGTGGTGTCATCTGCAGATTTGAGGTTGCTGATATTTCTCCCGGCAATCTTGATTCCAGCTTGTGCTTCATCCAGCCCGGCGTTTCGCATGATGGACTCTGCATATAGGGCTTTCCTGGTGGCTCAGACAGTAAGGAATCCTCCTGCAACATGGGAGACCTGGGTTCAGTCCCTGGGTTTGCAGGATCCCCTGGAGAAGGAAATGGCAACCCACTTCAATATTCTTGCCTGGAGAATCCCCACAGGCAGAGGAGCCTACCAGGGTTCAGTTCATGGGGTTGCAAAGGTTCGGACACGACTGAACAACAAAGCACTCTGCATAGAAGTTAAATAAGCAGGGTGACAATACACAGCCTTGATGTGCTCCCAATTTTGAACCAGTCTGTTGTTCCATGTCCAGATCTAACTGTCGCTTCTTGGCCTGCATTCAGGTTTCCCAGGAGGCAGGTCAGGTGGTCTGGTATTCCCATCTCTTTCAGAATTTTCCACAGTTTGTTGTGATTCACACAATCAAAGGCTTTAGTGTAGTCAATGAAGCAGAAGTAGATGTTTTTCTGGAATTCTCTTGCTTTTTTGATGATCCAGCAGATGTTGGCAATTTAATCTCTGGTTCCTCTGCCTTTTCTAAATCTAGTTTGAACATCTGGAAGTTCTTGGATCATGTACTGTGGAAGCCTCACTTGGAGAATTTTGAGAATTCTTTTGTTAGCATGTGAAATGAATGCAATTGTGTGGTAGTCTGAACATTCTTTGCCATTGCCCTTCTTTGGGATTGGAATGAAAATTGACCTTTTCCAGTCCTGTAGCCACTACTGAGCTTTCCAAATTTGCTGGCATATTGAATGCAGCACTTTCACAGCATCATCTTTCAGGATTTGAAATAGCTCAACTGGAATTCCATCACCTCTACCAGCTTTGTTTGTAGTGATGCTTCCTAAGGCCCACTTGACTTCACATTCCAAGATGTCTGGCTCTGGGTGGGTGATCACACCATTGTGGTTATCTGGGTCATGAAGATCTCTTTTGTACAGTTCCTCTGTATATTCTTGCCACCTCTTCTTAATATCTTCTGCTTCTGTTAGGTCCATACCATTTCTGTCCTTTATTGTGCCCATCTTTGCATGAAATGTTCCCTTGGTATCTCTAATTTTCTTAAAGAGACCTCTAGTCTTTTCCACTCTGTTGTTTTCCTCTATTTTTTTACATTGTTCATGGAATGCTTTCTTATCTCTCCTTGCTATTCTTTGGAACTCTGCATTCACATGAGTATATCTTTCTTTTTTTCCTTTGCCTTTTGCTTCTCTTCTTTTCTCAGCTGTTTGTAAGGCTTCCTCAGACAACCATTTTGCCTTTTTTCATTTCATTTTCTTTGGGATTTTTTTGTTTGTTTGTTTTTGTTTTAATGTATTTATTTTTTATTGAAGGATAATTGCTTTACAGAATTTTGCTGTTTTCTGTCAAACTTCAACATGAATCAGCCATAGGTATACATATACCCCCTTCTTTTTTAAACTCCCTCCCATCTCCCTCTCCATCCCCTGTCTCTTATACACATCTTGTTATCTAGGTTTGTCATAGCTTTTCTTCCAAGGAGCAAGCGTCTTTTAATTTCATGCTATGGTTACCACCTGTAGTGATTTTGGAACCCAAGAAAATGAAGTCTGTCACTATTTCCATTGTTTCCTTACCCCCTTCTTTTTTAAACTCCCTCCCATCTCCCTCTCCATCCCACTCCTCTAGGTTGATACAGAGCCCTTGTTTGAATTTCCTGAGCCATACAGCAAATTCCCTTTGGCTATCTATTTTGCATATGGTAATATAAGTTTCTATGTTACTCTTGCAGCCTCCTGTACAATGTTACAAACCTCCATCCACAGTTCTTCAGCCATTGTATCAGATCTAATCCCTCGAATCTATTTATCACTGCCCATCAGAATCGTAGAATATTTAAAACACTGATCATTTTTAATGTGGTGATGGCATAGGAAAATGGGTACATATATAAACTTTTAGGACAAGCAGAAATCAATACAAGATGTTGAAGGACAGTTTGGTAATTTCAATTAAAATTTATTTTATGTTTAGGTTGAACCACAAAAAATTGCCCATATTCCACTGCCTTTGACCTATAAAAATTTGATATGGTTCAGCCAAATACAGTGTATACACCCTTCAACTTTGCATGTCCACTTTTATGTAGCTACCCTAGAGAAATGTTGGCACATTTGCACAAAGATCTTTTGTTAAGATGCTCACTGGAGCATACACATGACAGTTGAAGTTTGAGAACAACTTAAGCTCCCACCAATAGAAGAATGAGAAAATATACCATGATGGATCCCTACTGGGAAATACTATGTAGCAGGTTAAAAGGTAGATCTTTTCAACAAATAAATTGCAATGAGAGAGAGAAATGGAGGGGGAACCTATAGTGTAAGAGACTGAAGAGATATAGGATCTTAATTGGATCCTGGTTTAAATAAATGATTTTCAAACTAGATAAATCCTGTTATCAAGGAATTGTTGCATTTTTTACTATTGTAACAATGGTACTGTGTTTATATTTTTAATACCCCTTCTCTTTTAGAGATACATAATGAAATATTTATGGTTGGAATGCTATAACTGGGATTTGCTTTAAAATAATAAAGGAGAAGAAAGTAAGTGGTATTAGATTTTCCAGATTGAGTGAGCTAAGAATTGTTGAGAGTGGGTAATGGGTACATATTCATCATATTATTCTGTCTACTTTGCATATATTTAAATTTTTCCACAATAAAACATTAAAAATAAAGTATCATCTCCCAAATGAAAGACATAAGTTCTATACAAAGATACAGTTGTATGCATACTGTCAAGGAAAGAACACATTACTGAACTATCAAGTTGCAGTATGATATTCCATTATGATGCATATTACATTATGATGCCAGTTAATTAAGAAACAAAAGCCTGAAACCATATATACACACCCATATAAATGTATCTTTTAAAGTTCAGAAGGTTATACTGTAGACTAAACTTAATAGTAGTTAGTCCTAAGGAAGAAGCTGGGATTGGAAAGTGGGTGGGTGGTAATGGTTGAAGAGAATGTCCCTTTTTCTCTGTTCTCTATATTTTCACAAGAATATATTAATGTACTACTTGTATGATTCTAAACAATATTAAGCATCATTAATCCAAAATTTTCCTATGGCATTTGAGAAGTCCTCCAGTTGTTTCCAGCAGTGGAGGTGCTGTGAGTGGGGGCCCGTGACAGTATATTGGTTCATTTCTTGTTTGTGAGTCCCCAGCATCCAAGGGGGTAGAGAGAGAGAAGAAACTGCCTTTTTACTAGGCACCCCCAAAATGCCAGACACAATCGCACTCTAAAATTTTCCTATGGCATTTGAGAAGTCCTCCAGTTGTTTCCAGCAGTGGAGGTGCTGTGAGTGGGGGCCCGTGACAGTATATTGGTTCATTTCTTGTTTGTGAGTCCCCAGCATCCAAGGGGGTAGAGAGAGAGAAGAAACTGCCTTTTTACTAGGCACCCCCAAAATGCCAGACACAATCGCACTCATCATGTCCATCATCCTCATCATAACTGGGGACCAACCATCAAAGCCCAAAGGTCAGGGACTTTCCCAAGTCTGGGCCTAACACCAAAGTCCGTGTTCCTTCTGCCACAACATGTTGCAGAGTTCTTCTTCTGTTCAGGGCTTCCTCCTGGGGTGAGCAGAGCAGGGACACCCTGGGGGTGACAAGTGAAAGGGGAAAGAAGAGCTGTCACCTGTGCCAGGGAAGGGGAGGCTGGGGAGCCTGAAGAGGCAGGAGGGACGGGAGGAAGGAGATAACGGCCACGGCTGTTGGTGGCCTGGCCAGCTGGCTGAACAGCACTGCAGCCGCAAGGACAGTCCCAGTGCTCCTGCTGCTGCTGTGAGGCTGGCGATATAGCGAACACGCTGGGGGTGGTGGGGGTGGTGGGGAAGAGGAGTCTCTCTCATCGGCACATCTGGGCACCTCTGAGGCAGGAGTGTGGGGGATACAGCAGAAATGGTTCTGGTGGATGCAGAGCTGCAGAGAGCAAGGTGGCAGTGGTGAGTGGAGGTGATGATAGGAGGGGATTTTTCAGCAGAGGAGACGGGGAGAGGAGGAAGGGAAGGGAAGAGGCAGAGACTGAATGAAAAATCAGTGCCAAGCCCTTAAGAGCACCAGGCAAGCAGCCCGAAATGTAGACTGAAATGTTAAGAGTTCCTACTAAGGAAGAAGCTGGGACTGAAAAGTGGATGGGTGGTAATGGAAGAGGAGAATGTCCTCAACATCTCCAACTCTCTGTAGAAACTTCATAAATAAGAGTATCAAGCCAGTTCCTCAAACCGGTCATTTTCCCAGGCCTTCTCCAACGTGGTCGTTCCTCTGCTTAGAACAACCCCCACCTCCACCCTCAGGTGGGCTCCTCATCCTTCAGGCTCAGCTAAAATGCCACCCCCTCCAAGAAGCCATCCCTTCCACACTAAGGAGGTGTCACTCCCCACCTCTCTTCCTCCTTCCTAGTCGTCGCTTAGAGCAGGGATCACATTTTGTAATTATTTATTCCATTGCCCACTTACAATTACCGTCCCAGTGCACCTTCAGCTGCGTATTGAGGAGGAAGGGTGCACAGATGGAGCTGGTTTTGTTTATCACCATCTCCCCAGCACCCAGTCAGGCACAAAGCTGGTGCTCAGTAATTGAAGGGTAGATGGATGAAGAAAGAAGAAAGGGATGGAGGGAGGGAGGGAGTTATGATAATTCACTTCAGTTCTCTGCTACCCAAGGACCAAAGGGTACCTGGCAGGTAAAAAAAACTTCCTAGAACATGCCTTCCTGTACCATCTATTCCACAACAAGCTTCTCACCTTGGCAACCTGGGCTGTAACTCCACACCAAGCCTATTCTTCACCGGTTTTATCTGCACGCAGTCTCTCCCCTCCATCATTCAGGAGAGCGAAGCACTGACTAGAAATTGCATGTTGGATTTTGCATAGAAATAATGTGTGCATCTAAAATATTATTCAGTTGTCAGAAAGCTGCTAGACTACCTCCTAAGCAGGCTGTGTGGAGTATTTATAACTGCCAAAACAAGTCATTTCAGAAATAAATGTGGTATTTTTAGACCAAAGTTGTTGATAACCTGTTCTGTTAAGTCGCAGACTGGGCTGCTCAAATCAGCACTGTGTCTCCCATCACCCCTGGGTGCCAGGGGTCATTGTCAGTCCCTGGATGCACAGCTGATGGGGTGGCGGGACCTGGCCTGGCCGCCGCCCAGAGCTTGTACACACGAATTCACGGGCACCCGCGGAAGCCTGGCTTTGGGAAGCCTGGTCCACCCTCTGCTCCCTTTCCTCCTGCTGTTTTCGTCCTCCCTCTGTGGGAGGCCAAAATCAAAGAATAAAAGAGAAAGAGCAGNGTGGGGGGGAGTGGCGGGGGAGGGGTGCCCAAATACTACCAGCCAACGTGCTGAGATGGAAAAGGAAAAGGCAAGAGGCAGAGGGGAAGGCAGCCCAGGCAGACGGCCGGCTCCTCTTACAGAAGTGGGAGCTGCCGAGAGGCCGCTGTGGGAACCCCTGGATCTGCAGCCTGTTCACCCGAGAGGGAGGTTTCTGGGAAGAAGCAAGAACACAGGGAGCCTGTCTTCAGTTTTCTACAGCTTTTAACCAACATTTCTTCTGCTGCTGCTGTGATGAAGATCCTTGAGACGCAAGAGTCATGAAGAGAGTGTGGGGAAATGACGGCAGGAGACAGATCTAGGCTTCAACCCTGGCTGTGGCCCCTGCTAGCTGTGTGCCCCGGGGCAAGTTACTTAACCTTTCTGGGTCTCAGTTTCCCCAACTATGAAATATGGAAAATAATAGTACCTGCTATCCAGGGAGGTCGGTAGAAATAAACACACTGATATTTATAGAGTGCTTGCCACACAGTAATAATAAGTGGAGACGCGTGTGTTTATTAACGCTTCCTCCTCCTGTCCCCAGTCCTTCTCTCTCCCAGAAGACTGTGTGTGTGCTCAGTTGCTAAGTCATGTCTGACTCTTGGCGACCCCATGGACTGTAACCCGCCAGGCACCTATGTCCATGGGGTTTCCCAGTAAGAATAGTGGAGTGGGTTGCCACTTCCTCCTCCAGGGGATCTTCCTGACCCAGGAATCGAACCCTAGTCTCTTGTGTCCCCTTCCCTGGCAGACAGGTTCTTTACCATTAGCGCCACCTTTTCTTGACCACTGAGCCACCTGTGTATTACACTAAGTGAAATAAGTTAGAGAAAGAGAAATACTGTATGTTATCACTTATATGTGGAATCCAGAAAACAAAATAAATGAATGAACAAAACAAACAGACTCATAGACACAGAAAACAAACTGGTAGCTGCCAGAGAAGAGATTGAGGGAATGGACAAAATCAGTTCAGTTCAGTCGCTCAGTCGTGTCCGACTCTTTGTGACCCCATGAATTGCAGCACGCCAGGCCTCCCTGTCCATCACCATCTCCCGGAGTTCACTCAGACTCATGTCCATCGAGTCCGTGATGCCATCCAGCTACCTCATCCTCTGTCGTCCCCTTCTCCTCCTGCCCCCAATCCCTCCCAGCATCAGAGTCTTTTCCAATGAGTCAACTTCGCATGAGGTGGCCAAAGTACTAGAGTTTCAGCTTCAGCATCATTCCTTCCAAAGAAATCCCAGGGCTGATCTCCTTCAGAATGGACTGGTTGGATCTCTCTGCAGTCCAAGGGACTCTCAAGAGTCTTCTCAAACACCACAGTTCAAAACCATCAATTCTTTGGCGCTCAGCCTTCTTCACAGTCCGACTCTCACATCCATACATGACCACTGGAAAAACCATAGCCTTGACTAGACGGATCTTTGTTTGCAAAGTAATGTCTCTGCTTTTCAATATGCTATCAGTTGGTCATAACTTTTCTTCCAAGGAGTAAGCATNCTCTCACATCCATACATGACCACTGGAAAAACCATAGCCTTGACTAGACGGATCTTTGTTTGCAAAGTAATGTCTCTGCTTTTCAATATGCTATCAGTTGGTCATAACTTTTCTTCCAAGGAGTAAGCATCTTTTAATTTCACGGCTGCAATCACCATCTGCAGTGATTTTGGAGCCCCAAAAAATAAAGTCTGACACTGTTTCCACTGTTTCCCCATCTATTTCCCATGAAGTGATGGGACCAGATAGATAAAGGCAATTAAGAGGCACAAGTTTCCAGCTGCAAAATAAATGTCTTTAGGATGTAATTTACACATAGGAATATAGTCAATAATATTGTAACAACTTTGGTTGGTGACAGATGGTAACTAAACTTATTGTGGTGGTGATTTTATAAACTATAAAAATATCTAATCGTTGTGGTATACACCTGAAACTAAAGAAAGCAGTTAATAAACATTAACCATGGTGGTCATGTTTTTCAAAAAAAAAAATGTGACTACAAATGTGAGTTATTATTAAGCCACAGTGGACAGAGGGAAAGAGCAGGACCAAGACCAGATCCAATGTCTCTTTAGAAACTGCCCTATAACCTTGGCATAGAAATTCCTCAGGATATTTCCTATCCCCTATTTGGCCCTAAATGATGATCGTGAGCTCATGGAGTCATTTCCTACAAATAAAAGATGAATCAAGAGCTCCAAAGAAGCCAGCACCTCTGGAAGTGGCCTCAGCCTTCATCATTGCAGATGTTAGCCATGGGAATGAAGGCAAGAAACCAATGAAGTCAGAGACAATTGCCCATGATTGCCCATCTCTCCATCACAGGTTCAGGACAGGACTAACTATCAAGCATGCCAGGTTTGGAGATAAGGGAGAGCTCCCAAGTGAGCAAGCAATTTGCTCATTGACCCAGGGAATGAGACACAGAGGGGCAGGGGGAGATTGAGGAAGAGAAAAAAATGTGGTTGGCAATCCTTGCATTTCCAAGACACACTCAGAGCATCGCACTACAAAACCATTCAGGGTTGTCCACAAGGACTGGCCTTTGAAGAGGAAACCCACTCAAAGGTCCACAGGGAAACACCTTAAGGTATACTCCTTTTGGTTGTCATATTTTAGCAGCCACTCAAGTGTATTTACATGAGCTCCCTGGAGTCAAGCATATGGGGCTCTTAGGTGATTCAGCATCTCAGCTCTGAAAGGTACTGCACATCTCCCCTTCCATGGGAGTCACAGAAGCTTCATTGATCTGCGGCAGGCAAAGGTGTCTTAAGTTAACGCTGAGGGAATTTGCATGGTAATTTACACTGCAACCCTTTGTCCCCCTGTCATCCTGAAAAAGCCCTCCCAAAAGTTGAGGGAAAGCAGCTTGAATGTGTACAGCCTGCTTGACACACTGTGATTTCACCCCTCTTCCTACCAGACAGAAGGGGAGGGGACAGAGGGTATGGGTTTTATTGTGGTGGCTGGCATTCTTTGACATTGTTCAGCGGAGAAGCTGGGAGAAAGATAGGATAAATTCACCATTTGGCTACATTGTCAGAAAACATTTGTGATTAGCTGAAAGTTAACCTTCCAAGTAGTGGGGGGGAAAAATATTTCTTTCATTGGTATAACGCTATTTACTTTTCAAAATATATTTCCATTTATTGTCTCTGGTGGGGAAAAGAAAATTCTATATCCAAAGTGTTAGGGACTGAATGTTTGTGCTCTCCCACCCCATCCTTGGACTGCAAGGAGATCAAATCAATCAGTCCTAAAGGAAATCAATCCTGAATATTCATTAGAAGGACTGATGCTGAAGCTGAAGTTCAACACTTTGGACACCTGATGCAAAGAGCCGATTCATTGGAAAAGACCCTGATGCTGGGAAAGATTGAAGGCAAGGGGAGAAGAGGGTGACAGAGGATGAGATGGTTGGATGTCATCACCGACTCAATGGACATGAGTTTGAGCAAATTCTGGGAGACAGTGAAGAACAAGGAAGCCTGGTGGGCTGCAGTCCATGGGTTCTCAAAGAGTCAAGGAAGATTTAGCAACTGAGCAACAACAACCCACCCATCCAAACTTCACATGTTGAAGCCCTAACCCCAAATGCTATCATATTTAGAGGTGGAGTCTTTGAGAGGCAATTAGGTTTAAATGAGGTTGTGAGGGTTGGGTCCTCATGATGGGATTATTGATTTTAGAAGAAGAGACCAGAGGTCTCCCTCCTCCTCTCTCTCTTTCCCTCTCCCTTTCTCTTTCCCTCTCCTTCTCTCTCACCCTCCACCACTTGAGGACCCAGCAAGAAGACAGCCATCTGCAAGCCAAGAAGAGAGCCCTCATCAAGAACTTGACCTTGCTGCCACCCTGATCTTGCACTTCCAGACAGTAGAACTGCAAGAAATATAAGTTTGTTGTTTAAGCCTCCGAGTCTGTGACAGTTCAAAAGCTCACTAGTGCCAAACTCAAATTTTTACACATCAAATTGATTTATTTAGACCAACTAAGCAGATGTTTAGCCATTCATAGCCTGCTTGCTTTGCACACCCAACATTTGCAAGCCATAGTTAAGACCCCCACCCACTGCTGCCCTTTGGGGTCTCTGACTCAAGTCAGGCTGCTGTGCAACATTATCTAGACACCTAAACCCCCTTCCAATCCGCCTGTCCTCTGGGAGCTCCATTGTACCCCCACCTTTCTGAATTGTGACTCTCCCATTGCACAGCCTCCAGACAGTCTCATGCTGGGAGGGACTTCCCCCACGTGCAAATCTATTGAAGCATCACCCAAATGAAGCCTGAGTGTGCTACTGCCACCTTGTGGTCATATCTTTTTTCTTGATCAGCCCCAAATCCCTCAAACTCCCTACAACCAGGATCCAAAGAAGTGAAGTCAGTACAGGTACAACCTAAACCCACAACGATATGAGTCTGGGAAGCAGTGACTTCTCAGAGTTCAACAGCAGTGGCCACAGGCTCAGAAAACCATAACACAGCCAGACCCTCACCAGTAACTGGACTATGGGAAGCTGCAACCTCCTTCAAGAGGGAACCAGTCAATACCAGGCTGGACTTCTGGATTCCAGCCAAGGAGAGGACTGGGCAAGGAGGGAAAGCAAAGAAGAGGTTATGCATCGTGGTTGGGGGGAAAGTGGGTTCACACTCTTCCTCAGAGGGATGGTAGCTTCAGCCAAGGCTGGGGCAGAGCAGAACCCTGAGTTTTGTCTCATTGACAGATACTTCTACACTTCAGGGACCAGATCAGTCTTTGGGAGGACAGAACGTTGATGCTGATGCTGCTGTTGCTGCTTCCAGTAGTGGTGTTGATGACAATGGTGATGATGGTGGTGATGGTGATGACAATGATGATGATAGTGATCTTGATGATGATAATGGTGGTGGTGGTAGTAACCCCGTCAGTGCTCCCTCCCTCACCCAGAGGATGGCAGAGGGACAGGATACCAAGGACAGGCTTGAAGGAGGAACAGAACACCATCGCAGGAGGCCCCAAAACAGAATAAGGGTTAAGTAATCTACTCCCCTCTTGATGAATTTCTATACAGCCATTAAAAATTATAATTGCAATGACTGTGCAGCAACATGGAAAAAATGCTTATGATATAATTAATGCTAAGTGGAAAAATGCAGAACACCAAATGATCGCTACACTATGATTACGATTATTTCAATTATATCTTCATGGGGATAAAAACCAGAAGGGAGCATGGAAAAAAATAAAAATAGTTTAATTTGTTGAGGACGACGGTGGTATCATGGGTGAATTTTTCTCTCTCTTTATATTTGGCTAAAGATTCTGTAACACTGAGCAAATTTTGAAAAACTAAAAGAAAAGAAGACTTAAGAATGTTATGGAAGTGGCGAGGCTAGGTAGTCATTCTTGTTTGCCTGAGGGTGAGAAAGTAGGATCGCCACAGGATAGGAATCATCGACCTGGTTTTTATATCAAAATGCAACTTGTTTTCTTGCTACTTAAAAAACAGAGCCTCATGCTTCTAGGTAATTAACCAGGCTCTGCCTGGGAAAGCCAAGCTTTATGTTACTAATAATTCGGGGTCGTCATCTAAAGGGTGAATCCATCCTCCCTAATTGGGCCTTGAAGGTCACTAAGGCAGGAAAAGAACATGAAAAGAACAGAGCTTTCTGCTGGGTATGGGTGGGGTCTGAGAGAACTGGGGAGAAAGATGAGCAGGAAGGACCTGGACTGGGGCCCATTCTCCCACAGTCACACCCCAGAAGGTTGTCTAAGAGGGTTTTAGTGGGGAGGTGCCAAGGGAAAGCCGGCCCCAGCCATGGCCCAGGGGATCTCATCTGCTGACCACCCCAGGTGTTGGAGGACACACCTGCCCTCAGAGTGCCCACCTCTGCTGGTCCAGTGGGGCCTGGGTCCTGCCTGGGCCCTGGGTCCTCCTGCAGACCAGCAAGCCAGCAGGGGGCTCCTCGGACCACACTGAACATGGAGACCATTAGGATCTGGGCAAAAGGCAGCACAGGCTAGGTGAGGTATGGGAAGGATGAGAGTTCTGGTTGGGGAGGCCAGATGATCTTGTGACAGTGAGCAGGGCTCTGCTAACTACAATCTGGAGAACAAAAGCTCCTGGAGGAAGGCAGCCAGGAATCCATCCTGGGGAGTGGGAGCGTAGGGTGCTCCAAGCCAGGCAGAGTGAAGGGAAAGAAGAGGAAGAAGAGCTTGTCCCAGGCCAGTGGGAGCCTGTCAAGAGGACAGGGGCTAGGAGAAAAAAATTGCATGACTGCCAGCAGAGCACGAACGGGAGAGACTCTGGCACCGTGGGCGTCAAGGAGAGAAGCTGAGGGATGGGCCAAGCCCAGTGCCTGGCTTCTGACCGTTCTCTGAGCAGTATGCCCTTGCGCCCACCCACTGCCTGCAGCAGAGGCACTGTTCAGATGCTAAGCTTGGTCCAAAGCGAGGATCCCAGGTCTCAGATACCTGTGGGTGTGCTGCATACTTGTCAGGTACCCCCAGAGCCTGAGCAACCAGCAGCATCTGAGTTCAAGAAGGAGAGTCATGAACACGGTCCACAAAGCATGTGGTACGTTGAATAATGGCCTCCCAAAGATGCCCTCCTTCTACTCCCCAGAACCTGTGGATATGCCACCCTTCTCGGCCGGGGGGGCTTCACGGAAGTGATTAAAGTAATGCACACTGAAATGGAGAGACCTTCCTGGGTTATCTGGTGGAGCCAACGTCATCGCAGGTGTCCTTATAAGAATGAGACACAAGGGTCAGAGTCAGAGGAGATGTGACAAGAGAAGTCAAGTGATATGGCCACAGGCCAAGGACTATGGGCAACTCTGGAAACCAGAAAAGGCAAGGAAACAAGCTGTCCCATAGAACCTTCCCCTATTCCAGAAGGAATGAAGCCCCGCCAATGTATCACTCTTAGCCCAGCAAAACTGACTTTGGACTTCTGACCTGCAGACCTGTAAGATAATAAATTTGTGTTAAGTCACTTGTTTGTGGTTATGTTAGCAGCAATATGGGGGAAGTAAAAGTCTGAGAGAGGCAGCAAGTAGAGATCTTTAAACTCCACCTGCTGCTGCTCCTGGAGGTGGAGGGATGGGAGACACTTGATAATGTTACATAGTGATGCACACATAGTAACAGGAGAAAGATGTCCAGGAAGTGCTTGGGACTTAAAAGGCATTGAGTGTTTATTATATATCAGATCTTACATCATATGCCTGACGCAGCCTACCTCATTTAGTTCTCAGAACATCTCCGTGATGCAGGAACAGTTGCTATCACCATTTTACAGATGTGGAAACTGAGGCTCAGGGAGGTGAGGTTATGTACCCAAGCAAGGGAAATGGGATTTGAACCTGAGCAGCCTGACTCCACAGCCTGAGTTCAGAGGCACTGTATTATACTGTGTCATAAATATAAAAGGATACAGACTCAACTGCCCCTCACCACACACACACAGGGGAGCGGGCGGCCCAGGGAGATTGGGAGCAGAGGACATGACCTTTTGCAGAGAGCTGCCCTCCTGAATGAACTACCTTCAGAAGTTGATATGGCAACAAGTGGGCGCAGAAAGAACTGGCTTTCTAGAACCACAGCCATGAACTTTGGACAACCGAGACGAGATTTTCTCTGGACTTTGAAGACTAACCCTAATGATCTAAATGCCCAGGGATATAAGGGATTGATTGACTAAATCATGGTTCATCAATACAATAAAATACTAAGCAGCTTTTTAAAACAATGATATAGATGATGCTAGATCTATATTTATCAACATAAAGAGACATTTCTAATACAAAAGCAAGTCACGAAACAGTATACACAGCAAAAATCTACAGACACACACACAGAGAAAGATGCAGGGAGGGAGTCAGAGAGTCTAAAAGGCACACACAAAAAGCATTAACAGTGATTATCTCTGAGGCATAAGATTACAGGTGATTTGCTTTTTTCTTCTGATTTGTGTTTTTTTATACATTTTCCACAATAAAAAGAAATTGCCAGTATAATGTTTAAAGAGGGCAAACTGAACTTTAGTCATGACAAGCAAGGACATGCAGTGATTAAAGTGTTATGAAGTATCTTTTCCCTAGCAGATCAAGTACTAATAAATTTACATAAACCTAATCCTCACTACCATCCAGTGAGGTAAGGACTGCAGCCCCTACTGTTTAAGATTTTTTTTTAATTGAGGCTCAGAGAGATTAAGTAATTTGCCCCCAAAGCCATCCCAACTGAAAGCATAATTCTGGGATTTAATTCAGATCGGCCGAGTTCCACGACATTCTCCAGGACATAACTGTGATATTTCAGCTCCAGTATCCCAGGCATTCCAGGGAAGCAGGGATGCAAAAGGAATCAACATGGACCAGAGGAATATGATGGTTAAAAAAAAAATGAAGAAGATGGGAAAGACAAAACTGTATTATCCCCACTGCTCCAGAGGGAGGGTTCTCCCGTTCCCTGGAGCAGGATCTCAACCTTGGCACTGCTGATGTTTTGTTGGAGGAGGAGCAGGGAGTGATCTGTGCATTGCAGGATGGTTAAGAGCATCCCTTATGAAATGCAGTAACACCCTCCCAGTAGTAATGACAAAAATGTCCCCAGACTTGCCAAGCATCCTCAGATCACGCTTGGTTGAGAACCACTGCCCTAGGAAAATTCTTATCACCGTGATGACATGAGGGTGGCCCTGGAACATTGTTGGCTATTTACTGTACATATTCACACTTCAGCCAAGCATATGGTTCACTCCCCTCATCTGTTCTCCTCAACTAAGCTTTTCGTCCTTCTATATTCCAACATAAAACGGTTCCTTAAGACATCATTAAAGACAAATGTCTTAACTGGTGAGCCCCAAGTGACATTTGTGGCTATTACCCTGATCTCCTGAAAGAACAGAAAGTTAAGTTGCGCCCCTTCAAGAAAGGGCCCACAATGGGCCATCTGCCGCATTGGGGTGGGGAGGAGGAGTACTCATCCACACCCGCACAGTCCCTGAATTAAAGGTTAAGGGAAGCTGGTTTTTTCTTGTAAATACGAAGTCATGCAGTCATTACAAGCTTGCTTGGAGATAATCAGGGCTGACACTTGCTGTACATGCAGGGTTTATTGGAGACCACCCACAAAGTCGACTCAATGCAAAATGACACTGCTAAGTAATCTAATCCCAAAATGTAGATTTCATTCCAACAAATTGCACACAAGTGGTCTCCTGCTGGTTTAACTGTTGCCTGGAAAGGCAAGCCCAAGTGCATCAGTGGCAAGTGTGTTAGCACAAAGCAACCAGACCATAAACAGAACGCAAATGCCATGTCTGGGACCATAAACCTTGAATGTCCCAGAGAGAGAGGAACTCCTTTAAAGCTGAGTTAAAACGTGATTAGAAGATGGGCTTGAATATCCCACCTTGGTCCAAACTCATTTTCAAAGACCACAAAGGGAATAAAAAGGTGAAGAAAATAGGTATTTTTCCTTTTGTATCAAAGACTCCTGCAAACTGGTTCCTGCAGGGCCATGCGTTCTAGGATGGACCAAAATTTGAGAGAACCAGGACCCCACTCAGTAAGTGTGTATCTCCAGCTCCAAAACACATAGTCTCCAACCTCCAACAGAAAGAACATTTAGCCTACCTCACACCCCTTTGAAAATCAAATATATAGTAAAGACTTGGTAAGAATTAAGATATATTTTAAGGCTCAGAGGGTAAAATTTGATCATGAGTTCAGTGTGAGCCAAAAATTTTCCAAGGTTGCCCAAAAGGTGCTGTCTTGTTGTTTAGTCACTAATTTGTGTTGGACTCTTTGGGACCCCATGGACTATAGCCTGCCAAGCTCCCCTGTCCATGTGATTTCCCAAGCAAAAACACTGGAGTGGGTTGCCATTTCCTTCTCCAGGCAATCTTCCAGATCCAGGGATCAAAACCACATCTCCTGCCTCAGCAGGTAGATTCTTTACCACTGAGCCATCAGGGAAGCCTGGTACTGTCTTGCTGCTGCTAAGTCGCTTCAGTCGTGTCCGACTCTGTGCGACCCCATAGACAGCAGCCTAGCAGGCTCCCCCATCCCTGGGGTTCTCCAGGCAAGAACACTGCAGTGGGTTGCCATCTTAGGGTGCATTAATAGAGCTTACTGCTCAGGTGAAAGGAGATGGCAGTCTTAGAGTCAGGTGATCTGACCACATGTGGAGAACAGGCTTTCTCAGATGGATATGTTGGCCCCTTGGCATCTAACTCCATAGGTAGTAGCGCACTTCAGTGTGGGATCATCTTTGAGTAAAATCTGACCCAGGTGCTTGGTGAGGGAGGGGTCACTGACTTGCATCCTCACCAACTCTTCTCTCTGAAGGCAGGAACCACGTCTCATCTCCCTTCTGTCCCCCCGCTGTGGTGCTGAAATCTGTACAAAGCTCCTCGAGGATACTCAGCAAATGTCTGGTGGGTTTTCAGAGAATCCTGGCTGTGACTATGTCTCTACATTAGGAAACCAAGCAGGAAAATAAAAATGTGTGCCATTTAGATCCGTGATTTTCAAACGCCGGGTCACAACCCATTACTCGTTTGTTAAGTCAATTTAGTAAATCTGGAACCAGTAATATCTTTATATTAAAGAAATTATATCTTTATATTAAAGAAAATAAAGAGAAATGTTCAGGGTGCATGTCCCCTGCTTTGTAGAACTCTATTAGCAAACCCTGCAATCTACCTCTGGACTGTATCCCTCAGCTGAACGAGGCTCGAGAAAATCATACAACCAACACTCACAGTCTTCACATAATTCATTTTCATGACCTCTTCTGGATCCTCCTACCGCCTGGCCATCACATTTCTTTTCCTTGTCCACTCACTTGGCCACCCTTCTGGAAATAAACATCCTCTCTCCCCAGCCTCCAGCATCTCCTCTCCCATCTCTGCTCTCACCTGCTAACCTTGCTTCCTACTTCACTGAGAAAGTCGAGGCTCTCAGAGAAGAACTGCCCCAGTCGCACACCCCCCCTTCTACCCACCCACAGGCATCTGCTCCATAGACTATGCTTCCCACCCCTTTGCTATAGATGGACTTTGTCCTTGCAGAAGACCAGCCTCTCCACCTGTACTATGGATTCCACTCAAGGATATGGCGCTAACAACCCTGCCCTCTCTCTCCCAAGTTAGCAAAACTTTCCTTCTCTACTGGACTATTTCTGCTGGCATGTTATTTCTCCCATCTTAAAAAAAAAAAACAAATAAATACTATAAAATTTAAAAACCTTTCCTCACTCTTATTTTCCCTCCAATTAACAAAACTCCTTGTAAGAGCTGTCAGTACTCCTTTGCCAAATCCCTCCTTCTTTCTCTTGTCTACTCCTTCTAATCCAACGATGACTCCATTGCTCCACCGAAAGTGCCCTTGTCAAAGTCACAAGGACATCCACATGGCTGATTCAAATCCCCAGTGCTCAGTGCTTGTCCAGCATAACATTGTACGTGGCTGCTCCCTTCTTCCTCCTTAGAACACTTCACTCAATTGGTTTCCAGGGCATCACATCTTGCAGTTTTCCTCCTACCTCATCCCTATTCCTTCTCATTTTCCTCCACCAGCTCCTCTTGGTCTCCAAAAATTTCTCTTGATAAAAGGCCCAGGGCTCAACTCTTCTCCAAATGCCCCACTGCCCTGGTGATCTCATTCCATCCCAGTGGATCTCAATCCCCCACTGACAATTCCCCAGGTTTTTGTCTTCAGCTAGAACCTGTCTTGGAACTCCAGACTCATGGATCCAAATGCCTACCCATCCAATCCATTTGGGTGTCTAATAGATGCAACCAACACCAGTATCCTGATACACTCCCACCTCAAAATCGATTCTCCCATAAAGTCTTTCCCATTCCAGTAGCTGGGAAACTCAGTCCTTCTAGTTGCTCAGACCAGGAACCACTGAGGCATCCCTGACTCGCTTTCTTTCACACTGTAACTCTTGGTGTTGCTGCTGTTGTTGTTCAGTAGCTAGGTCGTGTCTGACTTTTTGCAGCCCCATGGACTGCAGCATGCCAGCTTCCCTGTCTTTCACTATCTCCTGGAGCTTGCTCAGACTATGTCCACTGAGTTGGTAATGCCATCCAACCATCTCATCCTCTGTTGCCCTCTTCTCCTTTTGCCTTCAATCTTTCCCAGCATCAGAGTCTTTTCCACTGAATCAGCTTATAACATCAGGTGGCCAACGTATTGGAACTTCAGTATCAGTCCTCTCCAATGAATATTCAGGGTTGATTTCCTTTGGGATTGACTAATTTGATCTCCAGGCCATCCAAGGGACTCTCAAGAGTCTTATCCAGAACCACAATTCAAAAACATCAATTCTTCGGTGCTCAGCCTTCTTTATGGTCCAAGTCTCACATCTGTACCCGACTACTGGAAAAACCAAAACTCTACCTCCAACATATACTCAGAATCCAACAGCTTCTCACAACTTGCAACAAGACCACTATCATTTTGATCTTGGTTGCTTTTACCCTGACGGCTTACTACCTAGCTCCAATGCAGCAGTCAGAATGAGTCTATTAAAACATACATCGGATCATGTGATTCCTCTGCTTAAACCACCCCCACCCCACCCCTAGGAGCTCCCAGCTTACTCACTGCTACACGAGGACACTGCCTTAATGGGTTTCTTCCAAGTCTCATCAACTATCCCCTTACTGCATGCAGCTACAGAGATGTCATTTGTTCAAGGCTCACTGAACAGATGTCATTGATATAGACAACCTTATTATTAGGAACCACTACAACCAGCTAATCATTTCATTCATAAACAACCAACTCACCCTCATCCTGGAGTCCTTTTGACTAATCCAAGTCAGGTGTAATCCCAAAACCTCTAGGTGAGTGGTGGGGTATCTGATTGGCCACCCCCAAAGCCATCCACCCCTCTGGCTTCAGAGCCCTGATGTTCCAGGGTATTCCCTCCCCTGACAAATCTCCAGTCACCCATCTCCATGCAGGTGCACAGATTTGAATCTGTATCTGCAGCAGCTCCTGCTGGTATCGGCACAGCTGTTTCTTTTCATGAGCCTCTTTTGTGCAGCAATATCTGAAAAAAAGTGAGGAAGCATATTGAATTTCAGAAGATGAACCAGCTGTCTCAAGACAAAGGAGGAAGAAAAAGACGACGTGGTCAATGGGACACTTGTCATGAGAATGTAGCTCCAGAAATCTGGGTCCACGCTGGGTGTTGCACATTGCTAATCTTGCCCCTAAGATATGGATTAAGGAGGTTCTGACCATCCAGAGGCATGCTTTGCAAATGTCCCCCCAAGTGCGGGATGCAAAGACTGCTCAGGAGCTCAGAGTCTGAACACTGTCAACAGAGCCCACTCTGGTCTCAAATTCACTGTGCTCTCTTGTATTTTTTATTTTTTCCAGGTGCGGAATTTGGTTATGAGATCACAACCTCCTCTTACTTAACAACATTATTGCCAACTACTTGAGGACCCAGTCAGCTAAATTGTCACTGGGGTTGACATGAAATTTCTTGACCTTGTAATTGCAACTATGGAGCTGTTTGTTTTTTCCCCAAAACATGTGGGACAAGTATAAAGTTTCCACATAAGCCAACTTCTTTGGTTCATTCTGAGCTAAACAAACAGCTTCCCACAGCTGGACCAGAAATACCCATTCCAGTCCCATCTTTCTGATCTGTCCCAAGCTTAGAGATTTCCAAGATGGAATTTTGCCATCACAACATGGTAAAATCTTAAATCAATACTTCTCAATGCCAGAAAAATAGCAACCTAGCCCAGAAAGAAATCAAAGCTGCATTTCTACTAAACAAGATTGTCAACATGGTAGAAAAGAGGAGATCATTTTGCTAATGATCAAATATACTGGTTTCAGCCAATCAAATTTTTGAAGCAAATAACCTTAGATAGAGTCCCTCAGTGGCCCTAATCATTACAGCAAATGACATTTGAAATCTTTTTTTCCTAACTAAAGAAATTGAAAGTAAAAACAAGTCACCAGCATATCATTTTATCTTTTTTAATAAAGATTTAAAAATTATCCTGTAATAAAGGATAATTGCTTTATAATATTGTGTTGGTTTCTGCCATATATCAACATGTATCAGCCATAGGTTTAAATATGCCCCCCCCTTAACCTCCCTCCCACCTCCCACCCTACTCATTTGATCTTTCAGCAAATGCAAAGTGCATTTGCTCCAAACTGCAGAGCCTTGATGGAGAAGGCAATGACACCCCACTCCAGCAGTCTTGCCTGGAAAATTCCATGGATGGGGGAGCCTGCTAGGCTATATAGTCCATGGGGTTTCTAAGAGTCAGACATGACTGAGTGACTTCACTTTCACTTTTCACTTTCATTCCTTGGAGAAGGAAATGGCAACCCACTCCAGTGTTCTTGCCTGGAGAACCCCAGGGACGGGGCAGCCTGGTGGGCTGCCGTCTATGGGGTCACACAGAGTCGGACACGACTGAAGCAACTTAGCAGCAGCAGCAGCAGCAGAGCCTTGAACTCAAATGGGACAATACCTTCTTCTGCCCAAATTAACCAAGCAGAATTTTCAATGAAACTCCCTAATTTAATTTCAGTAGCAACAAAAACTGAGTCCTGGTCAAACCACAGGGAAGGGAGTCAGGTGTCAGAATACAGTAAGCTCCAAACACTCAACCTTAGTTCTTGTCCTAGTATCCCCTGTCATTCCTTAGTCCAGTTGGCCCAGTTGGCTAACAAGAACCAACCAAGAGACCAAGGTCTCTGAGGGCCAGCTAGTTCCACTCAAGTTTTCAATCCAAGATTGCCCCTCTTACTTGGTCATCCATCTTAAAATGCAAGCCTTTTCTCTGCATGGACTAACCAGCCCATCAAACGGAAGGAGGAACAGTCTCCACCTTTGCTAAAACAGCTCAAATCAAAGTTGTCACTATTAAGTGGGATCCCAGCATCATCAAAGAGTAGAAGAGAAGGCTCCTAAGGCTTTTAGATTGGTAAATAAAATATGGAGGGAAATCTTAAATTATATACTTATAAATGTACCTATTTACAAAATATAAATAGACCCACAGACTCAGAAAATAAACTTATGGTTACCAAAGGGGGAAAGTGTGGTGGAGGCACAAACTTGGAGGTTGGGATTAACATATACACACTATATAAAATAGATAACTACCAAGGACCTACTGTATAGTATAGGGAACTCTACTCAATATTCTGTAATAACTCAACATTCTATAATAAGTGGGGAAAATAATCTGGAAAAGAATATATATTGATATATTCAGTTACCTACATATAACCAAATCACTGGGTTATTACACGTGAAACTAACACAACATTGTAAATCAACTATACTTCAGTTAAATATATATATTTACACATTTATAGTGAATATCCCATTAAAAAGAGGCCCCACTCTTCATATTTGAATGCTGTATATATGCACTTTGTACCTAGCAATTTTTCATGTTTAAAGCCATAATAATAAGTCTTTGGACTTCCCTGGTGGCTCAGCAGTAAAGAATCCACTTGCCAGTGAAGGAGATATGATTTCGATCCCTTGGTCAAGAAGATCCACCTGGAGAAGGAAATGGCAACCCTCTCCAGGATTCTTGCCTGGAAAATCCCATGAACAGAGGAACCTGGTGGGCTACAGGCCACAGGGTCACAAACACTCAGACAGGACTTAGCAACTAAACACAAACAACAACAATAAGACTTTGCATTTTTATAGGGCTTCATAAACTTATAATATACTTTCACACATGTTCCTGGAGAAGGGAACGGCTACCTACTCCAGTGTTCTGGCCTAAAGAATTCCATGGACTGTATAGTCCATGGGGTCACAAAGAGTCAGACATGATTGAGAGACTTTGACTTTCACTTCACACATGTTAATGTTTTTTAATCCTATTAGGTGACAAGGCAAACATTATTATCCACCCTTCATTACAGATTAAAAAAGAAGGAACTAAAGCTCAAATTTGCAGCCATGAAATTAAAAGATGCTTACTCCTTGGAAGGAAAGTTATGACCAACCTAGACAGCATATTAAAAAGCAGAGACATTACTTTGTCAACAAGGTCCGTCTAGTCAAGGCTATGGTTTTTCCAGTGGTCATGTGTGGATGTGAGAGTTGAACTATAAAGAAAGCTGAGGGCCGAAGAATTGATGCTTTTGAACTGTGGTGTTGGAGAAGACTCTTGAGAGTCCCTTGGACTGCAAGGAGATCCAACCAATCCCTCCTAAAGATCAGTCTTGGGTGTTCATTGGAAAGACTGATGTTGAAGTTGAAACTCCAATACTTTGGCCACCTGATGCGAAGAGTTGACTCATTTGAAAAGACCCTGATGCTGGGAAAGATTGAGGGTAGGAGGAGAAGGGGACGACAGAGGATAAGATGTTTGGATGGCATCACTGACTCAATGGACATGAGTTTGGGTAAACTCTGGGAGCTGGTGATGGACAAGGAGGCCTGGCATGCTGCGGTTCATGGGTCACAAATAGTTGGACACGACTGAGCAACTGAACTGAACTGAAGCTCAAAGAGATCAAGTAATTTGCCAAAAGTCACTCTATGAAGCAATTAAAGAAACCCCAGGTCCAATTCCAGGTGCCTCTCTGCACACTACTTCCGAGATGAGTGGATTTTGACGCTTGTTCCTGGAGAAATACCAAAACATTCAAAGTTGCAACTCTGATCAATTTCATGTGTGCAGGTGGAAGAAGAAGAAATATTGACTTTTCCCTTTCTGTCCCCAACCCCACTTCCACTCTGAGCCCCACCAAGTACAACTGTGTCTATATGAGTACAACTAAAAGCATAAAATAGTCCACTGCACTTGTCCTTCTCACCAAGAACTAAATAATTCTTGCTGTTTCTCCTCCTCACCCCACTGTCACGTTACACTCTAGACTAGAAGCCCATGGAGGGCAGGGACTGGGTCATTCTTGCTTTGGGATCGTCTTCCTGCTGCTGCTGCTGCTAAGTCACTTCAGTCACGTCCAACTCTGTGGGACCACACAGACAGCAGCCCACCAGGCTCCTCCGTTCCTGGAATTCTCCAGGCAAAAATACTGGAGTGGGTTGCCATTTTATTCTCCAATGCATGAAAGTGAAAAGTGAAAGTGAAGTTGCTCAGTTGTGTCCAACTCTCAGTGACCCCATGGACTGCAGCCTACCAGGCTCCTCCATCCATGGGATTTTCCAGGCAAGAGTACTGGAGTGGGGTGCCATCGCCTTCTCTGATGGTCTACCTAGTAGTGTTTATTTCACTTACCAACTATTTACTAACCATCCACTCCTTATCAATCTGGAAATGTGAGAGTTTATCCTAGGGTAGAGCAAGGAACATGTTCCTTGCAGCACTATTTACAATAGCCCAGGACATGGAAAAGTCCTAGATGTCCATCAACAGATGAATGGATAAAGAAGTTGTGATATATATATATATATATACACACACACACAATGGAATATTACTCAGCCATAAAAAGGAACTGAGTCATTGAAGTGAGGTGGATGAGCAATGAGAATGACATGGTTCACCTTGCTTCCTTACTAATCACCATCCACTTAGACTCCAAGGTTCTAACTCTCCTTTGAGAAAACATAATAAACAGAATTCATGACTACAAGGACAAAGAGAGCAGTCTATAGCTAAAGACAACCTCTAAGTTTTGAAATTATCTATTATTTTCTATCTGGAAGATTTATCCATGCAATATTCTTTGCTACTGAGTATAGTGATGAGTAAAGAAAACAAGTTTTAGACCATACTCCAGGGGGTAAATTAAAGGAGGCTGCTCATCTTTAAAGCAGTTCCACGACTTGGACCAGCAGCATAGCACCTATTCAGAACACTGACAGAGTGTGGGTGGACAGGGCACAAAGTTATAAGCTGAAAACCAGGGCAAGATGAAAGAAGAAATGTTTGGAGAGTCCATCAGTCAAAGGAGGAACTGAAAATATGTGGCACCAGCCAGGCTCTTCTTTGATCTGTCCACAGCAGACATCATCAATGGACACAGCACCCTTGGACCCAGCCAGGGGTTCTGACCATCCTAGATACCACACTTCAAGTGGCTACCAACATTCATTAAAAATCAACAAGCAAAATGTTACCTGTTCCTCCATGGTCCAGTAGTTAAGAATCCACCTTCCAGTGCAGGGATGCAGGGGACTAAGATCCCACATACTACAGGGCAACTAAGCCCAAGTGCTGCAACTACTGAGCCTGCACAGCACAACTAGAGAAGCAGTGCAGCAAAGATCCCCCATGATGCAACTAAGACCTGATGCAGCCAAAATTTTTTTTAATTTTTTAAATGTCACCTATTTAATTTGCATTTATAACCATTTCCTCTTGCTGGAAATCACATTTCATGTATTAGGATTAAATCATGGTGCTTCCTCATACTTCTGTGATTCCAAGATTCCTGATATTAGATTAGCAACCCAGTTCTGACCTTCTGGATTCCTGACCTCAATTCTTCATTGCTATCTACTCTTCCCAGTCCCCAAGACCTACCCTCAGACCCTGACCTCTGACCAGGTATCCTAACCAGGACCTGGTGACATGACCCAACTCCTGATTCCTGTTCTATCTGGCAGCCTTTTGTCATTCCTCCACAGACTCAAATTTACCAGTCTACCCACAGGGGCTCACTACAAAGTACCTTGTCCAGGTCAAGATTCCCTCCCACGATTGTATAAAACAGCACAAAAATCCCTGAAGAACTAAGACAAGGATGGCAGAGTGGGAAAATTCCAGACTAGTAAATGAGAAAGGGAGAAGCTAGTCCATGGGTTCACAAAACCTCCCTCAGCAATGGAGTATATCTGCAGCTTAGGCCCCATCTTTATCCCTTCAGAGAGCGTGAGAGATTCCAGTCCTGACTTTTTCAGCTTTATGGTGAAGTTTCTGCCTTCGAGGTAAGGAGCAGATGTTTCCTAAGCTCCTAGGGATTTATCGGCCTTGTTCACACCTTCAACAGACAGTTCATTGTAGGTTTAATTTATACTGTTCTGTTTCACTGGTGGGACAATAACTCTGGCTCCATCTTAAGTCACAAAATGGTGGTGTAAAAGAAAGCCAGGCTGTGCTCCACCAGGCCTGCATCTCTGCCTCAGCTCTTCTGTACATATGACTCCTTTCCACTACAGTTCGTATATTCTCTGAATCCAGACAATAAAGTTTATCTCAACTTTGCAGTTTGCTGCCAAGCAAGGCTCAGTGGCACCACAGGAAGATCATCAACTGGGAAGCCGGGGGTCTGGGTTCAAAGCCTAGTTGTGCCAGTAAATTGCTTCCCTTCTCTGGGCCTCAGTTTATTCATCTGTGACCTGAAGGGATTGAGCTTAATGATTCATATAGAAGATCCCTCCCAGCTCTGACATTCTATTAAACTGGAGGGTTCTGGTGAAGAGAGGCGCTCAACCTCCACTCCAGCTGTACCCTCCCAATTTCCCACAATGCCCCTCTGCTCCTCCCCACCACTGAGGCTTAACCAGCGGAGGGAGAATCATTCCCAGCTGCTGGCGGACTAACCCAGCTGCCATGTGGGGAGTTTTGTTACGCCTGTTTCACAGTGGGTCATGTCTAGTCAACATGTATTTCCTAAGTGCCTCTGACAAGCCCAGAAAAAGGGTGGAGCCCTCTAGGGCCTCAGTGACTTCGTCTGTGAAATGAAAGGCTTACAACGCTCACTGGGCTTCAAGGTGCCTCCAAGTTCTGAAGTCCTGGGATTCAAGATTCCACTGAGGGAAGGGGAAGCCCCACCCTGGGGTGGCCAACTGCCAGCCCCACCCCTGACATGGCCCAGGTCCAGCTCCCTTCAAGCCTGTGCACCTGGGGCCACACGTGGACAGAGTAACCCAAAATCCAGCTATAACCCACTAGGAGGTATGTGTGTGTGTGTGTGACAAATACAGTCATACCTCTAACACTTCACCACAGCTGAGTCTCAGCCCTGCCCCCTCCCCATCGCCCAGTCCCTGGACCACGCTCTTCAGTGAGTGTGGGAGAAGCAGATGCGTGTCTAGATGGTGTGATCTGAAGAAAGTCCCCACACACCCCACAATACATCTCTCTCACAGACCTGCCTGAAATCCTCATCACAGGCACTCGGTTTCTTTGCATTCGAGCATCTTGCTTCCAGAAGTTTCCTGTTAAAGGCAAACGTGCACAAAAGTGCAGCATGTACTCAGCCTTTGAGTTTCTTTTCCCCAGTGCAACCCTCTCCTCACTATCCTTCACCAGTTCCCGTTACCACTCCCCAGACCCCCCCCAAAAAACATCTAACAAACACAATCTTCCCCCACCAGGACAGAGGCATGAAAACCAAGTTTATGAAGAAAAAGCTAAATAGGGATGAGCAAACAGACATTTTGCCTGTCTTCCACCCTGATTTCTTTTACAGCCTTTACAACTAGTGACAAAAAAATAGAATAGCTGGAGAAGGAATTAGTTGGAGGAGAAGAGAAGGGTGAGGGATCACATAAGAGTGATTTTTAAACCCACTGTGTTATTAGGGTTTTTATGAAATAAAAGTTCTCACTTAGAAGCGTCATAAAGCCCCATCACTGTTTGTTTGACTTGGCTCCGTGTACCTCTCCTTAGATCACTGCACATGTTTATTATTTAAATTTGAAAGAAAAAATTAATTTTGAGTGGATAAGTTTTGAGGGATAAGTGTAGATACACAGATGGAAACCACAGATATAAAGAATTAGGATTCGCTCTCTACCCTCCCCACAGAGGCTAGGAGAGAAAATGGCTTCATCCTGCATTGCCTGTGGAAGACTTGCCTGAAGAGAGAGTTTTTAAGTCTGAAAGAAGGAATTAAAGGAAACTGTGAGGACATTTCTTTTCCCTTTAAATATTCTTGAAAGAGAATCTGTTCCCATTTGTTATGGCCTGAATCATGTCCCCCTCCCCGCTCCCCGCCACGCCAATTCATAGGTTGAAGCCCTAACCCTCGATGTGATTGTACTTGGAGATGGGAGGTGACTAAGGTTAAATGAGGCTGTAAGGGTGGGGCCTAATCTTATGATGTCCTTGTAAGAGGAGGGAACACCAAAGAGTTCTCTTTCCGAGTATGCACAGAAAAAAGACCATGTGCAGACACCATAAGAAGGCCACCATCTACAAGCTAAGAGGAGAAGCCGCACCAGAAACCAAATTTTTCAGAACCCTGATCAGACTTCTAGACTCCCAGAACTGTGAGAAAATATGCGTTAATTGTTTAAGCCCCCTGGTCTGTGGTGCCTCGTTATGGCAGACCGGGTGACTAATATGTTTCTGCCTAAGGGAGGGGGACAAACTGGGTCAGTCCATAAATGGGGATGAACTCCTTTCCTAGGCACTGGGTTTTGGCAGTAAATATGATAGTGTTCCCAGCAGTGTCCTCACAATGCCTCTAGCCAGTGGGTTCTAGAATCCACATCCTTTTTCCAGACACACTGCCTCCAGACCTACATAGCTGTGCCTTCCTCAGAGCTCATCATCTGGGTGAGGGGAGAAGCAGAGCTCATCATCTGGGTGAGGAAGGCAGGGAGTGAATGATTCCCCTTTCCCTCCCAAGTGTTACCTCAGCAGGTGTAGATTTGCCCTGTCAGGAAAGAAGAGGGCGATGCTGTGGAGAGAGAGGAAACAGTCATCGTCCCTCCCAAACCCACGGAGGCCGGGCAGCCCAGATGGGCCTGCAGACCTGGAGGAGCTTCTCAAGCCAAAAAGGACCAGTAAAGAGTCTGAGGCCTTGGAGTAGGGACAGTGTCAGCACAGTGACCCTCAGGAAGCCACAGGGGGCAGAAAGAGGGAAATGGGGGATTTTCAAAGGAAATTTGCATTAGTGTGGGCTTAAAGAAAGGAATCAGACTGTGCCTGACAGCTGGGACACCTTGCCTGTCTTTTAAGCAAACTCTGGCTAAAATTGAGACCAGAAATCTGTACTTGATTAAAGAAAAACCTTCTGTTTCAAAGTTTTTGAAGGAGGAGAAGAAGGAAATCGGGCTATTTTTCTCTTTTTACCCAGTAAATATTTGCCTCAAAAAATTCCAAAATGTGTCATTGTCAAAATAAGGTGATGTGTACTAAGAAGTACTAAGGTACACAGGTATTAAGAGGGCCTTAGCAGCTGGAGTACTGGGGAGGTGGCAGCTTTATGTGTAGTGTTTGCCAATTTTTGTGTTGTAAATATTCTCACCAAGGCTGATTTCAAGCTACCAATGGTTTAAAAATCAGCTTGCAAAATTCCTGCCTGTTTATCCACACTTTCTGGCCAGCCAGCACCATCTGGCTCAGGTAGATTTCTACTAGAAGGTGTGCCAAGCAGGAAGGTAGCAGGCAGCCAGGCCCAGAACCAGCTGGGAAGGTCAGAGGTCCTATGAACAGAGAGAGGAGGACCCCAAAGGATGATGTCAAGAACACAGGGAGATTCTTCTCTCTGGGATGCGTCACCTCACAGGTATTAACGGAGATCCACTGTCACGGCCATCCTCTCCTCAGAAGGGGCAAGTGCACTTTCTCATCCCCTGGACACTGCAAGCATACTACCCAGGGTCCAAGGGAAGAGAAGCAGCCCCAGATAATCTCCCAAACCCATCACATTTTGAAACTTCCAAATGCCAACAAGAACTTTTATTGGCATTTACAGAAGGAAAGAAAATAAATGTAAGGAGGGAAGGAATTCAATTTGGAAAAGATTTTTCACTAACCATTGTGAAACCAATAAACCCAGATTTCCCAAGGACCCCAAGAAAATGCCTTTGTACAGTCACTCAGTTGTATCCAACAGTTTGCAACCCCATAGACTGCATCACGCCAGGCTTCCCTGTCCTTCACCATCTTACAGAGTTTGCTCAAACTCATATATTGAGTCAGTGATGCCATCCAACCGTCTCATCCTCTGTTGCCCGCTTCTCCTCCTGCCTTCAATCTTTCCCAGCATCAGGGTCTTTTCATATGAGTCAGTTCTTCCCATCAGGTGGCCAAAGTATTGGAACTTCAGCTTCAGCATCAGTCCTTCTAATGAATATTCAGGATTAATTTTCTTTAGGATTGACTGGTTGGATCTCTTTGCAGTCCAAGGGATTCTCAAGAGTCTTCTCCAACACCACAGTTCAAAAGCATCAGTTCTTCAGCACTCAATCTTCTTTACAGTTCAACTCTCACATCCATACATGACTACTGGAAAAACCATAGCTTTGACCATTTGAACCTTTGTTGGCAAAGTAATGTCTCTGCTTTGTAATACACTGTCTAGGATTGCCATAGCTTTGTTTCCAAGGAGCAAGCATCTTTTAATTGCATGGCTTCAGTCACCATCTGCAGTGATTTTGGAGCCCCCAAAAATAAAATTTGTCACTGTTTCCATTGTTTCCCATCTATTTGCCATGAAGTGATAGAACTAGATGCAATGATCTTAGTTTTTTGAATGTTGAATTTTAAGCCAGCTTTTTCACTCTCTTCTTTCACCTCCATTAACAGACTCTAGTTCCTCTTCACTTTCTGCCATAAGGGTGGTGTCATCTGCATACAGCCTTGTCTAACTCAATGAAACTATGAGCCATGCCATGTAGGGCCACCCACCCAAGATGGATGGGTCATGGTGGAGAGTTCTGACAAAACGTGGTCCACTGGAGAAGGAAATGGCAAACCACTTCAGCATTCTTGCCTTGAGAATCCCATGAATAGTATGAAAAGGCAAAAAGAAAATGCCTATTTCCCCCATAAAGTGAGGAAGAGAAAACGAATTCCTGACATCCATCTGGATTTGGCCAGACATGTGCTGAGTGCGTCTGCACCCCGTCCCCCCTTGTCCTCTCTCCCTACCCCCAGCACAAGGCAACAGGACAAAAGAATTCCAATCCCATCACTTTCTTACCCTTGACCTTCTGTAGACGAGTCCTATCAACCGACGCATACGCTGGACACTCATGAAGAACCCACTTAGAATTTCATTCTATCATCCAGTGTTAGTCTTCAAATGAGCTACAGACCTATGCTTTTGTTTCCAAAACAAAAAGCAGAAGCCAGGACTGTGATTCATTTCTCTCCAATGTACCTTCCAGTACCTGGCACTGGGCTCCCTGCTTGGTCAATATTCAATACATCATCGTCCTACTTAATTCTCCCTTTTTCCCCTGAAAGCACTCACCAGGCGATTCTCTCTAAGGGTTTGTGCCAGTCACCTCCAGGGAGTTATGCCAACTACTCTTTGATCCATGAATCAGAATTTGAACTGGCACTAGTAAGCACTGAACAATACTTAATGTTGTGGATTAACTAAAGAAAAGGATTACTATATACAACCAAAAGGTTCTTATAGCATGTATGCAAGTTATCCATTCAAGAGAAGTGAAAGTGAAATGTCAGTCACTCAGTCGTGTCCAATTCATTTCTACCCCCATGGATTGTAGCCTGTCAGGCTCCTCTGTCCATGGGATTCTCCAGGCAAGAATACTGGAGTCTGTTGCCATCTTCCTGACCCAGGGAGTGAATCCACGTCTCTTACATCTCCTGTATTGGCAGATAGGTTGTTTACCACTAGCGCAACCTGGGAAGCTCACTAGAGTGGGTAGCCATTCCTTCTCCAGAATCTTCCAGACCCAGGGATCGAGCCCAGGTCTCTTGCATTGCAGGCAGATTCTTTACTATCTGATCCATGGGAGTTCGTGGATTCATGTCAATGTATGCCAAATCCAATACAGTACTGTAAAGTAAAATAAAGTAAAAAAAAAAGAGAGAGAGAGAGAGAACAGGTAGATAATATAGTTAAACAGTGCATATATAAGAACAAATAGTATGAATGATGCATATATTTTCACCAGCTCTCTGGCTGTGCTTCCAGCTGAAAACTGCATTTCCTCGGATTAAGAAACCACAGCTAAAAAGCCACTTGTTGGAAATGATAAAGGAGAAAGGGTGACCTCTGCTGGTGGAATGAGCCTTTTTAAATCTGGTTCTTTCCCCCAACTCTGCAAAGAAAAGAAGGGAGCAAAGAGCTGGGAGAAGGTAAGGGTGTGACCACGTCCTCTCTGAACAAATGGTCATTTTCTCCACTCTAGTCATTCTTACAGTCTCTTCAGAAAAAGATCATGGTTTGTGTGGTGCAAGAAGTCTAACGGGGCTTCCTCAGTGGTAAAGAATCCACCTGCCAAAGCAGGAGACATGGGTTTGATCCCCGGTTCAGAAAGACCCCACATGCCGCAGAGGAACAGAGCCCATGTACCACCACCACTGAGCCTGGGCTCTAGAGTCTGTGCTCCGTAAAAAGAGACGTCATCACACCGCTACGAAGAGTAGCCCCCATCCACCGCAACTAGAGAAAAGTCCACAGAGCAACGAAGACCCAGCACAGCCAAAAATAAATACTTTTTTTAAAAAAAGAATTCTGTATTGATGTGTAGAAATGAGATTCAACTAGGCTTTTATTGTGTTTAACAATCATTCTCTACAAAAAAAATGAACACTTTTATTTGAACTCAGTAATTTGTTTTCTTTCTTTCTCTTTTATGTTTTTACATATTTCATTAATGAAATGAAGAATTTGCAATCGATTTTGAAATGTAGGGACTAATTAGAATAAATGAAAGCACAGTCCCCAAATGTCTTATTAAGGTTTACATTTATTTGTCAGATAAATACACATTTTAGGAACTAAAAATTAAACATGTTCAAATACTACCTACATGTTACAACTTGATGCTTTATGAAAAACTTGAAACAAGTTACTTTGCTTTAAAGTTCAGCAGCGCTCTAAACCAAATCATTTCCATAGCTCCCTCATTATGCTGCCTGATTTTGCCTCTCTGAGAATCTTTCATCACCTTTGACGAGCAAAAAGCCTGTGTTGTGCTACCAGCCTTCTAATAGTCTTCAATTCTTAGTCAGACTTTCCCTGATCACAGACGCCACTTTGGTCTTTAGCTTTGCCAAGTTTAAGGCCAAATACTTCAAGTTTTCTTGAGAAAAGCGAGGCAGGAGCCTTTTCAACTCCTAATTTTTTTAATGGTCTAAGGCTGCTGCACATGTAATTATTATGTATGTGTAATCAGGCTTGTTGAAGGGAGGAAACGAAGACAGGGACGCACAGGCAAGCAGACTCAGAATCCCATTCAGAATTAGAAAAACTGGATTACATCTGGGGGGAATCATATGTCTTTGGGGAACCATAACAATAAAAGACATCAGTATGCAGTATAAGGAAATACATGCTCTAGCTTTACCAATAAATTTCAATTTCCGATTAAATAAAGTGCTCATTTAAATGCACATTTATAGGCCTTACATAATCAAAAATCGGGTTTTTCTCAGATACTTTTCTTAAGTCAGCATACACGCCTTCCCATGACTGTCAGGCTGATGAGACACCAGACTATTTTACAGTTAATACCTCTTTGGAGACCTGGCAGAGGGGACAGAGAAGGGGAAAGCTGCTGTCCTGGGCCCAGACTGGAGTGAGAGAGAACAGTGGCAGAAATAATTCAGACGGGCTTCATTCTCAGTCCCTCACCTCCTTGTTTCTTTATATCATACACTAAATGCATTCATTCTTTGCTAAGTATACTAAAGAGATCTGAAATTCTTTGAAGGCAACATTTTTTGTTTTGTTTTATATGGAAAAGAATGTAGATATTGAATTAAGAAATTAGTAAGTACTAAATGTTAGCATTTATTTAAATGTCAGTGTGCATTCAAGATTTTTTTAAACAAACATAAGACTAAAAACTCAAGCAGTTGGATTTAATACGAATAAAGAAATATGAATAATGGAAGAACTATATTCCCAAAACTATATATATATTGTTTTCTTAACAAAAGAACCTTTTACAAGCATAATCTTTAATATGAGCATTCAATAAACAACCATCAATTAGGTAGATCTGTACAAGTGCTCAAGTCATTTCCCTCACTTGACTGCTCTTTATTAAGTACCTGGGGTATGTCACACACTGTGCTGGCCATTAGGAAGACAGTAGCTAATAAAGTCAGACATCTTCCCAGTCTTTCCAGAGCTTTATAATATCATGTAGAAGCCAGACATCAGTCAGCTATCCACACCAGTAAATATAAAATTACAACAGCGATGCGTGCTACAAACTAGAGGTAGATGGTGCTAGTAGAGCGTTGCTTTTCTGAAACAAGAATTCTGTTTCCATCTGCATAGCAGCCAAATTCAACTTTTTTGAAAAGCTAAAATCAAACAACTAAAATCAACATTTTATAGGCACAACATGACCCAACCAACTCTGAGGTATTTGGTCAAAAAGGTGCTTGATTCAATTTAAATATATTTATTCAGCATCTTGGAGAAGGCAATGGCAACCCACTCCAGTACTCTTGCCTGGAAAATCCCATGGACGGAGGAGCCTGGTGGGCTGCAGTCCATGGGGTCACTAGGAGTCGAACACGACTGAGCAACTTCACTTTGACTTTTCACTTTCATGCAGTGGAGAAGGAAATGGCAACCCACTCCAGTGTTCTTGCCTGGAGAATCCCAGGGACGGCGGAGCCTGGTGGGCTGCCATCTTTGGGGTCGCACAGAGTCAGACACGACTGAAGCGACTTAGCAGCAGCAGCAGCATTCAGCATCTATGCTGTATAGACCAGTGCTTCTCAAACTTTAATATGCATGGAAATTACTTGAGGGGAATTGTCCAAACAGATTCTGAGTCTGTAGGTCCAAGGTGAGGCCTAAGACTCTGCATTTCTAAGAAGCCACCAGGTAATGCTGATAATTCCAGTCTGTTGATCAGACCCTGAGTAGCTCCAGTTCAGGCCAAGATTCTGAACTAGCATGACTGCTGGATCCTCACTTCTACAGCCATTCCCTTCTCCAGGGCATCTTCTCCACCCAGGGATTGAACCTAGGTCTCCTGCCTTACGGGCTTCCCTGGTGGCTCAGAGGTTAAAGCATCTGCCTGGAATGCTGGAGACCTGGGTTCGATCCCTGGGTCAGGAAGATCCCCTGGAGAAGGCAATAGCAACCCACTCCAGTACTCTTGCCTGGAGAATCCCATGGAGGGAGGAGCCTGGTAGGCTACAGTCCATGGGGTTGCAAAGAGTTGGACACGACTGAGCGACTTCACTTCACTTCTCCTGCCTTACAGGCAGATTCTTTACTGTCTGAGCCACAAGGAAACCCTCCTCACCTCCATCGCCCCTTCCCTACCAACTCCACAAGAACAGAAGAGTAAAGAGAACATTGTGAGAAGCTTCTGAGTTTACTCAGCTGTTTTGGTCTGGTGTTTGTGGAGCAGTGGGCTTTATCCTGGGGCAGGACACAGCCCAGCAAGGTTGAGGAAGGATAAAATAGGAGAACTGGTGGAATTCTGTTACTGCTTCTCCCAATCCTCCTTTCATCACGTTGTGACAAACAGAGCCTGCCCTCCTCCCGTGAAGACATAGGAATCTGGTTCAGATGTCCTCAGGAAAAAAAAAAAAAAAAAAAAACAGGGGAAACCAGATATAGAGAGACAATGCAGGAGACATAAGAGATGCGGGTTCAGTCCCTGGGTGGGGCATATCCTCTGGGGAAGGGCATGGCAACCCACTCCAGTATTCTTGTCTGGAGAATCCCAGGGACAGAGGAGTCTGGCAGGCTACAGTCCATGGGGTCACAAAGAGTCAGACACGACTGAAGCAACTTAGCACGCACACATGGAGAATTACAATCTAGTCCTGATGACAGGTCTCAAACCTGGCTGCCTGTGAAATCACCTGGGGAGCTTCAAAAGCACTGCTGCTTGGGTTTTACCTCCAGGGGTTCCAACGAAATTGGTCTGGAGCATGGGCTAGGCAGCAGGGCATTTAGAAACTTCCCAGGTGATTCCGATGTACTGCCAAGATTCAGAGCCACAGAATTCTGAGTTTCTTGTGAATGTGCTTCTCTCTCGGGGACAAAAGATGAAGACCTGACCAGAAGGCTTGTTTTGTGGGGTAAGTAGAACTGGATATAGCCTTCTGATGTCAGAGTTCTAGACCCTGGAGCTCATCTACCCCTAATTCTCTGAGTTCACTGGAGGTTTACCTTAACCGATAGGCATTGCCTGACAGAGTACCAGTGTCCTAGAGAAAGAAATGAGCACATAAAACAAAATAACAAGATATCTGAGGAGGACAGTTATTTCAAAATGAAAATAATCTGCTGGAATACACATTCCAATAGAAGTAGGAATATTACAATATATGGGTCAAGTGGTTTTACTCAATCTGATCAATAATGTATCCTATATCCTGGGTCCTATAAAATACACAAGAAAGAATTAATAATAATAAGCAAGAAAATGTAAAAAGAATCAAACAGAAATATCAGTAATAAATATAATAATAGAAATAAAAGCAGGCCAGAACTGATACTGCCTAAAAATAGCAATGCAGTGAACATGAACTTGGGCAAAGTCCAGGAGATGGTGAGGGACAGGAAGGCCTGGTGTGCTGCAGTCCCTGGGGTCGCAAGAGTCAGACATGACTGGGTGACTGAACAGCAACAACAAAAATAACTTAGTGAGTTGGGAGACCTGAGTGAGGAAATAGCCCAGAGGAAGAGGATAGAAGGGAGAAATAGATAACATAAAGGAAAAGCTAAAGCTAAGGAAGATAGACATAGAGTACTAACATCTAGATAACAGGAACTCCGTTAAAAGAGGAAAAAATGGAGAGGAAGAAATATTTAAGGACTCACTGGAGATCAGTTTTTCTGCATTAAAATATATCTGTGTGTATTCCAGAAAACATAGAGATATAATAATAAAATTTAAGAATTTTTTAAAGTTCTGAAAGTGTATCATAGAAAGAACAGATTACACACAAAAGAACAAAAATCAGATTGATGTCAGCAATACTAAATGCAAAAACAAAAAAAAAGAAGAAGAAGCAATGTTTTCACAAAATTGAAGGAAATAGAAAACCTGGATCTCTCACATTGCAGGCAGACTCTTTACCATCTGAGCCGCCAGGGAAGCCCAAAATAGAATACAGAATCTAATATTTTACATTCAACCAAACCTAATATTTATATTCAAACATTAGAACCAAATAAAAATATTCTCAAGCACACAAGATATGCTGCGGAAATATGTGCATTATAAATAATTTTGGTTGAAGTACTATGGGAAAGAAAAATCTAAGAGATTCTACAAGGGATTTTTAGAACAAGGATGTTCAAATACCTTAATAAACTTTCTTATTGCTTAAAAGAGAAAGAAAAAGCAAGCTAAGATCAAAGAAAAAAAGAAATTACATCTATAACAGTCTACAATTAAACCCTAGATTATATTAGCATGACAGGGGGTGGATGGAGGAGAGAGCAGGAAATCTTAAATTTTTACCTTAGTCAAAATTAGGGAATTACCGTTATATCATTAGGAATAAAATTAAAAAAGGAAATTCCCTGGCAGTCCAAAGGTTAGGACTCACTGCTTTCACTACCAGGGCCCAACTTCATCCTGGCATTGGGGAACTAAGATTCTGCAAGCCCTGAGACACGGTCAAAAAGAATTTTAAAAGTAAAGAAGATAAGAAAGTCTTGTAAAAGTGATACAAGTTGAAAAATTAAGAGGATAAAATTAGGTCCATGTGTGTCCTTTATTCTAACAAATGTAGATGGACTGAGCTCACCAGTTAAAGACTGAGAGATTGAATTTATCTTTTAAGTTCTGATATGTGCTATTTACAAGAGATATTAATGGTAAAGGATCTGCCTGCCAATGCAGGAGAAGTAAGAGACTCGGGTTCGATCTCTGGGTGGGGCAGATCCCCTGGAGGAGGGCAGGACAACCCACTCCAGTAGTCTTGCCTGTGAAATCCCATGGACAGAGGAGCCTGGCAGGCTACTGTCCATAGGGTCACAAAGAGTTGGACACGACTGAAGTAACTTAGCATGCACACATACATCAAACATAAAAATATGCAAAGATTGAAAGCAAAAAATAGAAAAGTACACATTAGACAAACATTAACCAGAAGAAAGCTGATTTAGCTATATTGATTCCAGAAAATGCAGTCTTTAAGTAAAGAACAATATTAGAAATGAAGAGAGTTCCCGAGGACGCAGCCATTCCACTCCCAGCTATAAAGCCAAGGGAAAAGTGTACACGTGAGCAATGGATGAGGTAGACAGATTCTAAGTGGCCCGCACTATTCCTCCTCCAGTACTTGTATCCCTGGGCAATCTCTTCCATTTGAATGTGGGCAGGACCCACACTTGCTTTGAACCAAGAGAAAAGGGCACAGGTGACGGTATATCACTTTAGCAATTAGGTTACATAAGACTGTAATGTTTGTCACGCTGGCAGATGCCCTCCCTTGCTAGCTTTGATGCAGTGACCCTGATGGAGAAGATGCCAGGGTGAGCGGGGTGGCAGCCAGCAAGACATGAAGCCCTCAGTCCAACAACCTGCACCTAAATCCTTCTGGCAACCCCAGGAGTTTAAAAATGAATCCTTCCTCAGTCAAGCCCTAAGATAGCCCAGAGCCTTGGACAACTTGGCTGCAGTCTTACGAGGACTGGAAGTGGAAGACCCAGCTAACCCACACCTCAGTTCTCAACTCCCAAAGACTATGAGATAATAGATATGTGCTATTTCAAGTCACTAAGTTTTTGGTAATATCGTTACATAGCAGTTGAAAACTAACACGACAAGAGACATAAACAAGAATGTCAGTGGTAAAGCAAAACAATTTTAAAATTCTGGAAACAGCCAAATGCCCATCAGTAGGAGAAGAGATGAATAAACCATGGTATATTAACCCGCTAGAATATTATATTCACAGCCAGATGTGAAAATACAGATAAATCTTAACAATAAGAAACTGAGCAGGGGAAAAAAATTAGCTCAGCGCGATACTCTTTCATAAAATTTAAAACTATTAAATCAATCTATTTCAATATAACTGCTTAAATCAAAAAACATCCAGAGGGATGATGTGGGGTGGGAGGTGGGAGTGGGGTTCATGTTTGGGAGTTCGTGTACACCCGTGGAAGATTCATGTCAATGTATGCCAAAACCAATAGAGTACTGTAAAGTAAAATAAAAAAAATAAAATAAAATAAACTCTGTTTGTAACTATGAAAAAAAATTTAGAAAAAGAAAAAGAAAAAAGAAAAAAAAACAATTAAAATAAAAAACATATATTACTTATAAACTTAAACATAGAAATCTCTGTAAAATTAAAGATCATATAAAGTTAAACATTAACTTACCAGATAATCCAACAATAGCACTCTTATGTATTTATGCAAAAGAAATGAAAACACACATGCACATAAAAACTTATATATGAATGCTTACAGCAACTTTATTCATAATTGCCAAGAACTAGAAACAATCCCAGAGTCCTCTAACCATTTGTGAATGGAGAAACAAATCGCAATACATGTGCACAAGACGGGTCAATATCAAATGCACCACACTCAGTGAAAGAAGCCAGATTCAAGAGATGACATGCTGTAAGATTCCATGTATACAGTTTTCTGGAAGAGGCAGAATTATGGAGATAAGTTGATCTGTGGTTGCCAGGGACTGGAAGTAGAAAGAAAAAACTGACAACAAAGAGACACCGGGGAGCTTTCTGGGGTAAGGAAGCTGTTATATGTGTGGATCTGGGTGGTAGTTATAAAGCTATATTCATTTGTCAAAACTCATAAAACTATACACTACAAAGGGTGAACTTTACTTTGTGTAAATTATTCCTCAAATATATATATCTCCAGATCCTTCACCCTGCCCTGCCCTCCAGTCCTTCCTTCTTTCCTTCTATAATTATAAGAACAAAATGAGAAACTGTGTCACTGGAAATATTATGGTTAAAGTTATTGTAAAGAATAACCTTGAAAGGGGACTGGGAGAAGAGGAGTAAGAGCTTCAACAGTCAAAGTGGTGTATATAAAAAGAAGGCAGGAGAAGAAAGGAGTGAAATTTACTTTCTTTGCCTTTGTTGACGGGGATGTTTCTGACTTTTTTTTTTTTTTACTATAGTAAACCTCATTTTGCTCAAGGCAGGGAATTACAAAGTCTTTGTTCAACCACCGGCAATACAGAGGACCCCTCCCCACATGATAGCCCTGTTTGGTCCAGATTCTCTTTGCCTTGGAATTTCCCGATAAATGGCCCATTAGCAGCCCACAAAGAGATTAAGAAACAATTCTATTTAAGAGAATGCACAGTTTAACAAAAAAAAAACGATCCAAGAGTCAGAGTGTTCTGCTTCTGCTATCTTTTAAGAACCAAAGGAGCAGGGGTTTTGAGGTCACAGTCAGCCTGACCATATTTTGCCCTTATCTCCCTATTTTCTACTCCATAATGAAATTTAAATAGCTTGCTATCACAAAGTAAATAATTGGCGCCATAACAGCCTTCTGGAAGCTTTTAATTGTGTCAAACCAACTCTTCAATTCTAAACATTCCTGACGACCAAATGATATTTAGAGCTTTGGGTATCTTCTTAGCAGATGGAGATAGGAAGGCAAAATGGGATAAGAAAGCCGAAACTCCATTAGTCAGGGTAGTGCTCCTTTATTCAAAGATCATAAAATGCCTAAAATAAAGTCTTTAACTTGGTGGGGGCTGGGGAAGGGCCTGACTGAGAGGCGGAAAGTCTGGGTCTTACTTAGCCCCTTCTGGGAGCCTGCTCAGCTGTATGATTTGAAAAAGGCACTCAATAGTCTCTTTGGATTTCATTTTCTTCCTGTGTACGCCTGAATCTGCAGCCAGGGTTTCCCCTCACCCACTGTCCCAGGTCAGGTGCTCTAGTGGGAGACAGGCTTATCCCGAAGTTCCAGAACGGGAACTCTCCATTCACCTCTACTACTCTGTGTCTGGAGATCCCCTTTGGTCTTGCCAGGGTTTTAGGGGCATTGTAGAGAAGCACTCTCACAGGGTGGCCAAATTATGTGGCTTTCAAGAAAGACTCCAGGCTACTGCTGCCAGCCCACTGTAACCCAAGATAAAGGGTTACCCTGGACAAAGGTTTCCATCAGAAGTACAATTGGAAACACCAGGTGAAACAAATCAAACAGATTTCTTTACTGTGGGACTTCCCAGAGCCTTTGTTTGTGCGTGTGCTTGACCAAGACATCTCTCTTTCAAGGATCAACACACTCAGGGCTGGAACGCTCAGTTCCAAGTTTAGGATACTATCTACTCATATTTTATGCATTATTCTCTTATCAGGAGGTATTCAATCCTGGCTGTAGAATAACATCACAGGGCCTCAGCTCTAGAGATCTGGCTTTAATGGTCCAAGGGGTGGGACATCGGCAGAGACAGGTGTTTATTTCAGCTCCCCTAGTGATTCGATGCAACTCACTCAGGGAGCATGGGAAGGTGCCTCCTTCCCCATGCCTACCATGGAGCATTAAGAGGGAGCACGTCCCCATCCCGAGGTCGGCACTGGAGAGCAAACCCAAAGAAGCGTTCATCTCTCCACCCAGAAGCCACACTATAGGATCCAGAGCCTCTGCCTTTTGGGAGAATCTCCTTGGGAAACTGAACGAATTTCAGCATTTCTTAGCAGTCACTCACTCACTCAGTCTAGCCCTAATCATCTCTTTTAAAACCCTGTGGATTTTTTCCTTTCAAAATGGAAATAATCTTACTGATTTTCTAGTTGTAAATTTAATGTCTGCTCATTGCAGTGGGGTAAATATAATATTTTTATTATATCTGGGGAAAAAAATAACTGTTCTTAAACCTCCCCCTTGCCCCTCCACTGTGAATGTTGTATGTTTACTTCTAGATCTTTATGCATTTTTAAAATTATTTTGTAATCTGGTTTTTTACTTATCAATATCATTAATAACTAAAGGGGCTTCCCAGGTGGCGCTAGTGGTAAAGAACCTGCCTGCCAATGCAGGAGACATGAAGAGAAGGGGGGTTCAATCCCTGGGTTGGGAAGATTCCCTTGGAAGAGGGCATGGCAACCCACTCCAGTACTCTTGCCTGGAGAATCCCATGGACAGAAGAGCCTAGTGAGCTACAGTCCATGGGGTCACAAAGAGTCAGACACGACTGAAGCTAGTTAGCTCTCAGGCCCATCTAATACATCATTCCATCCCAATATATTCTTATTACTAGCTCTTCAATCTTCTCATCTCAATATAAATAAAACTGCACCGTCTTTTTTCTTTTTTTGGCCTCACTGCACAACTTGTGGAATCTTAGTTCCTTGACCAGGGATTGAACCTGAATCCTTGGCAGTGAAAGCTCGGAGTCCTACCACTAGACTGACAGGAAATTCCTCACACCATCATTTTTAATGACCCTATCATATTCTGGGTATACTGTAAATTATTTAATTGATTCCTGTGTTAAGCAACTCTAGAGTTTACCGTCAATGAAGGGATAGATGTCTTTGCACATGTATCTGATTGGTTCCTGAGAATAAATTCTTAGTAGAATTGCTTCCTCAAATCCCCAGTCAGCTGAACCCACTCAGCTAGACTTCCATGTCCACTTACCTGTCCAGGGGAGCTGAATCCCCTCTCGCTTCCCCATCCCTACCCCCATCCAACCTTCTCCACTCTCTGGCCTTGTTCACAAAGCATTTTCTGTCTGCTGTTGGTCCAAGTCCCTCCACTTTTATCAAATCTCCTTCAAGCTTTATCTCTTAAAGCCAGTGTTTTACTTTAGAAAGCCTCCTTGGTTCTGTGCAAATCTCCCCTCTCCTTGGATCAGTCTGGCTCAGTTCAGGCTGGCCGTGTCATCTCCCAGCAGAGGTCACCAAATCCTCTTTTAAGGAACCAGTGATGAGGCAACAAGCTGCGGCTGGCCATCCTGGAAAGCTTCCCCACGCACGCCAGCACCCCCTCTGCATCCCCCAGCAGCAGCACTCGTCACTCTGCGTTCTCTTTGTTTACACATCAGCCTTCCCTCTGGGCACCGAATCCCCGTGCCCTTCCTCCCTGTGTCCCCTGGGACTCCCCTGGCTTCAGGTAGCTTCACGGCCTGCTGAATGTCTGCTATTGAAAGGCCACACTTTTCCAGGAAAAACTCTGAGCTATATTGCTGATATTAAAAGTAGTAATTGGGCCCCATATCCCCTCTTTTGCCAGAAAAGATAAAGCTCCAGGCCCACACCTGGGCTGACTCACATGACCTTGTCACTAAAATGTGGAGAGAGCACCCAGAATCAAAAGGATTCCAATCAAAAACTCAGCTTTTCTTCTTGTTTCCTCAGCCCAGCACCCCAACCTGGCCTGGCCTGGGTCTCTCTGTCCTGGCCTGGCCCCTGGCAGCAAGTGGCCCCCTGCGACCTGTTCCTGCCAGCTCCACTGAGGGACCTGCCACCAATCGAGCATTCATTTATCCAACAAGTGTCTGCGGCCGGCAACGCTGGTAAAGAGAACGGGCAGAGTCCTGGCCTTCACCTTCAAGGAGGTTACATTTCAGGGACACCGCAAACTGGTTAACCAATAAAATAATTTTGAATTTTGCTGGATAGTTTGAAAAATATAAAAAGGAGACTAAAAGGAAGAATGAGATGTGCAGTATGGCTCATTCTCAATGAGGGTGCCAGGACAGGCACACCAGAGGAGGTGAGATTTAAGTTAGAGGAGTTGGCTGGTGTCTGCAGTGATACTGGAGGGGAGCAGAGCCTTCTCGGATGGGGCATGGCACCCTTGGGCAACTCTCAGGTGGGAAAGGACAAAGGGGACAGCATGTTTAAGGCCTGGAGCCTGGTGAATGAGGGGGAGAAAAACTGGAGGTGAGTTTAGGGGGACAGGCAGGTGTCCAACAGATATCACTTCAGTTAAGTTGCTCAGTCGTGTCTGACTCTTTGCAACCCCATGGACTGCAGCATGCCAGGCCTCCCTGTCCATCACCAACTCCCGGAGTTTACTCAAACTCATGCAACAGGTATAGTTACAGTCTAAATCATCTGTCAGAATTCAGAGTCCACAGTTATCTGAATTCAAAATTCTTAAATACCTCAGGGTTTGTTTTTTTTTTAACATCTTTCAGAAACAACCAACTTGTTTTTTCAGACTCTTCAAAGTTTTTCAGACCACAGTCATGTCAAGACAACTCACCAGGATAGAATAAAATTGGGACAATACATGAAAAGTCTCTGAAACTAGAATTTTAATGTGTTTTCAGTTTCCTTTAATTAAAAGAGATAAAGCATAACTACCTATGTCATTTCAGTATCTTTTCTTGCAAATTTCAACTTTTTAATTAAAAGATCTTTACAGATTCCTCAATCAAGGTTGGGATAGGGAGAGAATACAGGGGAAGTGAGACAGGAAAGAGCCATTTTATACAATTTTTTAAATTGACATGTGGATCTTCCTTTTTCCTTCTAAGTAGTGGAACTACCAGTGGCGCTACTGGTTAAAGAACCTCCCTGCCAATTCAGGAAACATAATGACAGAGGTTCCATCCCTGGGTTGGGAAGATCCCCTGGAGAAGGGCATGACAACCTACTCCAGTATTCTTGCCTGGAGAATCCCATGGATAGAGAAACCTAGTGGGCTGCAGTCCATGGGGTCACAAAGAGTCAGACACAACTAAAGTGACTTAGCGTGCAGTATTGCTTAAACCTCCTGCTCTCCAGTTCCCAGCACCTATTTCTGTTCTAATGGGGGGAAGAACCCACTTCTATCCATGACTTCTCTCAATGGAGGTATTTTTGCTTCTGTGCTGAACTTTATTTGTCCCCAAAGTTAGAACTCGCCTTGGCAAGTGTGGATGTAAACAGAGTCTGGCATGAATGGGGAGTTGTTTTCTGCCACAGGGAAGGGAGGGTCACCCTGCTAATTCAAGCACGTGTTATTGGGAAGTATGACATCTTCCCACACAAAGTCTTCCTTATTCGGGGCTGTTTGTGAATAAAACACATATTGAATCATTTTGAGTGCTGCTTTTAATATCCTGCTTCCCGGTAAAAACACCTCCAACTACTGGGCTTCAGGAAGCTGTCTTTGCGGATTTCCAAAAGTAACTTGAGTCTGAACACCCAGAGGAAGGGAGAAAGGCTCACACTGCAGAAGGCACAGTTCCCTCCTGATTTGCTGGGATTAACAACACTCAGATGGCCTTTGTATTCTTATCCTGAAAAATAATTCCACAAACAAGTCTTTTTGAAACAATCCAATTTGCAAACACATAACGAGGTCTTAGGAGGTTTGCATCCTTGCCAGGAATCGTGAGAAAACAAAGA
>SJYX01017781.1:0-10691 GCA_006410675.1 Oreotragus oreotragus
TGAGTGAACTCTGGGAGTGGGTGATGGACAGTGAGGAGATGTGTATAAGAGACAGCACACACACACACATACACACACACAGGGACAGAAATCAATTTGGAGGGGATGATAGGATTCTTTTTTTAAAAAACCTTTTTAGTTTGTACTGCATTATAGCCAATTAACAAACAATGTTGTGACAGTTTCAGATGAACAGTGAAGGGATTCTTCCCCAAACTCCTCTCCCATCCAGGATGCCACATTTTTTATTGTTCAGTCACTCAGTCACGTCCAACTCTTTGCAACCCCATGGACTGCAGCACACCAGGCTTCCCTGCCCTTCACCTTCTCCCAGAGCTTGCTCAGACTCATGTCCATTGAGTCAGTGATGCCATCCAACCATCTCATCCTCTGTCATCCCCTTCTCCTCCTGCTGATAATTTTCCCAGCATCAGGGTCTTTTCCAATGAGTTGGCTCTTCATAGATGCCGCATGGCCTTCCAATGAGGCTGCCGCATAGGTGCTAGGATTCTTGTCTTGAAACTGCTTTTGCATAGAAAGCACTGTTTTAACTTAGATTGTATAGAATAAACCATTAAATAAAGTGATACTTTTAAAAATACATTTTATTTAAGAGTAAGAAAATGACCATTGTCCACCTCAATGGGAGAGGTGCTGACAGAGATGAAAAGAACTGGAGTTTAAGTCATCTGTTTGTGGACGGGCCATGTAGAACCTGAGGCAGAGCACTGAGGCCTGGGATTGTTCCTGGGCTTTAGCTCCAGACTGAGATGGGATTCAGGGAGAGGACTGCAGTGTCTTTGGTGGAGAAAATGTTTAGACCTCTCTGGAGAACTGGGAAACCAGAATGGAACTCAATCAGAAGCCCAGTTGAAGAGGAGTTGTATCATAGGTGATGGCTCAGGAGCCTGAGAGTCAGCCCCACTACACCTTATCTAAGTCAGAGTATTAGTACCATTCCACCGCCCAGCATTTATTGAGCATGCACTTTTTATTAGATGTGGGGAACTAAATAGGGTGCCACAGATAGACATATTGAGATCTTGACCTCAAAGTGCTGCAGGTTTAGGGAGACAGTGATCAAAACTAACTCTAAGATTGAGGTGGGAGTCAAGAACTAGGGAGGTGAGAGCAAGAAGCTGAGATTGTTTAGATCAAGACTTACAACAGCCACCATTTATTGGTCACTTACCATGTTTCATGCCCAATACTAAAACCTTTGTGCATTATCTCACTCACTGTCACAATACCCCAAAGGGTAGGTGCTTATTGGATCCATTTTACTAAAAGGCTATGTGACTTGTTCAAGGTCACACAGCTAGCCTCCAAAGCCTGTGCTTGTGATCATCACACTAACAGCCACATCACATCAGGGTTGGGTGAGAGAAATGGGACAGGGTTAAGACTGGAGTAGAATAGGCAGAGGCAGAAGCTGCCCTACCCCTTCAGTTAAGTGACGCTAACTGATGTACGTTTATCCAGCAGAATTTACCTCCCTAAGAATGCATTATGACCCAGAGAAGTAAGATCTTGAACCATGATGGAAGTGGGAGAGGAGGCAGCCAGTGTAGTGAGAACATATAGGGGAAGAAAGAATTTGAGACGCATTTAGCTAAATTTATAATCTTGATGAAGAGATGGTCCTGACTACAGTTAAGACTTGTCCCACCATTGGGGAGAATTTGAGAATTGAGCCAGCTGAGAGGGACGTCACTGTGTTTCTCAGTCTAGTGAAGCTGGAGCCATTCCTTCTGAGGATGAGAAAGCAACTGTAGAGAATTCTCTGTGGATTTGGGGATTAGCTCCATGAAGGATGGTGCCAGCCGAAAAGAAAAACTACAGGTCACCCAGCCTGGACTTTGACATCAAATTCATTAGTGAGTAATTCATTAGGACTTTCATTTAATCTTCAAGTTGAATTGTTTATTGGCTAACACAGACCTTGCCCTTGAACAGTTTTTCTCTGAAATGGTAGGGAGGGTAGAGGAGATGAGAATAGGGGTAACCATTCTTTTTACCCTGGCTGAAACTTGTAAGAAGTGAGACGCAAATAAGCCATAGCATTAAACCACCCAAGGCAACATAATAATATAGCAATTTGACTTATTTCTCAACCATACGTCTGTTTATGTTCCTATTTTTGGAGGATTTCCCCCTTGCTTCTCATCACTTGAACACTGACCTCTTTCCAGGCATCACAGCTCAATCACACTCACAGTGTATGTCACAAGATCCATGGGTCTGAAGAAACAGCCGCACACAGCCAGAAACAAAAATGTTGCAGGCTGCTGGGCACAGAAAGCTCAACCTACAGCGGACGACAGGGAGAGAACATTGTTGGCAACCACCTCCAAACATCCTCGCTGATCATCAGTAAATGAGAGGGTGTGTCTGTGATGACTGTGCTGTCCCTGATGTCAAACAATCAAAGATTTTTCTTTTTTTTCCTAAATTTGCTCTCTTTGCCTGTAATTTCATTCTTCAAAAAGATAGTTCTTTACATATATAATGGAATGTAGCTTAATTTTTTGACTTTTGAGAGACTTTTCACATAAATCAGTTAACTTATCTGAAGTAGGAAAAAAAAAAACCCAGTCATCCATACGGTAAGGCCCTGCATTCATAATCTTTGGTTTTGGAAGGTATGGTTAAGGGACAGTGAGGAAATGCATCTAATTCCCCCCACCCATAAGGGGCAGCTCCTTGTCAGAAATGGAGTTTAAGGCAATCAGAAGCCAGGAATGAAATCTAGGAGTTTGGGCAGAGTAGTTCCCTAAAGTGAGTTCTGCGGGGCAGTCTGTTGAGAGAAATGGGAAAGGGAGCTGATATCCATGGTCATCTCCCTTGTTCGTGACTGTGGCCAAGTGCTTCACACCTTGCCTCATCTAATCTTCCTAATCACCCTCTGAGGTAGGCATTACTAACTTCATTTGTAGATAAAGACATTGCAGTCCACCATTCATTTCAGTTCAGTTGCTCAGCCGTGTCTGACTCTTTGCGACCCCATGAATCACAGCGCACCAGGCCTCCCTGTCCATCACCAACTCCCAGAGTTCACTCAAACTCATGTCCATCGAGTTGGTGTTGCCATCCAGCCATCCCATCCTCTGTCATCCCCTTCTCCTCCTGCCCCCAATCCCTCCCAGCATCAGGTCTTTTCCAATGAGTCAACTCTTCGCATGAGGTGGCCAAAGTACTGGAGTTTCAGCCTCAGCATCAGTCCTTCCAATGAACACCAAGGACTGATCTCCTTTAAGATTGACTGTTTGGATCTCCTTGCAGTCCAAGGGACTCTCAAGAGTCTTCTCCAACACCCACCATTAGGGCCCCTTGAAAAGACCAAAACAGTGGTTTCCTTAAGTTCAAATTTTCTTTTTCTAAGATGTACTTATTAAGAAGCTACATTTTCCCAACAGAAGAAATAAAAAAGCAAGGGGAAGTTTAGTTTGTTTAGAAGCAATGAAGACCTCCTTCTCCTCTCTGCTCATGTAACAGCCCCCACCCTTCCTCCAGTAAATTTACAGGTGATATGTCATTTGGCTTGATGACAGCCTTGGAGATGATCTTCTATTTGCACCTTCTTCACACCAGAAAGGGAGCTTTGAATCTGCCCGAGGGCTCTGATATCTTGCATGTGAGTTGTTTGAGATAACTCTCTGGACTTAGTGTGATAAATCTGTCCTGAAAGCTTCTGCTTTGACTCAAGAGAAGCCAAATAAAAGCTTTCCAAGTACCATTGTGTACTCTCCACACAGTTTCAAAAGCATCCCAAGTGGAGGATACAATATATTGTTTTAATTACAAGGGGATAATAGGCTAAAGTAAAGGAGTTTTACCAAGAAGAAATGAGTCTCACAAAAGGAGCAATAAAAGCTACTGCTATTGTTATTACTGGTTTCATTCAGGCCTAGACCTCAGTAAGCTTGGGACGGAAGCCAACTTGTACTTGAAAGCCATTCTTCCCTGCCCCACACATTCCATTCTTCTCTGGGCATCGTTTCTTCCCTCCTCTTTCATGATTTTCAGCCCCCAGAGGAGCCCAGTCCTTTCTATTGAGAAGAAAGCCTGTGTTAAATTCATTTATACAAAAGTAATAGGGATGTAATGTGTTACTCCTCCCAGAGGTATTTACATTTTAAAACTTTGGCCCAGAGAGGGTAATACTTAATTCAAAGAAACAAGCCTCTGTGATGGGACTGTAAGCGTTCTGGAAGCAATAATTTCAAGAGAGACTTTTTGAGAGGATGATACCAAGGGGATAGGAGCTTGGACAACAGTCCCTTATTATTACTGCCAAAGCATAACAGCTTAACATAAGGCATTTGAGTAGGATGAAACTGGTTTCCTTATTCCCCCATATCAAATTTATGAAGGTGCCTGTTGGCCTTGCCTCTACAGAGGTATGGCCCTGGTTTCACTGACTGCTTTCTAAATCAGAATGATTCATTTGAGAAGTTCAGCTCAAGACAATTCACTTGAGGATGTAAATTCATGTCAAATGGTGATACAAAGGAGTGAAATGCCATCATTACCTTCAAAGTATGAAAGTCGCTCAGTCGTGTCCAGCTCTTTGCGAACCCATGGACAATGCAGTCCATGGGATTCTCTAGGCCAGAATACTGGAATAGGTAGCTGTTCCCTTTTCCAAGGGATCTTCTCAACCCAGGAATCAAACCCAGGTCTCCCACATTATAGGTGGATTCTTTACCAGCTGAGCCACTAGGGAGGCCCAAGAATACTGGAGTGGATAGTCATTTCCTTCTCCTGGGGATCTTCCCAACCCAGGAATCAAACCGGGGTCTCCTGCATTGCAGGCAGATTCTTTTCCAACTGAGCTATCAGGGAGATTATAATTCCCCTGGGAGAGAGTGATGCGTTTCCTCAGTCTAAGCTAGCGCATTACTGAGGGCCATTAGCTTTGAAACATGAAACTTAAAAACAATCTTCTGTTTTTTCCCTCTGCTCCCTTGTAGCAAGATTGCCATTTCGCTCTCTTTTTTAAAAATACTTTTTGGCCAGCAGGCGGGGTCTTAGTTCCCCAGTCAGGGACTGAACCCATGCCCCCTGCAGTGGAAGTACAGTGTCTTAACGAGTGGACCACCAGTGAAGTACCAGGACTGCCAACTCTAATATACTGTGTAGAAGATTTGAGCCTCTGTTTGGTGGTACCAATTCATTGGGACACAAATGTACTTACTAAGCAGTTTATACTGTCCCTTTCTCTGCAACAAATCAGCCTGATGCCATCAACAGTTCTTCCATTTATATGGTGTGATATTGTGGTTCATAGTAAGGAATGTATATTTAGTCTTCCCTGTTTCTGGCACAGAGCTCCTAAAACACTTGGGATTTCTGAGATAAAAGTTGATAAAGGGGTCATTTGTTATTAATGACAAGCCCCTTTCAAGGACCCCTCAGTTTATGTTAATAAAGTAACTTTTGGAAAGTCCCTGTCGGTATCTGTCTCCACCTCCCATTAACTCTCTCTCTGTCTTATAGATTCGAGTTGCAGCCCCTTTGCCTCATATTTCTTTCTGGACCACTGTGGACTAGACACTTGAATTGGACTATGTCTAGATTTAAGGCCATCTTCTATACCCCCATCCCCAAAGCTGATTTCTTTTTTGAAATTACTCAGTAATCTTGCTACAATTGCCTCTGTTCTTTCACCCAGTTCAAGTTTTAGATGGCCAGTGCAGGTCAGAACCCTAGGCCCATGTTTACTTAAGAGGGGGAGTTAGGCAGTGTGACCCTGCTTTACAAATGCAGCAGCAGCAGCCACTGTTCTTTGAGGTTATTTAGATCAATCAATGGGGACTGAGCTATTGGATGAGCCCCTGGAGAGTCCTGAGATTCTAAAATAATTTTTGGAAACCATGTAGTTTCTCCAGGAGGTATTGTGAAAGTCTGGAAACCCTCCCACACCAATCTGGAAGGATAGAGTGAGGGATATATATGTATTAAATGTAGGGAATGCGTTGATCTTTGTACAGACAGGATTGATGATCAAAACAAAAAAGAACTATGCATCTGAGGCATCCACCTGAATCAATCAAGGTCATCCAGCTTATGAAATGTGTTTTTTTTTTTCCAAACAGTTTATGGTGTTTGCCATCATTTTAGAGACAAGTTTCTCAAAATATGATTCCTAGACCACCTGCGTTAGAATCACCTAGGGAGCAAGTTAAAATGTAGACTTCTGGGTTAGGGCCAAGATAGGATGCTCTCAGCTGCAAATAAGAGAAAAACTCAACTCAAAGTGACTCTAGAAACTGGTTAGTTCAGAGGTTCAATTATCTCTTCAGAGACATTCTTTCTACCTTTCTTCTCTTGCTTCACCTTTTCCCACAGGTTTGTCCCCCTCATGCTTGGAAGATGGCTGCCAAATCTTCCAAAAGCAGCCACAGTGATATCCAGCAAGGGAAAGACTCCTTAAATGAGAGATGAACACTTTTCAAGGAATCTTTCCTGGGCTAGCTTCATGGGCATGAGACATGTGCAGTCACATGGGACCCTGTGCTCAGAAAGGTCTTGTACTTGGTTTAATGCTTGCTTAAGACTCTAACTCTCTTGCAATTCCTAGTAATTTTATCTCTGAACTTGCATTTTGTAAGTGAAGTTTGATGAGACAGTGGAGCACATATGTGTGCAGAAGAGTTATGTGTCTCTGCCCTTCTTTGCTGCTGTACTCTATTTGCAGGTAGCACAGAATGCCCAGGAGCTCAGCAAGACTCAAAGCTTATACAATGTGAGCTTGTTATGGAAGCTGCTTCAATGGAGTGTTTCTAGAATGAAAAGTAAAATAAGAAGTAAAAAAAAAATTTTTTTTTACCTTTACTTTTTTTTCCCACCCAGTTCAAGTTCTAGAAGGCCAGTGCAAGTCAGAACCCCAGGCCCATGTTTACTTAGGAGGGGGTAAAGTAAAATATTTTTTTACTTCTAAGGAATAAAATAAAACAGTTGAGTTTTGTATATACCTTTCACTGTTCTGGTAATAGCAAAGTATGTTTATGAGCTATATAATACAAATTGTGTGATTACAGTGGTTCTGAATACAAGTTATACATTTCTATATTTGTATTTAAAATTGCTGTTACACAATATAAAAGTAAATGCATGATAATAATAATACACTAATAATTTAGAATTTTAATTTTTTTTTTTTTTACTTAGGATGAAAGTAAACAGCAAATAAAGAAATACATGACAAGATTAGAGAACCATCAGAGAAGAAAGGAAAACACTTAATATTCTAGGACCTTTAATGGCAATTTTTTTCTTGATTTTTGAACAAGGGGTCCAGTATTTTCATTTTACACTGGGCTTCACAAATTATGTAGCCAAACTGGAGCCTAGAAGACTTCCTATGTCTCCCTGGCCACAATGGTCATTGGCAAGAAAAATGGGTTTACTATGATCAGTGAGAGAATGAAGCCAATGGCTATGAGGAAAAGGATTCTGACAGGAAGGAGGAAAGGGAATGAATGATTGTTGGATGGTGTGATGGATTGAAGGTGTCCCCTCTCCTAGTTCATATGTTGAAACAGCCCTAATCCCGACATGAGAGGTGAGGTATTTGGGAGGTAATTAGCCTGTGAAGGTGGAGCCCTCATAGATGGGATTAGTGCCCTTCTCAGAGGAGGCTGGAAAGCAAGCCCTCTTTTTGCCACATGAGAATCCAAAAACAAGTCAGCTCTCTGTAACCTGGAAGAGAGCTCTCACCAGAACTGGACCAAGCCAGCACCCTGATCTCAGACTTCCAGCCTTCAGAACTGTGAGAAATAAACTTCAGTTGTTGTTAAGCCACCCAGTGTATGGCATTTTGTTATAGCAGTCCAAACTGGCCAAGACAGGTGGGCAACCAAAAACATGTGCTTCACCTGGGTGAATGTGTTCTAAATACACACTGCAGGCAATTCTTACATATGCTAAAGAACTTTTCCACATTGTGTCTGGCTGAGAAGAATTAGATGGTGGTTTGTTCTTCCATTGGTGCTTCCATTCCAATGGTAGCATGTTTGATTAGATGTTTATTTTTTGAGCATCTTTGGGACTAACTGCACATACTTTGAGAATCAAGAACATCAATTCTGTGAGTGGCTTTTTCCCTTCTAGGCAGTACATTGAAAGTTGAGGGCAATGACACTAGAATAACAGAGAGGCCTATTTATGACAGTGTGGGCCAAACTACCAGATTTTCTCCAGCTGTTGAGAACTGAGTTCAGAACATTCAGTGTGTGTTTTTGCCATTTTCTTCTAGTAAAATATGGCTCCATGAGAATATCTGTACCTTTGAGCTAACGTGCCAGTCAACTACTCTTAACCTCTTCATCACACCTGCTTTCAGAAGTTTTCTTGTCCTCTCTTCACAATTATTCACAATGCTTGCCTATGACTTGCGTGTATGCATAATCGCTTCAGTCATGTGGGACTCTTTGCGACCCTATGGACCATAGGCTCCTCTGCCCATGGGATTCTCCAGGCAAGAATACTGGACTGGATTGCTGTGCTCTCCTCCAGGAGATCTTCCTGACCTAGGGATCAAACTTGCATCTCCTTTCTCCTGCATTGGCAGGTGGATTCTTTACCATTAGTGCCACCTGGGATTGGCCACTTATCCCTTGACTTCTATTAAAAAAACACCTGTGGGACTTCCTTGGCAGTCCATTGGTTAAGACTCTGAGTTTTCAGTGCAGAAATGGGTTTGATCCTGGTCCAAGAACTAAGATCTCGCATACTGTGTGGCACAGCCAGAAAAAAAAAAAAAAAAGAAGAAGAAGAAGAAGCCATCTTAAAAAATAGCAAGAAATAAATAAAACACTTGAAAAAAAATCAAAAACAAGAAAACAGCAAACATCATTTAAGGTCTAATTATGGAATTTATGGGAAAGAATTTCCAGTCTGATTTTCTTACTGTAAGGATAAGGAAACTGAGACCGAGAGCAGAAAGTGATTAATCAAGGTCATACTGCAAGTTAGGCATAGCCCTCAGGCTAGAGTTCAGGTGTCTTGTGTCACTTTTTGGCTGGAGGCTGAACATCCATGTGTCTTTTATCACAGCCCCTTTCTCCAAACTCTTCCTGCTAGCTGAATCTCTCAGAACCAACTCAGAAACACCTGTAAGTACAAAGACTTCGTTGGACTTCTCTAACCTGTTTCTCTTCCTTTGACATGGTTTTTAACCTTGAAGTCATCTTCACACTCTCTTTTTCTTCTTTCTAATATTTATCCTCTGCATTCAGTTTCCCCACCCTCTAGCCTGTCATTTATACCTTTCATTCTTCTTCTAAAACATTTCTTATGAGGCAGAATTAAAGCAATCTTAGTAGCTGGTATTAGAATTCCTGTTAGGGAGGCAACTGTCTTTTTAAAATATAAATTTATTTATTTTAATTGGAGGCTAATTACTTTACAATATTGTATTGGTTTTGCCATACATCAACATGAATCAACCACAGGTGTACACGTGTTCCCCATCCTGAACCCCCCTCCCGCCTCCCTCCCCACACCATCCCTCTGGTTCATCCCAGTGCACCAGCCCGGAGCATCCAGTATCCTGCATCAAACCTGGACTGGTGATTCATTTCACATATGATATTATACAAGTTTCAATGCCATTCTCCCAAATCATCCCACCCTCGCCCTCTCCCACAGAGTCCAAAAGACTGTTCTATACATCTGTGTCTCTTATGCAGTCTTGCATACAGGGTTATCATTACCATCTTTCTAAATTCCATATATCGGGGAAGGCAATGGCACCCCACCCCAGTACTCTTGCCTGGAAAATCCAATGGACGGAGGAGCCTGGTGGGCTGCAGTCCATGGGGTCACTAACAGTCGGACAGACTGAGCGACTTCACTTTCACTTTTCTCTTTCATGCATTGGAGAAGGAAATGGCAACCCACTCCAATATTCTTGCCTGGAGAATCCCAGGGATGGGGGAGCCTGGTGGGCTGCCGTCTATGGGGTCACACAGAGTTGGACACGACTGAAGTGACTTAGCAGCAAATTCCATATATATGCATTAGTATACTGTATTGGTGTTTTTCTGGCTTACTTCACTCTGTATAATAGGCTCCAGTTTCATCCACCTCATTAGAACTGATTCAAATGTATTCTTTTTAATGGCTGAGTAATATTTTATTGTGTATATGTACCACAGCTTTCTTATTCATTCATTTGCTGGTGGACATCTAGGTTGCTTCCATGTCCTGGCTATTATAAACAGTGCTGCGATGAACAGTGGGGTACATGTGTCTCTTGTAATTCTGCTTTCCTTGGTGTGTATGCCCAGCAGTGGGATTGCTGGGTCATAAGGCAGTTCTATGCCGGGGTCCAGCCCCGGTCGATCCAGGGAATTCGAAGGTGGGGACGGACGGCGTCCTTGGAAAATACATAATTAATTACAGATAGAGAGATTAGAAATGGATAGCGTAGTAGGAAATATTAGTGGAGAAAAAGAGGCTGAATAACTTGGTTTACATGGAATAGCATCCATGCTCCAGATGGGAATTCAGCCGGAAAAACGAGGAGTAAGAAAGAACGACATGGGGGAGTCAGTCTTTCCAGAAACTGAACCCATTTTTTTTATTTTTCAGATTTTCTTATATACCTTTTGTTACATATAGGGATGAATACAGAGTCACGTGGGGGTCAGCAGTCCTGACCTTTATCAAAGTCAGGTGCTTTA
>SJYX01017781.1:13396-51628 GCA_006410675.1 Oreotragus oreotragus
ATAATTTCTAACTTCCCACAAGAATTTGCCTTTAGTAAGTCTAAAACATCTCATGCCTCTCATGGTTGGGGGGCTGTAAACCATCACATGCGGCCGGACGAACCTATACAGGTGGGCTAGATAACCTTCAGAGTTCGTAAGCTGAAACACTCTTGTCACGCCCAGGAATTTTTATTGACTTGGAGCTGTACGTTTACTCCTTCTCCGAGAGAAACGGTTATGGGGGAGAGCTCCCCGGAAGGTCAAAGGTGTAGGTGAGAGCAAAAAACAGACTCTGGTTTTGGGGTAGATGCTCGGGAACAGGGTGGTCTCCTGAGGCTTGATCACGCCTTTGCGTATGCCGAAGCCTCCTTCCTCATGACCTTTGCCATGGGCGGAGTTCCTCACGCTGGCCCCCGGCAGTTCTATTCCCAGTTTTAAAGGAATCTCCACACTGTTCTCCATAGTGGCTGTACTAGTTTGCATTCCCACCAATAGTGTAAGAGGGTTCCCTTTTCTCCTCACCTTCTCCAGCATTTATTGCTTGTAGACTTTGGCAGCCATTCTGACTAGTGTGAAATGGTACCTCATTGTGGTTTTGATTTGCATTTCTCTGATAATGAGTGATGTTGAGCATCTTTTCATGTGTTTGTTAGCCATCTGTATGTCTTCTTTGGAGAAATGTCTATTTAGTTCTTTGGATCATTTTTTTATTGGGTTGTTTATTTTTCTGGAATTGAGGAGGAGTTGCTTATATATTTTTGAGATTAATCCTTTGTCAGTTGCTTCATTTGCTATTATTTTCTCCCATCCTGAAGGCTGTCTTTTCACCTTGCTTATAGTTTCCTTTGTTGTGCAGAAGCTTTTAATTTTAATTAGGTCCCATTTGTTTATTCTCGCTTTTATTTCCAATATTCTGGGAGGTGGGTAGAGGCAACTGTCTTAATTTAAGAAAATCCCTTGATAGATTTGGGGATGGGAGGTAAGATCCTGAGTTTGGCAGGAAACCAAAAACCAAAGAGATTGCTTAAGAAATATGGGAGGGGTAACAGAAAAGAAGGAAGGCCCAGGAAAAGTAAAGTGAAGTCACTCAGTCATGTCCGACTCTTTACGACCCCATGGAAAATAGTCTACCAGGCTCCTCTGTCCATGGGATTTTCCAAGCAAGAGTACCGGAGTGGGTTGCCATTTTCTTCTCCAGGGGAGGGCCGCAGCAATTTAGAGGGAAGAAAATCAGAGTTGTTGGAAAATTGCAGAGGCACTTTCTAAGAACATAGGCTTAAACATTTTTTTTAATCACATATGTATATCAACATATATATTTATATTTTATCACATATATATGTGATACATTTTTATTATATATGTGATAAAATAAATCACATATATATGTTATATCACACATGTATATCATATATATATATTGGCCACACTCTGTGGCATGTGGGATCTTAGTTTCCCAACCAGGGATCAAACCTGTGTGCCCTGCATTGGAAGCACAAAGTCTTAACCACTGGGCCACCAGGGAAGACTCTGGACTTTTTAATGTTGCATTTTAATTGGTTTGCATTGCTGCAAGGTAAATCTTCCCTCCATTTACCTCAAAATGTTATCAAAGGCCTTGTAAGATTTGTGGGGTGTGTCAAGGAAATGGGCTGAGTTTCACTTCTGGGTTAGAAGAGTGGCCACAGGCACAGGAAGGTGAGAGCTGATAAAGGGAACTAATTCCAGAACCAGAGACCACAAAAATGTAAGTGTTCTGAGAAAGTGCAGACATCTTGGGGAGGCACTGAACTTTCCACAGGATGTGGACTGGAGATTCAAGCCAATCTTATCTGGATCTCAAGTGGCAGGGTGCCTGCAGCTGACATTTGGGTTATGGAAGGTTTTTTATTTTATTTATGACGTCAAATTCATTTCCTTGGCTTTCTACGATCTTGCCTCACCCTACGAACCCAGCCTCAATACAGAATCCCTCAGCTCCAGCTAAGGTAATGTTGGTATCAGCTGAAGAAAAAGACTTTGGTGACTTGGAGCATCCAGCCTTGCCTCCATTCTCCCGAGATCTCGAATGCCCTTCCTTCCCCACTATGCCAACTCCACATCCCTCAGTGCTTTGCCCAGGCCTCCTCGTGAAGGTCTGATACCCTCTTGTCTACACACTGTGTTTCTGGCTGCTTTTTGCTACTACAGTTCATACCCATGACGTCTCTTTTTTTCCAATGGACTGTTTTTTAGCACTGTTTTAGGATTATAGCAAAATCAAGTGTAAGATACAGAGATCTCCCATTTACTCTCTGCCCCCTCCCAATATCAACATCTCCTTCCAGAGTGGTACATTTGTTATAATTGATGAACCTACACTGACACATCATAATCACTCAAAATCCATGGTTTACTTTAGGGCTTACTCTTGATGTACATACATGTGATGAATGACATGTATTCATCATTATGATACCATACAGAGTATTTTTACTGCTCTAAAAATTCTGTGTTCCATCTATTCATCTTGTCTGCCTGCACCAACCACTAATCTTTTCACTGTCTCCATAATTTTTCCTTTTCCATAATGTCATATAGTTGTAATCATGTTCCCTGGTGGCTCAGATGGTAAAGAATCTGCCTGCAATGCAGGAGACCCAGGTTCAATCCCTGGGTTGGGAAAATCCACTGGAGAAGGGAATTACAACCTACTCCAGTATTCTTTCCAGGAAAATTCCATGGACAGAGAACCCTGGTGGGCTACAGTCCGTGGGGTCACAAAGAGTCAGACACGACCAAGTGACTGACACTTTCACATGGTATGGAGCCTTTTCAAATTGGCTTATTTCTCTTAGTCATATCCAATTAAGTTTCCTCCATGTCTTTCCATGACTTACTAGCTCATTTCTTTTTAGTGCTGAATAATATTCATTGTCTGGATATATCGCAGTTTGTTTCTCCATTCACCTGCTGAAGGACATCTTGGTTGTTGGATCTACTTTTAATCAACATACTGTTTTCAATATGTTGCAAATTACTATTCAGATTTGCTTGGCTTTCAGCCCTGCCCTGCTGTGGGCTCATTAGAGCCACAGCCCTTCTTGTTCCTTGGATGCCCCACAGTGCTTCATGTTTACACAGGACACTGACATCCTAACTTACACCTTCCCCATTGGGGCAGTCAGTGCACCACATGCCCTGCTTGTTCTGTTGCCCTTAGCCTCTCAGTTTTGTTCCTACACTCAGGAGCAACGACCTTCCTCTTTTGGACTGTTGAACTTCCTGCTCGGGTTTACTCCCAAATCAAATTTCTCTGCAGGTGCTCTGATACCCTTCTGCTGAGGAGGTGGGCAGTCCCCCACAGAGCCCATAAGCCCTAGTTCACGAGCCCCCAACTTGCCCTTCCTGAGTGGGTGGGATCAGCTGCGGGTCTGGAAGACCCTCTGCTGCAGCCTGTAACATGTACTCCTCTTTGATAGACAGACTCTGTAGTCAGCACAATACCACAGAGGGTGGCCCCTAGGGAGAGGTGCTGGTTCCTGGAGATCGCTCTCCTGGCAGTCTCCCGTGGCCCTGCAAACTCAATGAAGGTAAAGATTTGGCATGAGGGGAGTCTGAGTCCCCTCACTAGTCTCTGGGCCAAGTGGGCAGCTTCCCATAGAGTGACATCTGAGAACCGGCCTGGGGTTCTCCCATGGGGGCTGGACGCTCCATGCCCTACTGTATTGTGAGCTCTGTGGCCACTTAAGACAGTGCCTGCTGCTGCTGCTGCTAAGTCACTTCAGTCGTGTCCGACTCTGTGTGACCCCATAGATGGCAGCCCACCAGGCTCCCCCATCCCTGGGATTCTCCAGGCAAGAATACTGGAGTGGGTTGCCATTTCCTTCTCCGATGCATGAAAGAGAAAAGTGAAAGTGAAGTCGCTCAGTCTGTCCGACTGTTAGCGACCCCATGGACTGCAGCCCACCAGGCTCCTCCGTCCATTGGATTCTCCAGGCAAGAGTACTGGGGTGGGGTGCCATTGCCTTCCCCGAGGACAGTGCCTAGTGGTGTGCAATAAACATGTATTGAAGGGATAATTGAAGAGTGATGACCTCCTGTTTCCATAGTTCTTTGTTGGTGGCTGCTGACAAGGGAAAAGCACCGGGGAGAGGGAGGATGGGAAGGAGGGATGAACATGAATCCTCACCATGAGTGATGCTTCTGGATGGTGAAGTGTCCAGTGTCAGCCCTGCAAAAGGCCACACTGGCCAGGGTGACCCCTGGGCTCCTTCTACACCCAGAAGGGAACCTTCTCAGTCAAGGACACATGCTTTTCACGGCCTTTGCCCGTGGACAGGACTGTTGCAGCTGAGCCGAGGAGGGGCTGTGTCGGGCAGGACGAGGGAGGTCCTCAGGAGATTACACTGGCTGTGGCATTTTATCAGAGATGCTGCTCACGAAAGAAGAGGTGATGAGGAAACGTTAAAAGTCAACAAGGTGCATTTGATGAGCTCCACGCCGCCCTCCTCCTGCTGGTCATGGTCACACAGCAGGTCCCCTATGCCCTCTCCCCAGCACCAATCTCCCCAGCTCCCAAGGAGAGGCTTTCTCTGTGGACCATGGCGTGGACCCTGCTGGCCCTCAGGGTTCAAGGACCCTCTCCACGCTGCTGCCCTGGGAAGCAAAAGAGGCACCTGCTGTGTCTCCACTGTAACCTAGAGGGCCTGTCTTTCCTTGTTTGGGACTGTGGGTGGCCCTGAGCTGGGTGACTTATCAAGTTATTTTAATTCTCTTTAAGTATCCTCATCTATTAAATGGGGCTTGACAATACAACACAGTTCTGGGGATGATGAAAATGAGATTAATTTATATAAAATCCATAACCCATATTTTCTCAATGAATTAGTTAATTCAACAAATACTTAATGACTAGCTGTTATATATTCCTCTCTATTTTAAAGGCTAAGGATACAGCAGTGAACAATGCTGGCTGTCATACAGCTTATATTCTAAAAGAGGGAGACAGATAATAAATAACAAAATAAGTAAATATATAAAATGTCAGATTGAGAGAAGTGTTTTGCAGAAAAGTAAATCAGAGTAAAGGTCCCGGAGGGTTGTTGGGGAGGGGTTTTATTTTACACAGGCTGATCAGGACCAAATGTTTGTGTCCCCACCAAATTCATATGGCAGAGCCCTAATCCCTGATGTGATGGTATTTAGAGATGGGTCTTTGGTATACAGTTTGGTCATGAGAGTTGGGCTTCCCTGGTGGCTTAGATGGTAAAGAATCTGCCTGCAATGCAGGAGACCTAGGTTCAGTCTCTGGGTTGGGAAGATCCCCTGGAGAAGGGAATGGCAACCCACTCCATTATTCTTGCCTGGAAAATCCCATGGACAGAGGAGCCTGGTGGGCTACAGTCCACTGGGTCACAAAGAGTCAGACACGGGGCAGGGACCTGATAGGATTAGGGCCTTTTAAAAATGAGATGCCAGAGAGGTTGCTTTCTCTCCTTCTCCTCATGAGGACATAGCAACAAAGTGGGCTTTGTAAGTCAAGGAGAGAGCTCTCACCAGAACCCAGTCAGGCTGGCACACTGATCTAAGATTCCAGACTCTGGAACACTGAGAAAAGACAATTCTATGACTTAAGCCAACCCACCTGCCTGGTATTTTGTTATGGCAGCTGGAGTGGACAAATACAGAAGGTCTCTCTGGCAGGAAGACGTTTGAGCAGTGACCTGAAGAAGAGAGCAGGTCATGGAGACTTTGGGGCAGAATATTCTAGAAAAACGGAAGGGTAAGTGCAAAAACCCTGAGATGACAATATGCTTAGTGGATTTCAAGACTATCAAGGTGACCAGATTGCCTGGTTAGGAGTTAGTGGAAGAGAAGTAAGAGATGAAGAAGCAAGAGATTTGAATAAGTAAGAGATTATCATGAGCCCCTTTAAATAACCAATTTTTTTTTCACCAAGTCCTTTCCTGAGCTGGAATTTGGAACAATAAAAGAGGTTTATGGGAAGAGGGATGGACTGAGGGTGGGAGTATTCTCAGAGGAGGCTGGAAAGCAAGCCCTCTTTTTGCCACATGAGAATCCAAAAACAAGTCAGCTCTCTGTAACCTGGAAGAGAGCTCTCACCAGAACTGGACCAAGCCAGCACCCTGATCTCAGACTTCCAGCCTTCAGAACTGTGAGAAATAAACTTCAGTTGTTGTTAAGCCACCCAGTGTATGGCATTTTGTTATAGCAGTCCAAACTGGCCAAGACAGGTGGGCAACCAAAAACATGTGCTTCACCTGGGTGAATGTGTTCTAAATACACACTGCAGGCAATTCTTACATATGCTAAAGAACTTTTCCACATTGTGTCTGGCTGAGAAGAATTAGATGGTGGTTTGTTCTTCCATTGGTGCTTCCATTCCAATGGTAGCATGTTTGATTAGATGTTTATTTTTTGAGCATCTTTGGGACTAACTGCACATACTTTGAGAATCAAGAACATCAATTCTGTGAGTGGCTTTTTCCCTTCTAGGCAGTACATTGAAAGTTGAGGGCAATGACACTAGAATAACAGAGAGGCCTATTTATGACAGTGTGGGCCAAACTACCAGATTTTCTCCAGCTGTTGAGAACTGAGTTCAGAACATTCAGTGTGTGTTTTTGCCATTTTCTTCTAGTAAAATATGGCTCCATGAGAATATCTGTACCTTTGAGCTAACGTGCCAGTCAACTACTCTTAACCTCTTCATCACACCTGCTTTCAGAAGTTTTCTTGTCCTCTCTTCACAATTATTCACAATGCTTGCCTATGACTTGCGTGTATGCATAATCGCTTCAGTCATGTGGGACTCTTTGCGACCCTATGGACCATAGGCTCCTCTGCCCATGGGATTCTCCAGGCAAGAATACTGGACTGGATTGCTGTGCTCTCCTCCAGGAGATCTTCCTGACCTAGGGATCAAACTTGCATCTCCTTTCTCCTGCATTGGCAGGTGGATTCTTTACCATTAGTGCCACCTGGGATTGGCCACTTATCCCTTGACTTCTATTAAAAAAACACCTGTGGGACTTCCTTGGCAGTCCATTGGTTAAGACTCTGAGTTTTCAGTGCAGAAATGGGTTTGATCCTGGTCCAAGAACTAAGATCTCGCATACTGTGTGGCACAGCCAGAAAAAAAAAAAAAAAAGAAGAAGAAGAAGAAGCCATCTTAAAAAATAGCAAGAAATAAATAAAACACTTGAAAAAAAATCAAAAACAAGAAAACAGCAAACATCATTTAAGGTCTAATTATGGAATTTATGGGAAAGAATTTCCNGCCCTGCAAAAGGCCACACTGGCCAGGGTGACCCCTGGGCTCCTTCTACACCCAGAAGGGAACCTTCTCAGTCAAGGACACATGCTTTTCACGGCCTTTGCCCGTGGACAGGACTGTTGCAGCTGAGCCGAGGAGGGGCTGTGTCGGGCAGGACGAGGGAGGTCCTCAGGAGATTACACTGGCTGTGGCATTTTATCAGAGATGCTGCTCACGAAAGAAGAGGTGATGAGGAAACGTTAAAAGTCAACAAGGTGCATTTGATGAGCTCCACGCCGCCCTCCTCCTGCTGGTCATGGTCACACAGCAGGTCCCCTATGCCCTCTCCCCAGCACCAATCTCCCCAGCTCCCAAGGAGAGGCTTTCTCTGTGGACCATGGCGTGGACCCTGCTGGCCCTCAGGGTTCAAGGACCCTCTCCACGCTGCTGCCCTGGGAAGCAAAAGAGGCACCTGCTGTGTCTCCACTGTAACCTAGAGGGCCTGTCTTTCCTTGTTTGGGACTGTGGGTGGCCCTGAGCTGGGTGACTTATCAAGTTATTTTAATTCTCTTTAAGTATCCTCATCTATTAAATGGGGCTTGACAATACAACACAGTTCTGGGGATGATGAAAATGAGATTAATTTATATAAAATCCATAACCCATATTTTCTCAATGAATTAGTTAATTCAACAAATACTTAATGACTAGCTGTTATATATTCCTCTCTATTTTAAAGGCTAAGGATACAGCAGTGAACAATGCTGGCTGTCATACAGCTTATATTCTAAAAGAGGGAGACAGATAATAAATAACAAAATAAGTAAATATATAAAATGTCAGATTGAGAGAAGTGTTTTGCAGAAAAGTAAATCAGAGTAAAGGTCCCGGAGGGTTGTTGGGGAGGGGTTTTATTTTACACAGGCTGATCAGGACCAAATGTTTGTGTCCCCACCAAATTCATATGGCAGAGCCCTAATCCCTGATGTGATGGTATTTAGAGATGGGTCTTTGGTATACAGTTTGGTCATGAGAGTTGGGCTTCCCTGGTGGCTTAGATGGTAAAGAATCTGCCTGCAATGCAGGAGACCTAGGTTCAGTCTCTGGGTTGGGAAGATCCCCTGGAGAAGGGAATGGCAACCCACTCCATTATTCTTGCCTGGAAAATCCCATGGACAGAGGAGCCTGGTGGGCTACAGTCCACTGGGTCACAAAGAGTCAGACACGGGGCAGGGACCTGATAGGATTAGGGCCTTTTAAAAATGAGATGCCAGAGAGGTTGCTTTCTCTCCTTCTCCTCATGAGGACATAGCAACAAAGTGGGCTTTGTAAGTCAAGGAGAGAGCTCTCACCAGAACCCAGTCAGGCTGGCACACTGATCTAAGATTCCAGACTCTGGAACACTGAGAAAAGACAATTCTATGACTTAAGCCAACCCACCTGCCTGGTATTTTGTTATGGCAGCTGGAGTGGACAAATACAGAAGGTCTCTCTGGCAGGAAGACGTTTGAGCAGTGACCTGAAGAAGAGAGCAGGTCATGGAGACTTTGGGGCAGAATATTCTAGAAAAACGGAAGGGTAAGTGCAAAAACCCTGAGATGACAATATGCTTAGTGGATTTCAAGACTATCAAGGTGACCAGATTGCCTGGTTAGGAGTTAGTGGAAGAGAAGTAAGAGATGAAGAAGCAAGAGATTTGAATAAGTAAGAGATTATCATGAGCCCCTTTAAATAACCAATTTTTTTTTCACCAAGTCCTTTCCTGAGCTGGAATTTGGAACAATAAAAGAGGTTTATGGGAAGAGGGATGGACTGAGGGTGGGAGTACAAATCAGAACAGGGCTGACATAGAGTTTCCATGCCTTCCCTTTTGTCTCCTTCCTTCTCTAAGACCACTTGCAACTCAGTTCCCTGTGAGTCTATTTATTGGCTCAAGAGCAGTTGCCAACAGAAGACCATGTGTGAAAGACTGCTTTACTTGTTGACAAATCTGTGTGCCCCTGCATTTTTCATGCTTTTCTGCAGATGACATCCTATCCATCAGCTCCAGGATGGGCCATGGGACTTACTTTGGTAAGTAGAACAGGAGCAGATGCGTCAGAGCTGAAGAGTTAAGTGTGCTGGTGCGGTTGGCTCTGTCCCCTGGGGAGTCCGTTCTCCTCAGGAAGCGGCTACCACTTAATCATGGGTCACTGAATGAGAAGACAAGTGAGAAACCAGGGGAGTTCCACAGAGCCAGAGCCAATCCACAGGCCTCAAGAAAGAAATGTCTGTGCTTGTAAATCACTGAGACTTTTCGGGCTGTCATTGCAACAAAAATCTGACTAATAAAACTAGATTCTGCGCTAAGTACTTTCAAATGTTATTTCATTTAATCCTCACACCAGCCCTTGCCTGTCTGGACAGTGGGTATTCTCATCTGAATTTTGTAGGCAGGGAAGCTGAGGCCCAGCAAGGTCAAGCAACTTACCCTGCTTGTACAACCAACAAGAGGCAACGACCAAACATAGATCTCGCTGAGTCCCCATTCCATGTGCCACTTTTTCTTTCGTACATGATCCAGTGGAAGATTAATAGACAAAGATGTCTCCATGACAAGCCCAAATCCCCTTTGAGTAAGGCTGGACCTTTCCCCCACAAGATCAGTAGGCCCCTTACCTCTCTGCAGATTCTCCCTCCCCAACCCCATCCCCTCCACCTCTACTGCTGAAAGTCTTCTTTGCCTCTTACTTTCTTCCAAATGGCTATTTGAAACTACTTTTTGGGTGAAATCTTTCCCAGTTGACAAAAGGAAAAGTTTGATCTCTCTTGCCATTATTATTTCCAAAACTACAATAAAAAATTTCTTGGCAGTTTCCTCTCCATTCTTCATTCCCAAATGCACTAATTTTTCTCTTTATATTGTAAATGTGTAAACTGCCATGTTTAGTGAGTGCCTACTACGGACCAGCCACTGTACTGGGGCTGGTGAGTAGGAGGTGAGTAAGGTACTTTGCCGGAGGACTTTAAAACCTAGTGGGAGCCAGCACATAAGTAGAATGTGTTATTAAAAGTGCTATAAAATAAGTACACCTGAAACTGACTAACAGGGTTATGATTGCACAGAGGAGGGCTCAGTGCTCAGCTGGGGAGCAAGGATTAAGAAGCTTCTCTGGGGATGATGACACATAAGCGGAGTTTTGCAGGACAAGTGGGAGCCAGCCAGATGAAGAGGCAGGAAAGAGAACAGCATGACAAAAGGCTGCCATGGATTTGAAGAACCTCGAGAAGCTGGGTTAGCTGAAGAATAAACTTCAAGTGCAGTCTGCAGTGGGGTGTGAGGTGGATGTAGTGGCAGAAGCTGGCCTCAAGGAACAGAGCAGATGTTGACTCCCGAGGACCCGGTACATAGAACTCAGCAGGTTAAAGTGCCCAGTGAAGGTAAAAGTGTTATCCCCTACCCTGGTGGGCAGCATTGCTTCAGTCAGAGCAGCACTGCTGTGCAGGCCCTATGGGCAGGTTTTTTCGTGTGTGTGTGTGTGTTTGAGCTGAATTTTTATTAAAAAATTTTTTTATTTTATATTGGAGTATAGTTGATTTACAATGTTGTGTTAGTTTCAGGTGTATAGCAAAGTGACTCAGATATGCATATACCTATATCTATTCTTTTCCAGTTTCTTTTCCCCATATAGATATTAGAGATTATTGAATAGCGTTCCCTGTGCTGTACAGTAGGTTCTTGTTGATTACCTAGTTTATATATAGTAGTGTGTAAATGTTAATCCCAACCTCCTAATTTATCCCTCTTTCCCGCCTTTCCCCTTTGGTAATCGTAAGTTTGTTTTCTACGTGTGGATCTATTTCTGTTCTGTATATAAGTTCATTTGTATTGTTTTTTAGATTCCACATGTAAATGGTATTGTTTGGTATTTGTCTCTCTCTATCTGATTTACTTCACTTAATTTGAGAATCCCTAGATCCGGTTTGTTTTTGAAGCTCGCAACCTCTCACACACTTTCCCTTGTTGCTTCCTGTGTGTTCCTTCCCTGACCCCACAGCTTATCAAGACCTTTTCTGATAACCTTCCTTCACCTTAGAGTGCAAGGTTAAAGCATCCCTTTCCCCAGGCATGTCTGTATTCTCACAGGGGGTTAATGGCACCCACAACATCAATAAATATTTCTTGATTCTTTACGCACCACGCACACACACATTACATCATCTGATCCTTTCAACCACCCTGTAAGTAAGGCACTAGAGTTAGCCCTGTTTTAGCAATGATATGACAGAGCCTTGGGGAAAATCCTAGGAAGAAGAGAGACAAGAGGTGGGAAAATTTGGGGGAAGGGTTGAAAGGGGATGAGTAGGATCAGGGGGTGCGGAGAAAGTTCCAGCTCCAACATCCCATCACCCAGGCTGACTATCAACATACCTTCCTGAGCTCATCTGTCCTCTGTAACTTCAGTGCTCAGTGTTAGGAATGAGTATTAGGAAAGAGGTGCTCCATGCTGGCATGCTTTGGGTGAATAACTGTTATTTTCAGGCTCATGACTTGGTCAGTTACGTATGGGTTACATATAGTGAGCTATATAACGTGACTCTGTATTTGATTCTTTTTTTTTTTTTTTTCTGTCTTGAGAGAGAGAGAACTAGAGAGGACTGGGTCTGCACTGCCTGCCAGCCTCTGGCCCTTTAAAACTACCCAGCCCTTTAGGAACCCTTTCCCCACCAGCGTCATTAAGGCCACAGAGGCCAAACCAGGAATTTGCTGAGATTATACACAGCCACCTTTGCTTGTACCCAACTTGCCCTTGATCTGACCCCCTTTACCCAGCCCGTAACTTGAGTTACTCAGATCCCTCCTTCTGATTCTCTGGTTTCAGACTTCCTCTACTTTCCCCAAGGGATTCCAAGTTGCTTACACTGGTCCCTTGGTTCCCGTGCTTGCTAGATCTGGCTCTCCTCATGCAAACCCAGCTTCTTACCCCCATCCCCACCCCCATCAGTGGCAGGCAGACAGGAGCAGGGTTGCCGATGCAGCTGGTGTTCAATAAAGCCCACTGATGAGGGAAATATGATATTAATAGCTGATATCACTGAGAACTCCATTGACCAAGTCTCATGCATTATGTCAGTGAATTAACATGTTGCTAAATCCCATGGTTAATTCTGTCCTCATCTTATTTTTTTTTAAACTTTTTATTTTGTACTGAAGTATAGCCAATTAACAATGTTGTGATAGTTTCAGATGGACAGCAAAGGGACTCAGTCATACATACACATGTATCCATTCTCCTCCAAACTCCCCTCTCATCCAGGCTGCCACAGAACATAGTCCTCATATTACTTTAAATGTTCTATAGGCTTCCTTTCCAAGACTCACACTCTCTGAGTTTTCTTCTTTCTCAGTTTCCTTTAAGAATTCCTTCTCTTCCTTCTGACCTGTTAGTATTCATGTAACCAGGATTTGGTCCTCTATCCTGTTTTCTATTTATATTCATTTCCTTGGTGACCTCATTCTCTCCCATGACTCTGAAACCTCTTTCCTGAACTTGTATATCCAACTATCTACTTGACATCTCTAACAAACATCTCAAAGTCACATTCCTTGATCAAACCTGCTCTCCCCTCAGTCATCCCTATCTCAGTTGAGTGTAGTTGATGGCAACTGTACGTTTCTGTGGGGTCATTGCCCCCCATCACACTTCTAACCCTTCTGTAAATGCTGTTGGCTACAGCTTCATCTGACCACTCCTCACCATCTCACTGCTACCACCTTTGTTATCTCTTACCTAGGTCACTGCAATGTCTTCCTAACTAGTCTTTCTGCTTGCACTCTCTTCCTCTGTAGTATCTTAGTCACACTGTGACCAGATAGACCTTATTAGAGAGTATAAGTCAGACTGTGCTGTTCCACTGCTCAGAATCCTTCAGTGAGAAGTACAGACAGAGAAGAAAAGAGCAAATATATGTGTATCAAGGGAGAAAGGGGGTGGGAGGAATTGGGAGATTGGGACTGACATGTATACGTTATTGCTACATGTATAAAATAGATAATTAAAGAAAACCTACTGGATAGCACAGGGAATGCTCCTCAGTGCTCTGTGGTGACCTAAATGAGAAGGAAATCCAAAAATGAGGGCTATAGGTGTATGTATAGTCGATCCACTTTGCTGTACTGTAGATACTAACACAACATTATAAAGCAGCTATACGTCAATAAAAGTTAATCTTTGAAAACCCTGCATTGGCTTAATTCTCTCTGTGTAAAGGCCAAAGTGCTCACCCTGGCCTGGGGCACCATCTAGTCCTGCAACCTTTCCCGCCCTCACCTTCTAACTTCCTTCTCCCTTACTTGGCTCCAATCACACAGCCTTGCTAATAAAGGGGATCAAAAGATGCCACCCCAAAGTGTGCTACTGTGAAATATGGATTATTCTGAGCAGCAGACAATAGAGCAGGCTGAGTGCTATCCTCTCTCTGTTTACCTAAAACAGGGTATACATTTTCCCTTGGGAGGGTGTCGCCCAGTCCTCCTCCCTTGTCAGGAAAAGGAGACGCTTATTGTAAATAGCTTTGACTTGTATCTGCATAAATAAATGTTACCAAAAGAACTCTTATCTTCCATTAGCTTCTCTCTATGTGTTTACCTTACCACAATTTACTGCCCCGAGAAGCTCAGATCTTTTCCTTTGTCTTTCCACAGATTTATTGCTCTTTTAAAAAATGGTATATAAGACCTTGCACCGAAGCTTCCCTGATAGCTCAGTTGGTAAAGAATCCGCCTGCAATACAGGAGACCCTGGTTCAATTCCTAGGTCAGGAAGAGAAGGGATAGGCTACCCACTCCAGTATTCTTGGGCTTCCCTTGTGGCTCAGCTGGTAAAGAATCCTCCTGCAATTTGGGAGACCTGGATTCAATCACTGGGTTGGGAAGATCCCCTGGAAGAGGGAAAGGCTACCCACTCCACTATTCTGGCCTGGAGAATTCCATGGACTATACAGTCCATGGGGTTGCAAAGAGTCAGACACAACTGAGTGACTTCCAAAAAAAAAGACCTTGCACCTAACTACTTCTTTGGGTTTTCACTTCTCTTTCTGTGAGACCTCCATGTATGTGTAAACACAATTAAAAAATATTAACTTCAAATAAAATTTGTTTGCCTCTACTCCTGTTAATTTGTCTTTTGTCAGTTTAATTTGTAGGCTGCCAGGTACAGAACATAAGAGAATAGAGGAAAGTTTTTCCTCCTCTACACTCACTGTTCTTCCAACATGCATAGTGCACACCCCACCTTAGGGCTCTTGTACCAGCCAATCTCTCTTCTATTATATTTTTCCCCAGGTTTAGGCTTGAGTCACTCCCTTTAATTCTTAATTCTTTGCTAAAATATCACCTTGTCAATGAAGCCTTCCCTATCCATCATGCTAAAGACTGCAACCCACTCCAAGCACTCTGGGTTTCCCTGGTGGCTCAGATGGTAAAGAATCTCTACAATGCAGAAGACCTGGGGTTTGATTCCTCGATCAGGAAGATCCCCTGGAGAAGGGAATGGCAACCCTCTCCACTGTTCTTGCCTGGAGAATCCCAAGGGCAGAGAACCCTGGAGGGCTACAACCCATGGGGTCATAGAGTCAGACACAACACACACGCCAGGCAGTCTCAGTCTAGTTTTCTTAGTTTTATTTCCTGCCTGTAACACTTGTCACCTTCTAATATGTTAAAATAGTTTACTTATTTATGATTTTTTTGCCCCCCCTTCCATTAAAATATAAGTTTCAACTAAGAATGCAGTACCTAGAAAGATAGCTAATAGTTATATAGTACTGTGTTCCAGGCCTTATTATAAGCACTTTAAATATGTTAAGAAATTTAATTTTATGTCAACTCTATGAGATAGGTACTATTGTTATCTTCAATTTATGGATGGAGAGATTATATGACTTACCCAAAGTCACATAACTGGTAAGTGGTGAATCCTGGACCACCTGGATGAATCCTGGTTCTAGGGTTCATGCTTTTAACCCCAAAAGTATACTGTCTTTTGTTGCATAGCACACATTAGGTGCTCAATAAAGATTTGTGGAATAAATACATGCTACTGCTGCTAAGTTGCTTCAGTCGTGTCCGACTCTGTGTGACCCCATAGACGGCAGCCCACCAGGCTTCCCTGTCCCTGGGATCCTCCAGGCAAGAGTACTGGAGTGGGTTGCCATTTCCTTCTCCGATGCATGAAAGTAAAAAGTGAAAGTGAAGTCGCTCAGTCGTGTCCAACTGTTAGCGACCCCATGGACTGTAGCCTACCAGGCTCCTCTGTCCATGGGATTCTCCAGGCAAGAGTACTGGAGTGAGGTGCCATTGCCTTCTCTGATAAATACATAAGTGAATGATTAAAATAATAACTAAGTAAATAAGTGTTATTGCTATCTTACAGATTAGGGCCGGGGAAGGCAATGGCACCCCACCCCAGTACTCTTGCCTGGAAAATCCAATGGACAGAGTAGCCTGGTGGGCTGCAGTCCATGGGGTCACTAACAGTCGGACAGACTGAGCGACTTCACTTTCACTTTTCTCTTTCATGCATTGGAGAAGGAAATGGCAACCCACTCCAGTATTCTTGCCTGGAGAATCCTAGGGATGGGGGAGCCTGGTGGGCTGCCGTCTATGGGGTCACACAGAGTCGGACATGACTGAAGTGACTTAGCAGCAGCAGCAGCACAGATTAGGGCATACATGCTGAGTCACTTCAGTCCTGTCCAACTCTTTTTGACCCTATGGACTGCAGTCTGCCAGGCTCCTCTGTCCTTGGGATTCTCCAGGCAATAATACTGGAGTGGGTTGCCATGACTTTCCTCCAAGAGATCTTCCTGACCCAGGTATTGAACCTGAGTCCCTTACATCTCTTGCATTGGCAGGCAGGTTCTTTACTGCTAGTACCACCTAGGAAGCCCAACAAATGAAGGCACTGAGGGACAAATCTCAAGATTTAATAGTAACTTGCTCACACACAGAGTGGCTGAGCTGGGCTCTGAACCCAAAGTGCTGCTTCTATTTCCAGCTCTAAACATCATGGATGCAGGATTAGTACAAACTGCTGATAAGCAACACTTCACATAGTTTCTCATTGTAAACCCTTCATGTAAAATGTTTCCTTAATGCACTTGTCTAGGAATTCTAATTAAATACCACAAAGGAGGTAAGAAAGGGCATCAGGCTCCAATGTACTAACATGAAAAGAAATCTCAAATAGGTCAGTTGACTTTCTCCATGAGAAAACATAGCTTAGGAGCATAGCTTCTGTTTCCCAGAAGGATTCCAATTTCCCAATAATCCATAGAAATGCAGAGGAAATAAAAAATTATTCTCACTGACTTCACTCCTTTGTCTAAAGAAAAATGCTGAAGTTGAGACCTGCGTCATTTTATGACACTAGATTTGCATAGAGACTGGCCGTTCCTGGTCACTGCTGCTCTCGATCCTGGTCTGAGAATTACTTAGTGGCTCAAAGTCACTTTTGTCAGTTTTCCGAGTGTGCGTTGGTTGTGTGTGTTGCAAGTTGTCCTGGTGCTTGCCCAGGCGGCTCTGCATCTCATGGAGACATTCCCACTCTGAGAAGGTCATTTATTTACATGTCTGCATTCCTGAATTCTCCACCAAGTCAGTTAAGAAGCACTAAAGGCAGATGTCAGAGCTATCAGAAAATGGGACCCTGGAAGAGGGTGTACTCTTCCTGAATGCTGACAGCACAGGGAGCTTAGAGAGAGAGAGTGCAGAAACTAAAACCTCTCCCGGCTAAGACAGCACTTGACTGCTAGGTCTTATGCAGAACTGTCATGTTAAGGGAAGTTAGTCTTAAAGGCCCTTCCATTCCAAAGTTTCTTCTTTATCCTCAGCTCAGACTGTGCTTTCAAGTCTCCCAGACAGGGCGTCATCTCTGGACCCCATGATAGCCCTGCTCACCTGAGATTGCCACCATCTGTTCACTGTGTCTCTCCAACTAACTGTGGGATTCTTGGTGGGTCTTATTCATCTCTGCATCCACAGAGCTCAGTGCACAGTCCTTTTGGGTCACACAATACTGGGCATGAAATGGTAACAGAAACAAAACCTCATGTGGCCTCAGTCGAAGGGAAACGATGATTACATGGCAGTTATGTTCAAGTTGTGGGACCCATTTTCACCTCCAGCCAACCTGTCACTTGCCCTTTTGGTAAGAGGTTTATAAGCCCTCTCTCCACTGCCACGTGACAAACAGGATGACACGGTGCATGGGGGCAGAAGGCAAGCAGCTGAGGGACTCCAAGATGATGAAGGGATGCTGGCGGATGGCGTACCACACGGACTGGGAAAGATCGACACCTGAGGAATAGTGAGGCTTCATTCTCCATACTCAGGGTGGGCTCAGACCCAACTCTTGGTGAAAATGCTGAGATTTTCCTGAAAGCAGTGATGAGGCGGTGACACAAGCAAGTGACCTGTCCCCAGGTAGGGCTGAGGAAAGGACAGTGGGAAACATGGGAAAGGAGGGACCAGCGGAACCAGGGTAAGGGAAGGAGAAAAATCTGGATCTGTAAAAATTGAGACAGCACTTTGAGTACTGTAGGCGAAGGGTTGCCAGCAATTCCTCACTGAGGAGGGGCTGAATGTCACCAGCAGGGTCCTGCTGTGAGGTGACTGCACCTGCATATAATTATGTCTGCCATTCACCAAACAGTAAGCCATACACACTTCCCACCCCCTTGCAAGGATGAAATTAATCCTTTTAATATTTTCATTACTCCCCTGGTGCTGGATCTGAATCCTGTGGATTTGACAGCTATTTTGGTCCTGATCCTGCAGTTCAATCTGGGTAGGACTTGGTTCTTAAAGAAGCCTATTCGTGTGTGTATGTGTGGTCTGGTTAAACCCGTAACACAGCAGGTATCCCATTGTTGTTCAGTGGATGAATGAACTTGGCTCAGGTTCCTTATGCTATCGCTGGTCAAGCCTCTCCACCATGCCCATTCATGACCTTCTATCCAAGGCTAGTGCCCCCTACTCTGAACCCATCTGTCTCCAATATTTTTTTAATATTAAACAAAAGGCTAAGGATTAAGGAATCAGGGTACAGCTCACAGTACAACTCTGCTTTGTCACTTCACTGAGAAGAGAGAAATAAACCTACTCAAAGGAGTATCTGAAATGGCTGAAATTTATTCTATCCAATCTTTCCTTCAAGTTCAGTGACAGATTCTGTTTTGTTTTCCCTAATTTCAGTTCCCCAGATAGGAAACCATCTGCCTTGATGAACATGCTATATCTCTGGAATTGTGTGTAGTGGAAAGAGAGGGCCTACTTAGGTAAGGTTGACTGTGAATTTCTGGTGTGAACCAACCACAGTAACTATTCAGCTGGAGGCACCAGTGTTGAGGACAGGTGTACAACCAGCTGACTCTACCTTCAGGCTCACACAACCCTGGATTTGGATCCTTGCTCTAATACTTTCTACCTGTGGGACCTTGGGTATGTTCCTCAATGTTTCTGAGCTTCACTTTCCTCATCTATAGAATAAGGTATTATAATGCCTATTCAACAAATAGCTCATCTGAAGTCATATTATTATGGGAAGGAATCTCATCAATAGATTTACCCACAGGTAAGTTAAGATTTTAACTTAATGTACTAGATTCTTGTGTGACTTCCCAGGTGGTGTAGTGGTAAAGAATCTGCCTGCCAGTGCAGGAGATGCAGGAGATGTGGGTTCGATCCCTGAGTTGGGAAGATCTTCTGGAGGAGGAAATGGAAATCCACTCTAGTATTCTTGCGGAAAATCCCATGGACAGAGGAGCCTGGCGGGCTACAGTCCACAGGGTCGCAAAGAGTTGGACACAGCTGAGCGACTGAGCATGCACACACTAGATCCTTCCAAAGACGTTTTAGTGGGGCCTGGTAACTTACTCCAGGAAATGAAGGTCTGATGGGGGTACAGGGCACTCGAGGTCTTGGGTAAATCACACTCATGAGTCAGAAGATCAAGAGCTCCAAAATCAACAGAGCGAAGAGGGTGGGCCTCAGAAACAGGGAGAGTAGAATATGATAGGCACTGTTCTTAGGACAGGAGATTCAGTGGTATATTGAGATAATCAAACCCTTACCGTCATAGAGCTTATACTCTACTTGGGAGAGGTGGGTAATAAACACATAAATATTTTAAATACATGGTATGTCGGGTTAGGGCTTCTCAGGTGGCACTACTGGTAAAGAACCTGCCTGGAAATGCAGGAGACGTAAGAGACACAGTTTCGATCCCTGGGTCAGGAAGATCCCTGAAGGAGAGCTCGGCAACCCACTCCAGTATTCTTGCCTAGAGAATCCTATGGACAGAGGACCGTGCTGGGTCACAGTCCACGGGGTCACAAAGAGCCAGACACGACTGAGCAACTTGGCATGCTCCCATGGTGTGTCAAAAGGTGTCTGCTGCTGCTAAGTCACTTCAGTCGTGTCCGACTCTGTGTGACCCCATAGACGGCAGCCCACCAGGCTCCCCCATCCCTGGGATTCTCCAGGCAAGAATACTGGAGTGGGTTGCCATTTCCTTCTCCAATGTGTGAAAGAGAAAAGTGAAAGTGAAGTCGCTCAGTCTGTCCGACTGTTAGCGACCCCATGGACTGCAGCCCACCAGGCTCCTCCGTCCATTGGATTTTCCAGGCAAGAGTACTGGGGTGGGGTGCCATTGCCTTCCCCGCAAAATGTGTCTAAAGGTGTCTAAACAAGAGAAGTTTTCTTTGGTGGGGTGGTGGTAATTTTTACAGTTTTAAACAAGGTGGTGAAATGTGCCTTCCTGAGAAGGTAACATCTGGGCAAAAACCAAAGGAGACGAGGATGTCTCTAAAAGGTAGTGGGCCGTCCGGGGGAGGGGGCAGCCTGTCCACTTCCAAGTCAGTGGCCAAGGGGTAGAAAAGGCTGCAGCCTCAGTCCCACTGTCAGTGCCTGGTGACATCAGAGAGAGCAAAGGGCAGTCTCCGTGCTAGTGATGCTTCGTGTTTGTTGTATTTGGTTGTGCTGTGTCTTCGTTGCTGCATGCATGTTTGCTTTAACTGCAGTGAGTGGGGCTACTCTTTGTTGTGGTGTGCAGGCTTTGTGTTGTGGTGGCTTCTCTTGTGTAGAGCATGGGCATTAGAGCGGGTTTCAATTGTTGTGGCACACAGGCTTCGTTGCTCCGTGGCCTGGGGGATCTTCCCAGACCAGGAACTGAACCTGTGTCCCCTGCATTGGCAGGCAGATTCTTAACCACTAGACCACTAGGGAGGTCCGTGATTTTTTTTAATAGGACCAGTTGGTAGGGACCCTTTCTGCCTCCTTCCCACCACTGCCTCACTGGATCTCTGCCTGTCTCTATCAGCCTCATTTGAACAAAGCAGATAGAGGAGTCCTTCTCTGAAGTAGAATTGCTATGCACGGTTGTGAAGGTTGTATACTATAAGAATGATACATTGAAGGGGGTTCCATTTATATTTCACACATTCTCAATTTGTACACAGAATTGTAATTTTCTGGGAGGTGGCAGTAAAGTGTGTGTTCTAATGAAAACAGCATATTACAGTGCTTTTCTGACTATTGGAATAAAGCATCTCAAGGAAGGGGAAATTTTTTCCAGTTCACAGTAAGACACCTGGGAGCTACGTGGCAGCCCTTGAAGTTCCAGGTTTCCAACAGGTCCCACCAAGCGGTTTGTTGGGAATAGATTTATCGGTGAAGTTAAGTCCTTCCTTGGCTGAAAATTCTACTGTGGCTCCTGTCATATACTGGAGAGAATTCTGCAGAGAGGCATCCAAGCAGTGGAAATTGCAGAGTTTCTATGCTGAAGAGGCATCAGGTAGCAATCGATTGGAAGGAGGGAGGAGACGAGGAAACAGGCTGAAGCTGCACCAGCAGGGCAAGTGTGCCGTGTTCATTTTTCAGTTTGGGGAACAGCACCGCACATGACCTCTTGACCCCAATTCCTTCTCCCCTCTGCCGCTTTCTCTTGCCTCATCTCTGATAGCACTATGGCAAGTCAGTGACCCAGTGGTACCCAGCTACTGGAGATGACAGATCATTTACATGCAATGCGCAAGCTGCCCACTCCCCCTCCTGCCCCAACATGGCTACCCCTAATCATCGCTTCCTCTTCAGGGTCTTCCCTGATGGCCAAATCTCACTCCATGCACACTCGGCCACTCTCTTCTTGCGCTCACATGCCTGCTTAGTCACTCATTCGTGTCCGACTCTTTGCAACTCCAAGGACTGGAGCCGAGGACTCCTCCTCATGGAATTTTCCCGGCAGAGAATGCTGGAGTGGCCTGCCACTTCCTTCTCCAGGGGATCTTCCCGGCCCAGGAGTCAAACCCACCTCTCCTGTGGCTCCTGCAGGAGCAGGCGGAGTCTTTGCTGCTGAGCCACTGGGAAAGCCCCATTCTTGTGCTCATAGACACTTTATACTACTTCCTTTTAAGTATCGTTTTCTCTCTCTGTAATGAAATGACAAGTTCATCTGTCTAGATGTCCCACTAGCCATAGACTCCTTGGAGCCTGGACTGTGTCTTTTCAACCTTGGTAAACCCTCCGTGACACTGCCGCAGCTTGAAAAATGTGCCGACAAGCACTGTTTCACAAGTGTAATTCCTAAGCATCTTCTGGTGATAATAAAGAAAACGGTCTTTTAAAATGTGTTTCCAAACTGTGGCGCAGGCCACAAGCAGCTTCTAAATCCTTTAAGTCCTAAAAGGCTGTTTTTTTCCATCTGTCATGTCTGCATTGAGCCTTATAATTTCTCAGGAGCTGAGATACAAATATGCATCACATGGGTACACACGCAGATAAGAATAACACCTGCAATTATGGGGTCATGGATCAAATAGTCCTGGCTGCGATCTTCATAATTCATGGTATATGTTCATCCTGCTTTGGGGTTGGAGACAAAGCTCATACCCCACTATGGCAAGATTGGGTCACTGAGAGCCCTAGGACTGTACGACTGGGCAGCCCCCCGGGTCTCGTTGTAGCTGTTTCAGTTTCTGTCAGCCTTGATCACTAGGGAAACATACAGAGTATGTGGCCTTTGTAACCCCAACGCATAAGTCTTTTCGGAAAGTTGCCATTCTCAGGCGTCAGGCACGTCAGCGAGCCAAGTCCCCAGGGTGACTCTGGGGCAGAAATATCTCAATTTAAAAATATTCTCCAAGTGGCTTATAAAATGTGTACAAGTTCATTTACTTTCCACCCCTGTGTGCTGCGGCAGCTGGCCTGTCTGTGTTTATTTGTTCCTCTGACTTGTGCTTATTCAGAGACACTGCATTTGTCTCACTGTCTCCTCCATGAGAGGCAGGGAGCCCCTTAGAACAGAGGTCAGCAACCCCAGACAAGTGCTGGGTCCTGCTGGAGACTCTCGTCCTCCAGGGATGGAGATCAGGGGAGTGCGGATCCTCTTGAGGAATCCGGGGACAGGCTAGGCAGCAGTGGACAGGGCTGGGTATGAGCTGGGTGGCAGTGTGGCCATCAAGAGAGGACAGTGTGCTGTGTCATTTCCACTGGCCCTGGAAATCAGCCCTGGTGCCATCTTGATCCCACTTACAGTGGGTGGGCAGTCCTGCCTTGGCTGTGTCCTTGGAGACACAGTGGAGGGAATCACTAGTCTAACAAAGCACAGTGTCAGAGGATAGTTGAAAAACATTATAAATATGATTTAAACAATAGGACCCATGGTGTTGAGAACTGAGGACTGTCTCTAAATTCCTTTTGGCTGGCAAAGTGACCTGGGGATAGTCCAGCTAGTGAGCCACGGCTGGAGAGGGAATCCTTCACCTAAAGTTTTGGGGGGATGTCGTCCAAAGAAGACATCCAAATAGGCTGCGAAAAGAAGGGGGACTGGGAAGATAAAATGAGGGCTGGCTCCAGCCCTTACTTACTACATGACCTCAGCGTCCCATCGGCCCGACTGACCTGAGGGATTCTGGGCCCGGTTGTGACTATGACCACTTCAAATGCCCATGGAGAGGACAAAGGGGCCATATTTTAAAGCCTGTCTACGTTGTTCCAGTTGGCAATTGATTCTCTGTTTCTTGCCTCTTCGTTCATGTTTTTTTTTTCTCTCAAGTTGGAGAGAAACATGATTCAATTAGTCACTAACTGAACTTCCTGACCTTGGATTTCTGCTTTCAATGCCAGTGCCACTGATACCCCACCTCGGGTTGGTCTGATTTGCTCCACACCTTCATGAGGTTCATGTGCAAAGTCTTTCACATTCCTGATCTCATTTGATCAATGCAGCAATGCTGAGAGGAAGGTAGACCCATTTCACAGATCAGAAAAATGAAGAGAAGAGATGTGACAGGTACAAGGTCACTCAGCTGCAAAACAATGGAGTCAGAACCTGAATCCAGAACCCAGACACTCTATTTCTGTTTTGACAAGTCATTTGTGTCCGTAGATCACTGATAGCCACGCTTTTTTTTTTGCAGTGTCACATGTTTGAGCATGCCCTCCAATGTGTATATGTTTACTAATCTACAAGTTATAAAATGTATGGTAGTGTTATTCAGTACATATATTTAATTATATTAAGTACATTATATTATTATTTATAACTTGTAAAAACATATTCAAAGGGGGTTAAAAAGTGATATAAATAATATTAAAAAAGAACCCGCAGGGGCCAACATTTGTTGGTAGCAGCTGGGAACATGGGGACTTATTATTCGGACTATTTTCACATATGTTTGAGATCTTTCTTAATAAAAAGTTTGAGAAAACTAACAAAGAGACGAGAAAGGGCCAACAAACAGTCATGGAAGCTTTGGCCAGGAGGCTCAGATGCAGGCAGGGTAAAGAGAGGGCTAGGAATTGCCCTGGCATCACCTGGCTTTGTGTGGCACTATTGTTGCCAGGTAGGTGGGGTGCAAAGGCAAGGGCTTGGTTAATTCAGGTTCTATGACCTCGGTAGCATCACTGGAGTCTCCTTCCTATCATCACTCAGCTCCTCCCTCTGTGAGAGGCTCTGTGGTGTGGAGATCAAAAGGCTGAACTCTGGAGATGGGCACAACCCAGCTGAGTCACAGCCCCTGCTCACGAGTTATACAGTCCTAGGCAGTTACCTAACTTCTGGGTGCCTCAGTTTCCTTCTCTGCAAAGAGGAGAGAATAACAGTGGCTACTTCTGTGGGCTGCTGTGAGGGTCAGATGATATATACATGTCATTTACATAAATTAACATATGAAGTAGTGGGACAGTGTTTGAGACATAATGCTGTGTGTGTGTGCTCAGTCCCTCAATCGAGTCCAATACTTTTCAACCCCATGGTCTGTAGCCCACCAGGCTCCTCTGCCCGTGGGAAGAATACCGGAGTGGGTTGCCATTTCTTTCTCCAGGGGATCTTCCCGACCAGTGAGTGCTACATGAACTTGCTATTGCTATGAAAGTTAGCATTCCCTCTGCCCTTATCTTCCTAAACATAATGGATCTGAATTCTCAGGGATCCTGCTTTCCCTATTTCCACTCCCTGATAATCTCTGAAAATGTCTAAATTTAAAAGATGCCAATCCTTTCTGGGTAAGTGGGATTTGGAAAAAAGGAAAATGACTCTGCCATACATTACACATCACAGGGGAGAAAGTTTGGTGGAAAGAGGTGAGGTGATGATTCAGGAAAGCAGATTGTAGTATAAATTCAGCCCCCTGGGACATTCTGTCCACTTCACTGGGTGTCTGTTTCATCATTTCTGAAGGGAGTCATTTGGAACAGACAGCCCCATAGGCTCCCTTCAGAGTTGACATTGTTTTCACTGTGTTCTGAGTTACTTTGAGTTGTGATCACTCAAAATTTTTAATTTCAAGCATTGTCTTTAGAGCCCAATCATAAGGAATCCTCTAATCTTAGATTCTGACATAGGCCACGTAACTATGTGCCCATATGCCAGGTTCCCTTCAACACAACAAATCACAAATTATGTGTTAAACTTTTAAAAGAACAAAATGTGTCATAGTTTTTCTTATATGTACATAATGATTGGTTGATAACATAGGAATTCATAGCAGAATACCAAATAAAAATACACACGTCATATAAGCTAATCTCTATTTAGACAGTTGTATATATCTAGCTATATAAATCTCTATCTACTTATAGATATTTTATGACACATATGTCTAGTTATATGTAGGTTAGATATATCTGAGATATGTTTCAGATACCAACTTATTTCCAAGATCCTGTGTCACTAGAAACACTTACAATAGTGCACTTAAGAAAAAGAAGGAATTCATGGTTTTAAAAATTTTATGAAAAGTCACATATGTCTCTATATAAATATAGATGTTGGTATTAAAAAGCAGAGGTATCATTTTGCTGACACAGGTCCATATATATAGTTAAAGCTATGGTTTTTCCAGTAGCTATGTATAGATGTGAGAGTTGGACCATAAAGAAGATTGAGTGCGGAAGAATTGATGCTTTTGAACTGTGGCGTTGGATAAGACTCTTGAGAGTCCCTTGGACTGCAAGGAGATCAAACCAGTCCATCCTAAAGGAGATCAACCCTGAATATTCATTGGAAGGACTGATGCTGAAGCTGAAGCACCAATACTTTGGCCACCTGATGCCAAGAGCAGACTCATTGGAAAAGACCCTGATGCTGGGAGAGACTGAGGGCAGGAGGAGAAGGGGATGACAGAGGATGAGATAGTTGGATGGCATCAGCGACTCAATGGACACGGGTTTGCGCAAACTCCGAGAGATGGTGAAGAACAGGGAAGACTTTCATGCTGAAGGCCATGGAGTCGCAAGAGTAGGACCTGACATAATGACTGAGCAACAATATAGATTATATAGATATAGTCACTGTTAACAGTGTTTATTTGGGGGTGGTGCATTCAGGTGATTTTCTACCTTCTTCCTTATGACTTATGTATTGTGGAATTTTTTTTTACACTGAGTATCTATTATTTACATAATAAGAAGAAAAGGTTCTTTTCATGGTGAAAAGAAGAGTATCTAAAGGACACTAAAGAGATACTGGTATAAAAGATGAAATTATTAAAAGGAAAAATTAACAACATGTCTGATGTAAAACCTAAACAAAGAATACCAAAATCTCTTTAGATAAGAAAGCTCTAATACATGTTTTTAAATACAGTATTTTAGATCTTTTTGTTTCCAACAGAGTTCTAGGGCTTCTCAGAGAACTCAGAGGATTGCCTACCTCTAGGAAATGCCAGAAAATATTCGAAGCTGGGACAATTTAGCCTTTTGAGGACAATCAAGTACTTTGACACTTGGGTCACACATTTCTTTGTGTAGACTCGTAATTTTCTTTGGTTTTAGAAAACTCTTCAGCTCACTACATTTGTATTGGGTGTTTCAACATGTTAATATTGGGGCACCCTCACCCAGGTCCCATGTCTCAATCTGCCCTCCCCTGACAACACACACAAACAAACACACAGAACACAGTCCTTCTTTGGAAGAGAGCCTCCTCCCAACTGCAGCCCTGCCCCTGCGTTGACCCAGGCTTGTGTCTGGGCAGCGGTTCCCGCAGTCGAGCTATCAGGGGAGCTAGCGAGGGAAACTGGAGCAGCTCTGAGCTGCTAGCCTCCCAGACTTTGTGTCTGGGGCAGGTGAGGGACCTGGGCACACTTCCTCCTCCATGGACCTTGCCTCCTTTGCTTTAGAGCTGTTTCTCTGGGGAACAAAGCATCTTACTGAACAGAGTCTCAGTTCTTACTGCTCTGGGGGTGGGTACAGAGGGTGATGAGGTCTAATGTCATAGGAGCTGGTGCCCCAGAACTGCCTAGGAACTGCTCATTTGCCCCTTGTGACCTCAGGTAAGGGCCCCCCAGATGTATAATAGGCAATATCCCATTTGGCAACAGAAGAATTTCCCTTAGCCCCATGCATTCCTTTTGCCTGAGCTCACACTCATTAAAAAAAAAAAATTCTACACAAAATACTCATTTAATACTTAATGTAATAGTAGTAGAGGATATTTATGAAGCACTCATAAAGTGCCAGGGGCCAAAGTAAATGGTTCACATGTGTGGACTAATTTAATCTTCATAATAGCTCCATGAAGTAAGAACTATTATCACCCCACTTTACAAATGATAAAACTGAGTACCAGGAGCTTCTTTCTCTAAGTTACACAATGAGTAAGTAGCTTGGTGGAATTCAAACCCAGGTCTATCTTTCCCCTGAACCCATGCACTTACCCTCTGATCTGTGTAGCCACACACTGTGCTCAGAGCTGTAAATAAGAGAGGCATTGTCCTTTCCTTCATGGAGCTCATAGGTTACTAGGANTTCTCTAAGTTACACAATGAGTAAGTAGCTTGGTGGAATTCAAACCCAGGTCTATCTTTCCCCTGAACCCATGCACTTACCCTCTGATCTGTGTAGCCACACACTGTGCTCAGAGCTGTAAATAAGAGAGGCATTGTCCTTTCCTTCATGGAGCTCATAGGTTACTAGGAAGAACAGACAAAAAAGAGTTGATTACATCTGTGAAACAGGAATGAGAGAAGATGCAAGGTTTATAGTACTCACAGCAAAGAGAGCTAACCCAGGCTGGCCAGATGGTTCACCTGTATGTGTGAAACCACATTCTAGAATAGTTTGTGAACATAAGTCTAGCTTAGAAAACATAATCTGGCTTACCCAACACCTTGTCTGAATCTTTGTTGTTAAGGAGCTGCACATTCTTGGGTGATTCAGGCTTAACATGAGTTGGAGTTGGTGGGTAGGAACAAGGTGAGGCACAAACACATGTAAACTCATTATGGAAATCAGGGATGTTCCTTCTGCAAATCCTTTACTTTGTGTTCCCCAACAGTCTTGGAATTCCATCTGGCAAGGAGAGTGGGAGGTTTTCTCCTCTCCAAAACATTTCTATTGGCAAATACTGGAAGATTCTAAACTTGATCAGTGATCTACTGGGCCTTTAAAAGGAAACAGGCTCCTTTTGTAACAATAGCACAAGCATAGCCATTCATCAGTTTCATCCCAAAGCTTCTTTCCAAGGCTCAGTGTGGAAGTCTGCAGGCCAGAGATACTAGAAAGGGCTAATCTTGAGTGTTGCCTATTGGAATAGAAATTTGTGCATGACTATTCATATTTCTACCCATCTCTATGAAAATCAAACATTATATTTTATTCTAAGCATTCTGACAAATAAAGGATTTCTTTCCCTAATCTGTTCCTTGCAGAGATAGCAGAAGGTTAGTATCAAAATATATGACATCTGCTGTGGCTTCTTCAAGACAGAAAAATGGATCAGAACTTTATAAAGTGTTTATTAAGGGGATGGTGAAACTCAAGGTTTCATCTGAAGCTTATAATTGCCAAGTCAACAATTTTGAAAAAACTCAACTAAGTTCTATGCTGCCTGGTAAACATGCTCTTACCCTTTCGATTCATTTCAACACTCATTTATTGATCCTTGACTACAGAATGCAGTGGGAGAAAGGAACTTTAACTTTGGAGTCCAAAAGTCTGGGTTTTAAACCCGTTTGTTAAAGGCTTGTTCTCGATTAAATTCTTTAAACTCTCTGTTCTTCAGTATCTTAATCTGTTGAGTAAAGATCACACTTATCTGATAAGAACATTTAAAGCAGGGGTCTCCAATCTCCAAGATCTAATGCCTGATGATCTGAGGTGGAGCTGATATGATAATAATAGAAGTAAATGGAAAGTAAATGTAATGAGCTTAAATCATCCCCAAACCATCCCCCAGTTTGTGGAAAAATTGTCTTCCACAAAAGCAGTCCCTGGTACCAAAAAGGTTGGATACTGCTGAATTTTAAAGGATCAATATAGTGATCTCAAGGGCCCTAATAAATGACATCCCCACTCCCTGCCCACATTAGGAAAAATGAGAGAAAGAGACAAGGAAAGACAAGGAGAAATGAGCTCATCATGCCCTTTCTTACTGATGAGATGAAGGCTCATAGCTTAGGGTATGTAGTAACAGTGGGCTTAACTTCCCAGTCACCCACCAGTGCTGGCTGCTGCTCTGCCCCTGTCAAACGGTGATACAGGAGGAGCAGGCTGAATATTTGCTTCCTGTCCACAGGCAAGGCAGCTCTCCCAGTGGAAAGCAGGAAGGGGCAGAGCTACCCATGCCCAGAGAGCTGTATGATGACTCATGTGGGTAAAGGCACATTGGCCTTTGGGGACTCTTTTCCCCATACAAAATGTTAAAAATTACATATGCATGCGTGTTCAGTCAATTCTTTGTGATCCTATGGACTATAGCCTGCCAGGCTCCACTGCCCATAGGATTCTCCAGGCAAGAATACTGGAGTGGGTTGCCATTTCCTACTCCAGGAGATCTTCCACATCCAGGATTTGAACCCATGTCTCCTGTGGATCCTGCATTGCAGGCAGATTCTTTACCACGGAGCCACCTGGGAAATTTCCAAATTATATGTGCATTGGCATAAAGATGAAGATATTAACATCATATTTTGAATGCTTTCTTTGACCTAACTAAACATTTGTCTTTTTTCTTAATTAAAAAAATGAAACCATTTTTTAGATTTAGGATGGGCCCCTAAAAGTATTGTGGACCCTTACCACTGTGCTGAATGGGCAAGTCAGCCTTGAGTGTCCAATCTTTGTTGCCAAATTTCCCAATGAGATCATCCCCTCCTCCCTTCTTAGGGAGGACTGAGGGGGACCAAAGTGAAGGCCCTAGGTGTTGTTCCAGATGGAGATAATTCAGGGAACAGGAGGCTCCCAGATCCCCAGGAAAGTCGAGTGTTAAACAGAAGAAAGGTGTGATGTGGCCTAGACTGTGAGTGTCACCAAGGTGAATAAGACATTCTCTCTGCCTTCAAGAACTAGTCACAACACAAAGCACAGAGAATAGGTACAAAACTGGAGAACAAGTCACGTGCGGAGGGAATTTCCAGACACAAATGCTTGAGGTGGTGATGTTTGAGCTTGGCTTTGAAGAATAACAGACTTTTGCTAGACAAGGTAGGCTGCGGTGGGGTGAAAAGGCCATTCCAGACTGTGAGACTAGCTAAAGATCCGGATTCACTAGAACACAGGGATGTGCTGGGAACTGAATTCAAAAAAGCACCCACTTACCATACTTTTCTGGCTCCCATGGACTGTCTGATGTATTATTGTATTCTAACAATGGATAGGAGGGAGGAAACATTTATTCAGTGCTTGCCACGTTCCCAGTGCTTTATAGGTATCATTTCATTTAATCTTCACCTCAAGGGTTTGAGGTAGATACTGTTATCCCCACCTTTTCAGACAAGGAAGTTGAGACCCTCAAAGTATAAATGAGTTTAACCAGGGCCCCAGAGCCTTGTTGACATTAGCAGAGGTCAGAAGCCAGGGCTCTTGATTGCCAACCCAGAGTTCTGCTCCCTGCTCCTTGGAAACTTCAAAAGGGGTTTTCTGAGAGCTATACAAAGAGGAGTTCTTGACGTTCTAGCCTAGGTGGAATGTTGTCTCAGAGCTTCATTTCTGGTGTTCCACCATGCATGCTCTCAGACTCTCGGGATGTTTTTTCTCACACTGATCATCCACCTTTTGAGGGCCCCTCCTCCAGCCCATGTAAGATAAGATTCCTGCTGTTCCAGGGTGTCTACTTATGATTCCCCAGGAGGGGCTGGTTCTAGGTACCCAGCCACAGGTGTTCAGTGTCTTTGTCCCAAGATCACGTTAGACTCATGGGAGCTAACATATAGTGGCCAAGTAGCTAATATTTAGGAGGCACCTGCTCTGTGCCAGGCACTGTGCTTAACACATTCTTGGCTCATCGTTTAATCTTCTCAACATTCCTCTGACATAGGCATTATTAGAATTTTACAGATAAGGACACTGAGACTCAGAGAGACCATGTAACTTCCAAGGTGACACAACTTGGTGTTGACACAACTTTTCCAGGTGATACAGTCCTGCTGGAGTCAGGATTTAATTCCTGCAGCCTGACTCCAAACTCTCACCCTGAACCGCAATGGGGTCCAGCCTCTTGTGATACTTAGAGTGTCACATTAAGTCTTTAATGTTTGTGAGAAATTGGCCTCTCTGCTTTTCTTCAATTAATTTCAGTTTCTCAAAGTTCTTCTGTATTTTGAATCTTTTCTTTGTTACCTTTCAAGTTATCCTTTATAGACATGCCTTTTATTTTCTTAGAATTTTGTCATTTGAAAAATTTCTCATTCAGAAATTATTTTCTTTTATCTGTATTTTATCCATTCTTTTAGTTGTTTGATTTTTTTCCTTTTTCTTTTTTGCTCCTTGACTTTTTCATCTTCTACTTGCAATGGCCAGAGGGTAAGGATGGAAACTTGAATGTGGAATTCTTGGGCCTGAAGTCACCTCAGGAGTCTTCCCTTTTCCCTCTGTCAGGGCTGTGCCATGAGGAAGCATCTGTAGATTTTTATCTCTTAGCATCCATCCCTCTTCGTCATCAACACCAAAATTCTGCTTTGGGGGCCCTGCCCTTTCCCTGTTGATATTTGAGGAAGTATAGCAAGGGGGTGCCACACTGCCTCGGCTTGAAACCCTGCTCTGCCACTAGACCATCTGTGCAAACTTGGACTGCTAATTCAAACCCTGTGGCAAAGTTTCTTCATTAGAATAGTACCTGCCTCATAGGGTTACTGTGAGAAGAAAATATGCGTAAATATAGTGCTTAGAACAGTGCCAGGTAGAAAATAAACACACCACAAACATTAGTGATTTATATCATTAATCTTTTCCAAGGCTTGGCTGAGCGAATGCTCTTTCCCTGAAATTTGAATCTTGAGCAGAATGAGAAAAAGACAGAAAGCATTAAAGCTGATTTACTCAGATAATTGTGCCCCCAAAGAAGTGGTTAATCAGCTCCTGCTCCCTGGATCCTAGGGCGGTCCTCGTCTGGTCCTTCTTGAATCTGGAGCTGCAGAAGGTTCTTCTACTCTACCTTCCTCTCCCAACACTCTGCCAACAAATGTGCCCCCGGCACCCCGCACACCTCATTTTGTTCTTCCTCTTCCTCTTTCCTCTCTTTCTCCTTGTTCTTCTCCCACTCTGGCTAAAAGTAGGGAGTGTTAGTTTCTGATACTTCTTGACAAGAAACTTTACTGAACCAGTATCCCTTGAAAATGGCCCTTTAGCCTTGGCTTAAATCCTTCTATAAAACACCTCTGTCTTTAAATTGGTAAGCTCTAAAAGTACTTCCTCATAGCAAAAAAAATGTGTGTTAGGTGCTTAGTCATGTCCGACTCTTTGCAACCCCATTCACTGCCAGGCTCCTCTGTCTATGGGATTCTCCAGGCAAGAATACTGAAGCGGGTTGCCACGCCCTCCTCCAGGGGATCTTCCCAACCCAGGGATNTGTGTTAGGTGCTTAGTCATGTCCGACTCTTTGCAACCCCATTCACTGCCAGGCTCCTCTGTCTATGGGATTCTCCAGGCAAGAATACTGAAGCGGGTTGCCACGCCCTCCTCCAGGGGATCTTCCCAACCCAGGGATTGAGCCTGGGTCTCCTGCACTGCAGGCAGATTCTTTACTGTCTGAGCCACCGGCTACAGAAAACCTTTCTAAGGGCCAGAATGTTTGGAGCCTGGCTCGGTCCTTTACTTGCTGTGTAGCTTGGTCAAGCTGCTTAACCTCTATGCCTAAGTTTCCTCATCTTTAAAACAGAAGTTGATGATACTTTATAGTCACCACTTCATGGTATTATTGTGAAGATTATGTATCAGAAGCACTTAGATGCTAGAAAGAGTAAGTTGTTGGCCCCCTTCCTCCCGCTCATCCCCCACTCAGGTCCTAGCTCCAGCCTCTATAGCTGCCCAGAATGAGCTAAATCCTCCTCCACATACCAACCTTTGAAATAATGATGCTCTCCTTCTTTCCCCCAGGCTCAGCCCTGCTTCCTCTGTAAGCCACTGTTTGTGGGCCAGACTGATCAAACTGGAAACAGCCAGTCTTTAACTAGCCTGCCTCATTACTTTATCAACAATAAAGCACAAACATCTTACAAGGCTTTGTGTTAAAATTTGCCCACATCCTTAAGAAGGACCTGTGCCACAACTTTTGGACCCCAGTGCCTCTGAGCCAGACTCCATCACCTGGGCGAAGAGTGGAGACTAGAGTCAGAAGGAGGATGACGCACGAAGGCCCTGGGCACAATAGCTGTTGGGAGAACTCTCCTCTTCCTGCTGGGCTCCACCCTGGCTTGTGCAGAAGCAGGTATACTTCTTGCATTTTGCCTGCTCTGCCTGCTTGGCTCTAGAATCATGGCCACAGCCCTGTGCTAGGCTGTTTCTGGTTGTTGACATGCCACCGACAAGCCTGCATGGTTTCCTATTTTAGGAAGGGCTTTCCCCACAAAGTGGAGAGCAAGAGTCTGATTGATAATAACATCAGTTGTGTGGCACTTCGCAGTTTGGAACACATTAGTTGGTACAGTATTGTGACAAATTTGTCAGAGCCAGAATAGCTTTTTCACACACAAAAAAACACATCCCTCCCCCAAACTTTTTTTTTTTTTTTTTGCCGTGGAGACGTTCGGCTTGGTGAGGTTAAGGAACTTGCCCAAGTCATACAGCCACCTGATGACAGAGCTTACATTTGAGTTGAGTTTCAACTTCTTTGTGACATGCCTTATTTGGAAGGCTTTGGGGCTACTGTTGGATTGCTATTCCTGTAATGGCATCACTCTGCCCCTGAGGCTGCAAAACCTCCTGTAGCCTTTTTCCCAATGGTCAGCAGAGACACCAAGAAACAGGTGGCCTGAGAGCCCTTGTACCTCCAGACCTTTGAATATAGAGACACAGCTTGTGATCTGACAGACCCATTATGTTCGGTCAGTCTGCAGGTGTGTCCGGGAGAGATTAAGAACAAGAATAGACTGGTAGATTGGTATTACTCATGTTATGGGGAAAGTCATGTTCCATTGTCTCTTCATCCTTCCGCTTAAGAAGGGAGCCTTCCAACCAAAGGACTGTGTTCTTTGAGATCTGTACAGAGATTTTTAAGGAAAATAAGTGCTGGCCCCTACTTGGATTTTCTTGGATTCAGGGCTCCCAGGATAAACAGTTTTCTACGGTGGAAAGCAGATGGGTGTCCTGCCTGGCTCTGTCATCCCTCACCTTCCAACCCTGGCTGGGCAGTAGAACTGAAGTTGCCCAGCCCTGAGCTCTCCCTGGTGGCCAAAGCAGAAGTGATTTTACACTGGGTGTGAACAGCAGGATAAGGCAACCGGGAAATCATCCTGCAGATCCCTGAAAACTGGAGGAGTCCCGACTCACCTCCTTCCTTGGCTCCCTGCTGTTGCAGAACAAACTGATGTGGTTTGCAAAGCTCATAACAATCTGGCCCCACACTCTGGCTTCTCTGCAAGCCAAGCTCCCATGAACCTTTCGGTCCAGCTGTTGTAGAATTAGTTTTTGGTCTTCAAAAATGCCAGCTTCCTTTCTCACCTCAGGTCTTGGCTCATGCTGCCTGGGCTGGACTGCTTCCATTCCTCCGTCTGGAGAACTTCTGCTCCCTCTTTAAGACATCATCACGTCACTTCCTTTGCGGAGCTTCCCTGGCACTTTTATTACTTGCTCCTTTTTCAGTTCCTACAGTTTTCTGATCTTAGCTCTGCTGCAGCCCTTCTCACATTTATTTTACTTATAATTTATCTTGTCATGTAATTTATTTTGTGATGAGTGAACAGACACTGAGACCAGATTGCCTGGATTCAAATCCTAGCTCAACCAGGAAATGTTGGATGACCTTGGACAAAGTCTCTGTCCTTGCTTTCCTCCTCTGTAAAATGGGAATATAACACCACAGTTATTATGAAGATTAAATGAGCTAATGTATAGTAAGGACTTAGGTCACTGTCTGGCACTTTTAGTGTTAGTTGGTATCATTATCAGTAGCTGTTTGAAGTCACCTGTCAAGGTTCCATCCTAGTCAATCTGTGCTTCATCCATCATGATGTGGCCTCTTGCAGGCCCATAGTCAATAAGCCAGACCTGGAAGTGAGTGAGACTCTCTCTCTGCACCCTTGTGTGTAGGTGAATAGATGCTGACATGCATGGTTCCTGATTTCTATTCTATGTTCTTCTAGACCAGAGCTCCAACTGGATCCCTTCTATAGTCCTTTCCAGCTCCTTCCAGCATGCTTTGCCCAGCCCCCTCAATCCAGATGGACTCCCTGGGTATCAAAATGTCCTTGTAGACTTAGCAATCTAAACCAAGATAGCATTTCTCCTCCATAATTCTCCATGCCTGTGGGTCTCCCTTCTGGTAACATCACCCAGTTGATTCTCAGAAAAGTCTAGGAGCATCTGGAGCTTTATCATACCACTAAGTTTTGGTCTACATGCTGTGTTTGAGTCACTTAACTATCTAGTTCTCAGCACAGTACCAAACTGCGCATTTAAAAAACCAGATAAATGGATGATGGAATGAATGAATAAATAAACGGATCAATGATAGAGCCATCCATTAGCATTAATGCTCCCTGTGCTTTCCCACAGTGTAGTGGTGTATGAGGTTGGCTGCACTTGGATTTTCTGTAACTAACAGCTGAAAGCATCCTAATTAGAATATACTTCCAAGCATATGCTCATTTCTATTGTCCTTATCTGGAATTCTCAACACAGTGCCACCATCTGGAATAAAACAGTCTAAGAACATATTTTGGGCTCCAGACTGCTGGGAGGGAAACACCTCCAAGAGCAGAACAGTTGGGCATCCAAGACAAACTTCAACTTCTTCCAAGCTTTGGCTTGCTATGGAGAGAACCAATCACTTAGAATCAGAGTGACCGTGAATTTTAGAGCTGGAAGGAATGGTGAATGTAATTCAACCCAATTCCTTCCTTTAACCAAGATGGAAAAGTGAGGGCCAAAGAGTATGAGTGACTTCTCAAGGCTACTCTGCTCTCTGTCAGTTAGGACCTGAACCCAGGTCTCCTGAGTCCATGATTAGCGCGTTTCTCCCCAGCCTCTCATGATCTCATCAGCCCTTGCCTTTTCTCGTGTCTTCACCATCACAGGCAGAGCTGATACCTCAGTCCCAAGGCTGTGTGGGAGCTCACAGAAACATAGGTAGGGCTGGTGGTTTTGAGGGCAGTGGGCCTGATGGCAGTGGCAAGAGCTGTTTGTTTTCGCTGTTCAGGATTTAAACATCTACTTCTGTTTACCCACAGAAGTAATCTCTCAAGACTTTTGAAGGATTTTCTCAGAATCGGCCAAGGTCACCCTTATCTCCCCTAGTGTTTCACCACTCACTCAGACACTTCCTTTTGTGTATTATGTATGTGGTGGGGAAGGGGTTGTTGAATAGGGGAGGCTAGTAATTTTTGTTTTGTTTTGAATTGTTTTGTTCAGAAATTCTGCTTTTTCCCACGAGTTGTTTGCGAGGCTTTGAAATGAGGGCTAGGGTTCACATAGAGTAATTTATTTGGGGCAGACAGCGGAATGTGTCAGCACCAGGTTACCTTGTCTTAGATTAAAAGGGTGCCACTTACCTTCAACATTGTGATATTTATTTTAACAAAAAAGTTGAAATGCCCAATAATGTCATTAAAGGAACGTTGTTAAATCTACAGAGTAAGAAATTATGCAACCCAAGGACTTAGCAATAGTGGAAGGGGACATATCTGCTGGAGTCAGTCTAGAAGGTCCTGCACAGATGTTCAGCTTTGGGAATTCTAGTGCTGTGCTAACATCCTCGCAGAGAGAAAGGCACAAACACATTAAATTACCTTTGAGTGTTATTTCCTTTCACTACACCCTAGATAATCATTAAAAAGGTGAAGAGGGTGTATACTATTGACATAGAAAATGTCCCTGACATACTGTTAATTATAAAAAAAAAAAAAACAGACTACAAAGCAATGTTCTTAATACAATTCTAATTTTGTAAAATAAAAAAAAATTATAAGGATAAGAATATGATGGCTAAAAAAGAGATACCAATATTTTAACAGTGGTTACAGGTGACTTTAAGTCCTGTCGATACTTTTTCTGTATCATTAAATGTTTACAATAATACACCATTGTTGTTGTTCAGTTGCTAAGCTGTGTCCAACTCTTTTGGAATAAAAAAAAAAAAACAGACTACAAAGCAATGTTCTTAATACAATTCTAATTTTGTAAAATAAAAAAAAATTATAAGGATAAGAATATGATGGCTAAAAAAGAGATACCAATATTTTAACAGTGGTTACAGGTGACTTTAAGTCCTGTCGATACTTTTTCTGTATCATTAAATGTTTACAATAATACACCATTGTTGTTGTTCAGTTGCTAAGCTGTGTCCAACTCTTTTGGAACCCTCCAGGCTCCTCTGTCCATGGGATTCTCCAGGCAAGAATACCGGAGTGGGTTCCCATTTCCTTCTCCAGGGGGTCTTCCCAACCCAGTGATCAAGCCCACATCTCCCGCGTTGGCAGGTGGGTTCTTTACTACTGAGCTATGTGGGAAGCCCAATACACTATTACTTTTCATAATTAGGAAAATACTATAAAGGTTTGAAAAAATAAAGCTTTCTATTTGTAGCTGGGCTCAGGGATTGGTTTATGAAAGGAGGAGGAGGCTGGTCCTTGCCTTAAGAAAGTTAGGTGATCAATAAAATGCTATTACCCTTTCCAATGAAGAGAGAGATGTAGGAGGAGTGCATCCTTGATGTAGGTGTAAGGTAGAGATTCTTGAGTCTGAAATTCCAAAGTGTGAGATGTACTCCTGGTATCTCCAGTCAGAGTTTGGCATCATTATTTCCCATCCAGAGACCATCTTAACTAGGTATTCTCAGCTCTGTAGTTAAACATTCAGTTCAGTTCAGTTCAGTCGCTCAGTCGTGTCCCTCTCTCTGCGACCCCATGAATCGCAGCACGCCAGGCCTCCCTGTCCATCACCATCTCCCGGAGTTCACTCAGACTCACGTCCATCGAGTCCGTGATGCCATCCAGCCATCTCATCCTCGGTCGTCCCCTTCTCCTCCTGCCCCTAATCCCTCCCAGCATCAGAGTCTTTTCCAATGAGTCAACTCTTC
>SJYX01017781.1:59270-81172 GCA_006410675.1 Oreotragus oreotragus
TGTGAGGAAGTAACCTGTAAGATTTAGGGATTTTCCAGACCAACTGAAAGGTTATCTCTGTTATTTGTGACTCACAGACCCTGACCTGGAGGCTTACAGACCCTGACCTGGAAGGTTTGACTTTCCAGAGAGTCAGAAAAACAAGTTGTGTAAACTGTGTGTTATCCGCAGAATTATGTCGCCAAACCCTCACAAGCCTATCCTTGTAAAGGTCAGCAGTATTGTGACCAATCATGATATATCTATACCTCCCCGCCCAATGTGGTTTTTTGTGCTTAAAAACTGTTCTGTAACTGTCATCGGGGTTCGCTCCTTGCTTAAGGAGGACAGAACCCCGGCGCGCCGGTTCAATAAATCCTCTTGCTATTTGCATCGATCCTGTGTCTTGGTGGTCTTGGGCGACGGACTCCAGGGCGGAACCGTGCGGTTCAACAACTTCACATTCCAAGATGTCTGGCTCTAGATTAGTGATCACATCCTCATGATTATCTGGGTCGGGAAGATCTTTTCTGTACATTGTGATATTATGTCTATATCCATATCTATCTCACTCCTATCCGCTCCCTGACACATAAAAGTATTCTCTTCACATTAGAGGAGGAGAGAGTTGTCCTGGGCAGTGGAGATGCCCTCTCCCTGCCCTTTGGAGCTTTCAGGTGACCCCTGGTGTCTGTTCTGGGTGCTGGTGTTTGTGATTTGTGAGAGCATGTTTTCTGTGTTCAGCTCACTGAGGTGGGCATAGTAGACATCCCCGGAAAACGTGTTCTGTGAATGCACACTCCATTTTTCTGACAACAGGAAAAGGATGGGGAAGAGGGATCTCTGGGGTAGTACCGGTTTTCCCATTGATGCCCCAGGAAAGCAGTGAGGCAGGGGGTGGGCAGGCAAAGACTGGCACCACCGCACCACCAGCCTGAAGGAGAGAGGGCTAGCTTGAGGACTGTGGCGACAATGACAGGGGGAGGGCCAGGGCGGAGGGGGAGGGCTCAGTCCCCTTCTGGGGAGAACGCGGTGTGGAAAGGCTGCAAGCAGGTCAAGGGGAGAAAACTTTTAAAATAAGCAAAGATCCTAGGAGCACAAAAGGGAGAGGGGAGGGAGAGATCCTGAGGGGGAAGTGGGAGGAGAGAGAGAGTAGGAAGAAGTGGGCGGAGGGAGGGTGACAGATAGCGATTAAAAAGAGGGTGGGAGAGGAGCGACTGACAGGCTGGAGAGCGAGGAAGAGTGGGCAGCGGAGGACAGGCGGCCAGAGAACCAAGAAGCCTACGGGAATTCCAGACAGGAGGAGGAGGAGACGAAGGTAAGAGTAAACTTGGATTTTAAGAGCTAAAACTACCAGCTGATGGGAAAGAGCCAGAGAGAAAGTCTTGAATTACAGGCTGATCACAACAAAGCTCTTTCTCTGCACCTGTGGGTTTCTCTCCTACCTCTCTCACCACCAGCCCCTATGATGGTCAGCTTTGGGTATCTTAAAGAGGATGGCTTAGGAAGCAGTAGATAAATCACGTACTTGATTTAGAAGGAGCTGCAGAAATGCAAGTGGAGGGCCTCTGCCATCTGTCTACCTCTCACAGAGTCTCCATGCTCCAGGGGTATCTTCTAAGCAGGACACCAGGCCATTTCCAGGAACTTTTGTGAAGACTGGAGTTGGCCCTTTAAAAACTCAAACCATCGCTGTTTTACGATGCTTCCTCTAGGCTTGGAATCTTTGGAAACGTTTCCACAGCATCTAGAGAGTGTTTTGATTTTTTTTCCCCCCTAAGGCATGTTGGATGGTTTAAAAATATTCTTTGCCTGGTTTGTGGAGTATCACGTCCCTGCTGTACATTGTAAGCAATCTGGCCCCTCTGCTGGAGCAAAGAGGCTGGTGAGACCCAGAGAGAAAGCCCAGGAGAAGGACCCATGAGAAGTCTCCTTTCCTCCTGGGCACAGGGCAGGAAGGTTTCTGTTGGCCCCTTCATCTCCCTTTCAAGCATGTGATGAAGGAACTGGGGCTCAGGGGGCCAAGAGACCTGGGTTCTATTGCACTGAGGGGCTTGTGATCTTGGGCCAGACAATTCCCCTTCTGGGCCTCACTTTCCTCAGCTATAAGATAGTAGGTTTGAAGTAACAGGACCCCTCTCATTACCGTCAGCAGTAACATTGTCCAAGGCTGAAATGCCTAAGCTCAAATGCACCTCAGAAACACCACAGAAGGGAAGCTCGACAAAGGATTTGACATCCTTCCTGCACATTGGCTCAGTTTTTCCTTCATTCCTTCTCTCGATATCTCGTCATAATGGAGGACTTCCTGGTTCTGACTCCTCAGCATCTCACCGAGCTATTTTCTGAACACAGCTCTGGCACACAGGGTCTGACTGGCTGAGACAAGGAAGGACACCAGGCAGGGAGTCAGGCGACCTGGAAGAGAGAGACAGTGACGTTGGACAGAGAAGAGACCAAGGCCACCTCCATCTGCCTGGGGTGGTGGGCTCACGGCTGGGGACGTAAGCTGGTATTTAGAAGCATCCCAGCCTGACTTTTATATCATCAGGCTGGGATGCTTCCATCTCCTCCACCCACTGACCTGGGAGTCATAGCCCAGCCCAGCCCCTGACTTGCTGCTCACCAGGGACAGCTCTGAACCTGCCACCCTCCAGCCAGGGTCCCTAGGGCACCACTGCTGTTCAGAGCCTACGCCCCTCGCTGTCTCTCCAAGCCTTTTCCTCCCTTGCTGGCGGCCAAGGAGCAGCCCCAGCGACCACTGGCATACAGTAAACCATACCAGGACATGAGTTTCCGGGCTTCCCAACCGGCACCCTCGGACGCCCCCTCCCCAGACTCACGACGTTCACATAGCCATGGCAGTGACACAGCCGTGTTCCCTGCTTGGCCACTGCCTGGAATTCCAGAGATGCTCCTGCTGGGTTGTTGAAACCGGTTATTGTTCTTGTCTGCTAGCTGCCTCACTCCTGTCCCCCACTCCAGATACTGCCCTGAAGTCCTAGGCCTTTAGAACTGGAAGTGGTCTCCTAGGTTTCCTTTGGCAAGTAAGGAAAACAAGGCTCAGAAAAGGGAAATGGTTTGTTGGAAACGAAGAGAGAGCCAGGGCCAGTGCAATCGGAAGAACACCATACTCAGCTCACTCACGCCGTGGGCTCTTCTGCCTCCCATCCTTGGCTGCTTTCTGAGTTTCCATTTCCCCCCAAACCTCCCTGCTTCGTGCATGTAAGCATCTCGACAGTCCTGCTTCCTGGCACTGGCACCACCGTCCACCTGCTCCTCTTCATCTCCGCTGGCTGGTTGGGGGCACGCGCAGTGGAGGCTTCTGGGCTCTCACAGCCAGCGGGGCTGCCACCGGGCAGCCTGGCCTTATGAGTCCTGGCTGATCCTGCCTCTGGGACCAGCTGGTCAAAACAGAGCAGGGAGCCTGTCGGTGTAGATCAATCAGACAGGAACTAGAAGACTCACAGTCCTCAAGGTTAGGGAGACCCAAGGCCCAGGCTCTGTCATCTGTCCCAGGAAAGATCTCACCCCCTCTTGGAGTCCAGCAATTCTCTGTGTCTGGGCTCCAGGACTGAATTGACTGAAGGGGAGAGATGCCCACTTTTTCAGGAAAGCTTCAGGACTCATAGGAAATAAGCTGACTTCCTTTCAATAGCCAGAAGTTGCTGGTTCCTGGCAAGGGATAGCTTGATGCCATTGTGTGAATCAATTGTTTCTGACATATTAGCAAACAATGGGCAAGAAAAATTCAGCCTTTAGTAATCCACTCACCTTCATAAGGGAAGGGAGTCAGGAGGCCTCGGAATCAGAGGTACTGAAATAACACAGAAAGATCTTCAGTTCAGTTCAGTTCAGTCGCTCAGTCGTGTCCGACTCTGTGCGACCCCATGAATCGCAGCACGCCAGGCCTCCCTGTCCATCACCAACTCCTGGAGTTCACTCAGACTCACATCCATCGAGTCAGTGATGCCATCCAGCCATCTCATCCTCGGTCGTCCCCTTCTCCTCCTGCCCCCAATCCCTTCCAGCATCAGAGTCTTTTTTTAGATTTTTCTCTAATTCAGGGGCAGGGCAAAAGGAATCACATTCGGGTTAGAATTTCAGCTGTGTAAACCTTGGGGGAAATGATTTAATGTCTTTGATTCTCAGTTTCATCTGTCAAAGTGAATACATACTTTCCTTGTAAAGTTTTATGAAGAGTAAATAAAACGATGTATTTTAAATGGCTACCATGCAGTAACTGCTCAGTGATTGACAGAACAACAGAGGAGAATACAGGTCACCTGGTGCTCAGTCCAAGTCTCTTGAATTGAGTCTCATTTTAAACAAAGGTCTTTCCATAGTGAAGGCTCACCATGACTTGAAATTCTGAAGGTATTGCCTGGTTTTTATGACCACAGATTGTTTTTTTTTGTTGTTTTTTTCTGGGTCTACCTTTGCTGACCTCTAAGTTGGGAATTAGAAAATCTGGATTTGCCTCTTGACTTTGCCACTAATTTGCCAGATGATCACAACTGGGCAAGTCACCAATTCCCCTGATGTTTTAACAGACCTGAAAGGGCCTAAGCAATCGTCCAGCTCAATCTCTTTGTTTTACCTAGAGGTTAAACTGAACTGAGGCTCAGGGAGAGGGAATATCTTATCTGGAGTTACAACGAAATAGCTGGAATGAGAAAGAGCCTGTCTTCTGAGGCTTTTGCCCACAGAGGGCTTCTAGAAGCTGAATCCAACCTCGCATCTCCATGATTCAGTACTTGGAAGTGCAGGTATAGTAAAGGGTCAGGATGCCTCTTCCCCTCAGATCACAGAGTACACAGTCTCCTACTTCTCTTTCATGGAAAACTGAGCCGCCTTCAAAGCTACCCTTGTGGATGTGCCTTCGGATTGGTGATTAGATCCTAAGTGCTGCAGCTCCTCAGAAAGAAGGAATTACATGAAGCACACGTTTCATAGTATGGACTCATGGAGTCCATCTCCAGACCCAAAATCTTGAGTTAAAGGGAAGTTGGGAGGCAGGCTGGACCAATGATGAGTATAAATGGAGCGTGATTGGAGTGGATCTCTACAGGCCTCTTCCTCTCCTCCCACCACTCTTCTTTAAACCGAATGACATAACTGATGTAGAGTTAAATTAATATCCTTCCCATTGCCCATGTTTTCCTCACTCTGACAGTCACCCTCCCCAACCTGGTAGCACATGGGGGCGCTCCATGCTGAGTCCCTCTAGCTGACCTGCTCCTGTCAAGTGCTGAGTCAAGTTGGCTCGCTGGGTCATATTTCAGAGGAGTTTTTACTGGAAATGGCAGAAAACAAGGAACTACATCACTGAGTGGCTGCTATGTGCCTATTACAGTTCTAGATGTTTCCACTTATTCACACACTGTTTAATCCCCATGAGGAAACAGTCCCTCTTTACAAATGAGGAAGAAATTGAGAGGTTATGTGACTTGCCTGAGGTCACACTACTAGACAGTGATGGAGGCAGGCTCGAATCCCACTCTTCTGAGGAACCATGTGTCCTACCACCTAAATATTTCAATCCCCATTCCTCTTGTTGCAATCTGACATCAATGGAACTCCAGCGCCTGCTGTTTGGCCAGCTGAGAACCCAGCAGTAGACAGTGTCGCAGCCAAGAGCGTTTACTGGCTAAAAAAGGAAATAACTTTCTATATGTGATTTCTGGCCAAACAGTGGCAGATGCTGAGGAGTCTGGGAATCCTGACCACTGTGGGCTGAGGGCTCCATGTGATCATCAGTTCTAGGAACAGCATATGCGAGGGATGGCCAGCCAATGAACCAGAGGCTGAAAGGAAAAACCCTGGGCCTCTTATGGGAAGGTGGGAAAAAGCCCTGCTTGTGGAGTTAAGACACTAGAGTCCCAGTCATGGCTGTGTCACCAGCTGTCAGTCCGGTCCTAAGGCCTCTTTGTTTTTCGTTCCCTTTTAGAGGCACAGAGAGAAAGGCAGGCTTTGAAGTCAGGTAGACCAAGTTCAAGCCTCCTACACAGCATTTGCTACTTATGTGACTCTGTACAAGTTCTTTAAACCCTGAGTCTCGGTTTTCTCAGCTTTAAAATGGGATAATACTGCTTTCCTAGCAGGGCTAATGTAAGAGTTAGAAAGTGGACTTGTAAAATGCTTCACAAGTGGAAAACACTCAGAGAGTGGTTTCTGTTATTACTACCACTTAACTTCCCTGGACCCTGGTCTTCATCTTGGGTTGAGAAATAAGGGGTTGATTTAACTGATCCCTAGATTCCTAGATTCCTTTTAGCTCTACTGTACTATGAATCGATGACAAGATGTTGGAAATAATAAAGCATTTCATAAATGTATTTTTCATTAATAACCACATAAGTATCAATCGACCCCTTCTGGGATAATAAAGACCTCCCAATATTTCATTGTAATTCAATATCTCCATTTGCCATTCCTTCCTATCCATTCCTTGTAAATATGTTTTCTAATATTTTAAGAAGATTACTTATCCTAGCATAACGCTCTTTCTCTACTTTGCCTGCTCCCTTCCACCTCCTTGGCTTTGAAACAACTGTCAGCCAGCAGGATCTCTGAATGGCCCACTCTGTCCTTGCCAGAATCAAATAATTAAATTTAAAGAGGAGTTAATTATCTGCCCTTGGCCGGAGTAAAAGGAAAACTAAAGTGATACTTAATCTCCTCCATCTGTCTCCTTCTCCCTCTCTCTCATCTTTAACTCCTCCTCCCCTCTCTAGAGATTAAGATTCAGGGGTGCAGGCCCCCTGGACTTCTCATTCTGAGAAAGTTGCCCACACTGCCCAACTCAGTGCTGCTGCTACTGCTGCCAACTCGCTTCAGTCGTGTCCGACTCTATGTGACCCCATAGACGGAAGCCCACCAGGCTCCCCCATCCCTGGGATTCTCCAGGCAAAAACACTGGAGTGGGTTGCCATTACCTTCTCCAATGTATGAAAATGAAAAGTGAAAGTGAAGTCGCTCAGTCGTGTCTGACTGTTAGTGACCCCATGGACTGCAGCCTACCAGGCTCCTCCATCCATGGGATTTTCCAGGCAAGAGTACTGGAGTGGGTTGCCATTGCCTTCTCCACCCAACTCAACAGCCATAGATGTAGCATACATCTAGCTGGTTGCTTTCCCTGAGGCTGAAGTAGCTACCGCAAACCTAAATCAAGAAAAGAATGAAAGTTCTAAATGTAAGAATTATCCTCAGCCATGTACAAATTGACTCCCTAGTCTCATCGTTATTTCACAAACATCCCTGTCAGTTCAGTTCAGTTCAGTCACTCAGTTGTTTCCAACTCTTTGCGACCCCATGAATCGCAGCATGCCAGGCGTCCCTGTTCATCACCAACTCCCGGAGTTCACTCAGACTCACGTCCATCGAGTCCGTGATGCCATCCAGCCATCTCATCCTCTGTCGTCCCCTTCTCCTCCTGCCCCCAATCCCTCCCAGCATCAGAGTCTTTTCCAATGAGTCAACTCTTCGCATGAGGTGGCCAAAGTACTGGAGTTTCAGCTTTAGCATCAGTCCTTCCAAAGAAATCCCAGGGTTGATCTCCTTCAGAATGGACTGGTTGGATCTCCTTGCAGTCCAAGGGACTCTCAAGAGTCTTCTCCAACACCACAGTTCAAAAGCATCAATTCTTCGGCGCTCAGCCTTCTTCACAGTCCAACTCTCACATCCATACATGACCACAGGAAAAACCATAGCCTTGACTAGACGGACCTTAGTCGGCCAAGTAATGTGTCTGCTTTTGAATATGCTATCTAGGTTGGTCATAACTTTTCTCCCAAGGAGTAAGCGTCTTTTAATTTCACGGCTGCAGTCACCGTCTGCAGTGATTTTGGAGCCCCAAAAAGATAAAGTCTGACACTGTTTCCACTGTTTCCCCATCTATCTCCCATGAAGTGATGAGACCGGATGCCATGATCTTCGTTTTCTGAATGTTGAGCTTTAAGCCAACTTTTTCGCTCTCCTCTTTCACTTTCATCAATGTAAGAGGCCATTCTTCGACCAGTAAGGATTTTCAAAGAAAGGAACTTCAGGTGATTTAGATTCTAGCACGGTTCTTAAGGCAGGAGCACTGCTGTCAGAAAAAACAAGAGCTGGTTTTGATGCCAATTTCATCGCTTACCAGCAAGTCACCCTCAAGTGATCTTGCTCAAGTCTACCCCCACTGAAGCCTGTAAGAAGGGAACAGGGCCAGACCCTACTTCTTCTGGTTGCTGTGAGAATCAAATGAGAAAAATATATATCAAGAAACTTGCAGAGTGTCTGGCACATAGAAGGCTCTCAAAAAATGTTAGATTCTCGTTTTATTCTCACCTTTTTGTGTAACTCTGGGTAAACTAGCAAATGAAGCTGAGAATCTGCGAGGATAATAAAGATTAATGAGGTGGCTGAGGATCAAGACCACTCTCTCCTGTAATTTTCCCTACAAGTCTATTTTAGGGAGAAACTATTGGGGGTGAAGGAAAAGTAGAAAGATGTACAATCATAAGTAAGCTTCACAAGAGCTCTGAGATGATGGTTACAGTTGACACTCCACTTTTTAAAGCCACCTTTGATATCTGGCATTGCACTGGGGCTCATGGACACTTTCTGAACTGAGCTGCACTGGCATGAGACTACATCTAAGGCATCCTGTAAGTGACACCCTTTGGGTCTTTTTACAACAGAATTCTCTTCATTGGGAAGCAAGTCAACCCTGCCCTTGCTGCATTCCACTGCATGGTGAGCGAAATTATAAAATGGGCCCAGGGGATTGTTATTATTACTATGAATAACAATCTTTATTGAGAACCAGAGGTCTGGTAGATACTATCCAGATCATGTGTCATTGTCCAGAATTAGACACAGACTCTGCAGAGTGATCTTAAAATCTAATTTTGACAAACTTGGATGAGTTTCCCAGTGATCTGTGGGGAGGAGGCAGAGAAGGAATAGTCCGTGGTGACCAAGTCTCTTGCTGTAGACACACTCAGTCCTGTTCAGTTAAGTGGAGGGCTCCCTCATGGGCAGAAGGAAGGCTCGTGGCTCTTCTTTCCCTGGAATCCCGGTCACCACAGTCACTGTGCAGGTGACCCTAGGTTGACGTCCCAGGGAGCTGCCTCTACTGGCATTAGGTGTTGAGTGACCTGAATGCTGTCATTCATCCACCGTTGTTTCTAAAAAGTACACAAATCTGCCTATCAATTTCAGGGCACAACATCAAGCTCTAAGGGAAAAGAGAGGATAGAGAGATTTCAAGGGGAGGATCCAATGATGAATCATTATGGGCCTTATCTTCAAGGACAACTCAACTCAGGGTTGACTTGGAGAGATGATACAGAGTCAGCAGAGCAAATAATTCTCATTACGTGTGTGAAACTCAGTGGTTTTACAATTAAACCCAAGCCCCAGCTCCTGAGGTGGGGACACGAATTTGTTGTTAAATAGTATACTATAGTGGAGAAGGCAATGGCACCCCACTCCAGTACTCTTGCCTGGAAAACCCCATGGATGGAGGAGCCTGGTGGGCTGCAGTCCATGGGGTCACTAAGAGTTGGACACGACTGAAGCGACTTAGCAGCAGCAGCAGCAGAAGTATACTATAGACTTCCCTGGTGGGACTGTCAGTAAGAGTCTGCCTGCCCATGCAGGGGATGTGAGTTCTGTACCCGGTCTGGAAGGATTCCGCATGCTGAGCCGGTGCACCACAGCCACGGAGCCCACGCTCTAGAGCCTGCGCTCCACAACGGGAGAAGCCACCGCGGTCGGAAGCCCACGCACCCGGCTAGACGATAGCCCCCTTCCCCACAACTAGAGGAAGCCCATATGCAGCACCAAAGACCCAAAACAGCCAAAAAGAAATTAACTAATTAACTTAAAAATAACATATTGTAAGGACTGACATGTTTGGTTCCAGAGGACAGAGCTAGAATCAACAAAAGAAAGAGACTTTTCAAGGCCTCCTCACACTAGCTTCTTACTCACTTGCAACACACCTTCCTGAGCAGGAGAGACGAAGGTGCAGTTTCTGCTACGTGCTGGGTGGCACTTGTCACCTGCTGCTTGCCTAGTTCATGTTGCAGTCAAGATTAAAGGATTGCGGCGAGCAGGATGACTGCCAAGGAAAGGGTCTCACGTCCCCCACTCCATTTGGGGGCTGTGTCAGAGGTAATGCAACTTTATTAGCAGACCAAACATTCTTCTCCCAATCACTAAGAAATCATTTATTATGCACCTAATAAGAAAACCTAATGCAATGAAAATACTAAGTATTTACTTTGAGAAGTCTACTACCCTTCTTATAGGGAAAGCTGTTAAATCCTTGAGGGCAGGAATCATGTCTAATCTGGGTTTTCGCTTGTTTGGCTAGCTGGGCTGTGCAGCGTGTGGAATCTTAGTTCTCTAACCAGGGAGCAAACCTGTGCCCCTGTCGTTGGGAGCATGGAGTTGTAACCACCAGACTACCAGGGAAGTCCCCTGATCTGTTTATTAATTCAACAGATATTGACTGCCTAGTCTTTGCCAGACCTGGTACCTCTGAGGTATTATTTCAGTATCGAGAATAATAGTAGACACATAGTGCAGGTTAGCTGATAGACAAGAAGTTTTTGGAGAACAAGTAGAAGGCAGCATATGAGCCAGTGTGGGAGTATATCCTGACTGCTGGATGGTAATTTAGCATCTTCAGAGTTCAGGGGATATCAAAGAGGGCTGAGGTCAATTTGAGATGATGTCTCCATTTCCACTCAGAACTGTGGGACAGAGAAAGAGGTGCTGGCTATGAGTTTAGATTAATTTGGGCTGCTCTAAATTGGTTTTCTTTAAACATTGGCTGTGTAGGGTGGTCTCAGTGACAACGTAAGGAGGCGCTCTGGATTGGGAACTAGACACTGAATTTTATTCCTAATCATATAATACATGAAGTGAAGGAATAAAATGATGCTCACTTTGCACAGAAACCTTCCTTTGGCCCTTTGCCTCTTATCCAAGCACCATGTTACTGTTACCAAACAAGTTCCCTAATGACTTCTCCAAGAGTTTTGCTTTGTTCCACGATGTGACGCATTGAAAGAGGACATGGAAATTCTTGGAATAAAGAACGTTCTGGATTGGTATGTTCTAGTCCAGGTTCTAGGGACTATCTCTTTTTGCCTTGGGGACTTCAGAACTCATATCAGTTGCAAAGGGCTGTAGCATTCAACTATCCAGGGCTCTAGGAAGGGCCCAGGCCTCACCTGAACCAGAGTCAACCTCCTGTCTTATGTTTCCATCACTGTTGTTTAGTCTCTAAGTCACGTCCGACTCTTTGTGACTCCGTGGAATGTAGCCCACCAGGCTCCTCTGTCCACATGATTTCCCAAGCAAGAATACTGCTGTGGGTTGCCACTTCCTTCTCCAAGGGATCTTCCTGATCCGGGGATCAAACCCAAGTCTCCTGCTTTGGCAAAAGGATTCTTTACCACTGACCCCCGGCCCCTGTATTTCCCTAATGTTAACACACATTGTGCTTTATTGCTATTATGTGTTTGTTCTCTCTCCTTAATGAAGGAAAATAAAGGCAGTTCAGCTCAGTAAAGGCGGGGACTCCATGCTTGTCTTTTTTTGCTGTATCTTCAATGTTGTCCTCACTGAATGATGCCTGATAACTGGTAAACATTCAATAAATTTATTAAATGAATGACTGAAAGGGAAGGACATCATAGGCTAAGAGAACATGAGAAGCCAGGATAATTTTCCCATTTAGGTCGCCACAGAGCATTAAGTAGGGTTCTCTCTGCCATACAGGAGATTGTCATTAGTTATCTGTTTTATTTCTAGTACCAATAGTGCATGTGTGTCAGTCCCAATCTCCCCATCCACCCACACTTTCCCCCCTCTTGTCTTGATGTTTGTTCTCTACATCCGTGTCTCTATTTCTGCTTTGCAAATAGATTGATCTGTACCATTTTCCTAGATTCCACATATATGCATTAATATATGGCATTTGTTTTTCTCTTTCTGACTTACATTACTCTGTATAATAGCAGAGTCTAACACAACATTGTAGAGCAACTATACTCCAATAAAAATTAAAAATTAAATAATACCAGTTATACAGAAAGAAGATAAAGAGATGAGAAATTGTGGATCATAAATATGTGTGTGGGGAGTTGTGTGGCTTAAGTATTGAGTATGTGAGGGAAGAGCAGAAATAGGATGGGGAGGGCTTCCCAGGCAGTGAAGTAGGTAAATAATCTGCCTGCCAGTGCAAGAGATGCAAGAGACACAAGAGACTCAGGTTCAACCCCTCGGTTGGGAAGACCCCCTGGAGTAGGAAAAGGCAACCCCCCTCCAATATTCTTGCTTGGGAAATTCCACGGACAGAGGAACCTGGTGGGTTACAGTCCATGGGGTCAAGAGTTGAACACGACTGAGCATACACACACTGTGGAGGGTCTCAAGAGCAAGTTAAATAGTTTGAACTTTACAAACAGTAGGAAGCTAGTGAAGATCACAGACAAAGCAGTGGCCAATACTTCCATTTGTATTTGATAGAGTCTATTCATGGCACGGGCAGCTTCCTTTGCCCTCCTAACACACTTCCTGCCAAGAAACAGATAATAATCTACAAAGTATTTTGTGTGCTATTCACCCAGAAAACTCAATGAGTATCTAATCTACAAGTGTTTTTGACTGAGGTTGTAGGGGGCCCAAAGACACCCAGAGGAGTCAAGAAATTGACTTTAGCCAGGGAACTTTCCTGTTATAAGCTGAGCAGCTTGTACACAACAGCAATTTGAAGTTTCTCTGACCTTGTCTGAGTCATCCAAGAAGTTACAGAGGAGAGGTTTTTCACCCTATGTACTGCCACCAGGGCTCCCACGTCTGCCTCAGTCCACATCTCTCAGTTAGTTCGTCTCTGTTCTTTCCCAGTGAGGCTTCCCCAGAGGCTCAGGGGTAAAGAACCCACCTGCCAGTGCAGGAGACATGGGTTTGATCCCTGGGTCAGGAAGAGCCCCTGGAGAAGGAAATGGCAACCCACTTCCTTATTCTTGCCTGGGAAATCCAGTGGACAGAGAAGCCTGACAGGCTACAGTCCACAGGGTTGCAAAAGAGTCGGACATGACTTAGTGACTAAACAAACAGCAAAGATCGTCTTTCTGATATGCTATCAAGACTGTATTCCTTTCTGGTACCTGTGCTTTACTTCTTCCAGGTGGGACCCCTTGGACCACAAGTGAGGGAGTCAGCAGGCAAGCCTCCTGGCAGACCAGACCAAAGCATCACATTCTTTGCCTTGAACTATTTTTATCCTTCCTTGGGGACGTGCAAGGAGTGAATGACAGTGCCAGAAGATCAAGGGAAAAGTCTTCGGGGATGGAGGAGAGCTTGACAGACTTGCCCTGGAAGAATATACATCTGTTTCGTTTTGTTTCTTTTTCATGAACTTTTCTCTCTCTCCGGCTTTCTCCCCCCTTCTCCACTTTTTCTCTCTTCTGCTTAATAATGCACATCTCTCTACCTTTCACTTTCTCTTATTTTTGTCTTTCCCCACCACTTTCCTTGCTAGAAATGGCTGCCTTTTATTTGGATATTATATTCTGAGCACTCTGTGAAGTGCTTTTTATGTATCCCCTCATAATACTTGATGAGCTAAATATCAGTATATGCATTTTGCATGGGAGGAAATTGAGACATAGATCCAGTAACTTCTCTAAGCTCAGCAGATACTCACAAGGATTTGAACTCCACTTAACTAACCCCCAAACTGACCTCCCTGAACTGTTACAGAGTCTCTTTTCCCCCATTTCCATCACTCCCTTGTCTTTTCCCTCTTTTTAATCCTTCTCTTTCCCCTTCTCTCCCTCCCTTCTTTCTGACACTCACCACATCCTGGTCTCTGCTTGTGTGCTGATGACCCTGAAGGTGCTGAACACTGTGCACGTGCCCAGAGGGATCATAGACCATTCAAATTCTTATCTAATCAGCTATTTTCCTTTTGGACCAACGCTCCACAATTTTCCACTTTGGGAGGGGGCCCTTAATCATGTGAGGAAAAGGGCAGATGTCTGGTCACAAACCAGAGGAAAGGTTTCAAGACTTGGAAGGGTCTTTGATATGAAGGCGAACAGAGATAAGGTCCTTTCTGCTTACTCACAGACCCTTTCATTCCCAGGGACTCTGTGTACTCTCAGGGTTGGGGAGTGGAGTGCTGGGAGAAGACAGAGCCAGGAGGCTGGTCTCTGTCAAGATATCAACTCAGAAGCCAAAGCCTGGACCATGAAATATGGTCCTGTCCTTCCTTCCTCTTATGCATAAGAACTGAAACTGAGATAGGATAGGGGGCATGCTGGCAGCAAAGATGTGACGGTTAAGGTCTGAACTTGACAACCTTTAAAGTCGCATCAGAGTCTGAGGTTTTAAGATTCCAAGAAGGGAATATTTATCTTCAACTCCCTCCTTTTTTTTTTTTTTTCTTCCTTCATTAGAACTGGTTGATTAAAGGCTTAAGCCATAGGAACATTTATTGCTCATCAAGTAAAAATTCTGGACATAGAAGAGTCAAGAGTTGATTCAGAAGCCCTGGGGCACCAGTTGCATTTCTGAGATTCCCTGGGCAGCTTCAGGCATCTTGACTCACACAACCTGTCCACAGGCAGTCGTGGGGGTGAAGAGGACTTCAAGGGAGGCTCTCTCTGTTTACTGGGGGATGGAAAACATTTTCTAGAGCACTCCCTCCACATTAGACCCTCCCCACCTCACCTCACAGAGCAGAACTAACTGCAGTGAACGCTGAGAAAGTGATAGCTGACCTTCTTATCCTGCTAATGGTTTGCCATGAGTAGGAAACGTCAGTGCCTGCCACCCTCTCCTTCATTCATTCACCTAAGACTTACTAAGCCCCCACTCTGGGCTAGGTGATGATGGTACAGAGGAAAAGACAAATCTTGTTCTCAAGGAGCTCCTGCTGGAAGAACATAGACAGGAAGAGGATCACAGGATGTTAGGAGAGGACTGAGTATCCCCAGGGTCATTGCAGAGCTGAAGATACTCAGCTTGAGGAAGCAGGGAAGGCTGGAGAAGCAATGACTGGGTTCAGTTTTGAAGAGTATATAGGATTCAGCTAGAAGTGAGGAAACATGTAGGAGGTGGTTGGGAGGAGGGCATTCAAGAATCTTCCAGGAACTGGAATGCTAGGGACCAGCAGGAAATGAGGCTGATGAAATATGCAAGGACCTGATGAGGGAAGATTCTAGGTGAGACTTAGAGGTTTGAGGCATTTATTCTGGATGTGAGGTGGGCAGGTCTGGGGGTGGATGCCTTCTGTATGCAGAAGGACAAGCTGAAAGGCACAGCTGGAATGGTTGCACTGCAGTGAGGAGTAGATCAGCACTAGCAGCTGCTCACCAGCTGGGGGAACCTGAGAAACCACTCAATGTCTTCTTTGTGCTGCTGTGCTTAGTTGCCCAGTCAGGTCCGACTCTTTGCGACCCCATGGACTATAGCCCCACCCCCACCCCCGCCAGGCTCCTCTGTCCATGGGGATTCTCCAGGCAAGAGTACTGGAGTGGGATACCATGCTCTCCTCCAGGGGACCTTCCCAACTCCGGGATCAAATCCAGGTCTCCCACATTGCCAGCGGGTTCTTTACCATCTGAGCCACTTTTGCCACCTCCCAGAAGATCTGACCCATGCTGCAAGGCTCCGATGGCTAGAAAATGCTTCCTGAGAAGCCAAATTTGCCACTCCCACCCTCTTTTTTTCTCTACCACCTAGTTCTACCTGCTGAAGTCAGAAAAATCTTTTTTACCCAACAGCCATTCAACCATATGGAACATGTGAGCTATGATTTTCAGCATATCACATACCTCATCTCATTTAACCCTCAGATCCTCTGGTGTAGCTATTCCCATTTTACAGACAAGGAAACAGACTCAGTGAGGCAAAAGTCCAGAGTCACACTTGCAGATTCCTGTCCTACACTACTCCAATATTTCACAGGTGAGGTCCTTGAATATCTGCATCAGAAAAACTGAGGCTGCTTGTTGCAAATTAAGATTCCTCGGGGGCCAACCCAGACCTCCCGGAGTAGAATCTCTGGAGGTAAAAGCACAGGATCCACACACATTTTAACACACACCTCAGTTGATTTCTAGATCCATTAAAGTGTGGGAATCATGCTCGAATCTCGCTATTAGGAGTCCTTTGAGTCTTCTCTTTCATTTTTGCTGGGCATGGGGGAGAAGGAGAGCCTTTCAGGCGAATCTGATTTCTAAGTTACCTTTCTTAAGGAATGCACTGGTTTGGGTCAGTGAAATCACAGGGCATGATCGGACTTCCCAGACATTCGCAGAACCATCCCTCTGTTTTTCTCTCTGCCCCATTGGCAGGAGTCTTGGCGCCTGTCTTCTGCTGAGCCAAGATGGGTGACTGGAGCTTCCTGGGAGAGTTCCTGGAGGAAGTACACAAGCATTCCACGGTGATCGGCAAGGTCTGGCTCACAGTCCTCTTCATATTCCGCATGCTGGTGCTGGGCACGGCTGCTGAGTCATCCTGGGGCGATGAGCAGGCTGATTTCCTCTGTGATACGATGCAGCCTGGTTGCGAGAACGTCTGCTATGACCAAGCCTTCCCCATCTCCCACATTCGCTACTGGGTGCTGCAGGTCATCTTCGTCTCCACGCCCTCGCTGGTGTACCTGGGCCACGCAGTGCACATGGTGCGCGTGCAGGAGAAGCGGAAGCTGCTCCGGGAGGCTGAGAGGGCCAAAGAGGCTCGGGCCGCTGGCTCCTATGAGTACCCGGTGGCTGAGAAGACAGAGCTGTCCTGCTGGGAAGAAGTGAATGGAAGGATTGCCCTCCAGGGCAGTCTACTCAACACCTACGTCTGCAGCATCCTGATCCGCACCACCATGGAGGTGGCCTTCATTGTGGGCCAGTACCTCCTCTACGGGGTCTTCCTGGACACCCTACATGTCTGCCGCAGGAGTCCCTGTCCCCACCCCGTCAACTGCTATGTGTCCCGGCCCACAGAAAAGAATGTCTTCATTGTCTTTATGCTGGCGGTGGCCGGACTGTCCCTTTTCCTCAGCCTTGCTGAACTTTACCACCTGGGCTGGAAAAAGATTAGGCAGCGATATGTCAAGTCCCAGCCAGGCGTGGGTGAGTGCCAGCTTCCTGGTCCCTCGGCCGGCATAGTCCAGAGCTGCACACCACCCCCTGACTTCAATCAGTGCCTGGAGAATGGCCCTGGGGGGAAATTCTTCAGTCCATTCAGTAACAAGATGGCCTCCCAGCAGAACACGGATAACCTGGCCACGGAGCAGGTGCGGAGTCAGGAGCAGATTCCGAGAGAAGGCTTTATTCACATCCGTTATGCCCAGAAGCCCGAGGTACCCAATGAGGGCTCCCCAGGGCCCAGCCTCCCCCATGGCTACCAGAGTGACAAGCGCCGTCTCAGCAAGGCCAGTAGCAAAGCCAGGTCAGATGACCTGTCAGTGTGACCTCCAGTGTGGGAGAACCAGATGGGAACAAAGGAACTCAGAGAGGGAAGACATGTCCTTTCTGACCCCATCTCTTTCATTCTCATCACTACTATGCTATTTTTGGACTCTGGGTCCCAATGACATTGCTCATTCTTTCCAGAAGATGTAAGCAGGTCTTTGTGGATGCGGTCAGAGACATAGCTACCTGTCCAGGCTGCTGTCTTTTCCCCATCGTCCACCCAGAATCCTCAATGAAACCTTTCAGATTACTCTGTGAATGGGATGGAAGAAGGGAAGGGATCATAGCAAATCTGGCCTGGGAGGGATAGCCAGAGGGGTAGGATGACTCTCTACACAACAGCCGCACAGCAGATGGATTCTCTAGGTCCCTCTGGCTTCCTTGATCTGAACACCCTTCCTCTGGCAAGAAAGAGCCCAAAGCTCCCAGCCCACCAATGAGCATGAGTCAAGGAACTTGCATTAGACGTGCTCTTGAGTGTGTTGTCTCTTTGGACCAGACCTTGGAGTGGTGGTGAGGTTGCCATGGTCTGCCCTTGGCTGCCTCTCCCTCCACCCAGTCTTACTTTAAAAGAAGTCCTTAGAACTTGACCAGCAGGCTCAACTCTACAAGTGCCTTGTTATGCACCTCTGGCAAATGTCTCACCTTGGTGATATTGCAGCCTTTCCTTCTGCCAGGGTGTGCAACCAGGCCCTGGGGCTGGAAAGCTCTCCTGGGGAGTCACTGTACACACAATTCCACTGGAATTCCTGCCACCACCTGTCATCCTGCAGCTCTTTTACAGTTCAAACTGATGATAGACACCATCCCTTCCATTCCCCCCTTGGCAGTCCCTCAAGTGCTCCCCTAAGCCCTTATTGACCAGAATGCCCAAGAAGCCATTGGCCTCTCTTGAATCCTTACCAGATCACCAGCCATGGAGGCCAGTGGAATTTCCCTAGGTCTTATGAAAACAAAGAAGGCATTGTGCTTCTCAGATTCCCCTTGGGAAAAAGAATAATTCTGTTGTGAAGATAGAAATAAAAAAGGAGAGAAAATACTGGAAAACTATTTTTCCCTCCTGTTTGCTTCCCTTGCTGACTGCCAACTTAGAGTGCCAAGAGGAGGTGTGATGACAACTACGGAGGCCCCCAGATTTCCCTTTCCCTAGAGTATTTAGCAGGGGCATGAAAGCAGTAAGGGAATCTCCAGCTCTCTTGGCAGGGCCCTTGTTTAAGAGCACAGAGATGCCGGTGTCTTCCCAGTGCTCCCAAAGAGACTGCCAAAAGCAGTGGGGACTGCAGAAAAGCCATGTCTTCCCAGGGACTGGCCAGGTTTCTCTCTTCAGTCCATCCATAATGGGTGGTTGCCACTTTGGATGAAGATAAATGATGCTCAGAATTGGATGCTGAAACTTATAGGGAGATGATTACTTTTTAAAATGCATGTGTGTTTGTGTGTGTGTGTGTGTGTGTGTGTATGCTGATAAAGTGGGTGAAGAGAAGGGGAATCCTGAAATAAGGAAAGAATAACTTAGAGACACTTATATTTTCCTGCTTTCCTTTAGATGCCTGGCAGAGGGCTGAGACTCACTGTTTTCAGTGTCATCAACCTAAAGATATAGGCATGAGAGGCCGGGATAGAAGAAGTCAAAGGCTCAGAAGGAGGCTCAGCCTCTGCCCCACCTGCCCATCTCTGAGCCCCTCTGCTGAGACTTGAATGCTATTGGTGGGGAGAGAGAAGGATATGGGCAGAGGGGTGGAGGAAACTGACTAGGATGCCATTTAGGGAAGAATGATTGGTTATCCTAGATCCCTGGAGGGAACACCTTTTAATCTACTGTCTGGCCCTGGCATTGAAAGTGAAAGTGAAAATGAAGTTGCTCAGTCGTGTCCAACTCTTTGCAATCCCATGGACTGTAGTCTACCAGGCTTCTCTGTCCATGGGATTTTCCAGGCAAGAGTACCGGAGTGGGTTGCCATTTCCTTCTCCAGGGGATATTCCTGACCCAGGGACTGAACCCAGGTCTCCTGCATTGCAGGCAGACGCTTGCATTAAGACTAAAACAAAACAGGACGATCTTTCCCACTATCTCTCAAGTGTGTTTGTTTTATGAAATAAGTGTTCTTGGGTTAGAAATTCTATGAGATCAGTCCTTCATGAAGGGGCTTTCAGGAAGGAAAAAGGAAATAATATGTGTAGTTTGTCCAAATAAAGTCTGGCCCTCCATGTATCTCTTCTTTGTGTCCCTTTCATGGTATGACTATAAGATAGAGGTAGCAGACTTGGTAGGGGAGGGGAGCACTTGATCAACACTGCAAAGGGCTTTGGAATCACACATGCTAGGGTGAAAATTGCAGCTGCCGATTTACAACTGGACTCCAGCAAGCTACTTAATCCTTGAGGCTTGGTTTCCTCATCTGTAAACTGAACCTAGTAGTATCTACCTCACAGGTTGTTTGTTGAGGTCCTTTAATGGACTGGAACCTGGTGGTCCAGAGTCGACGATAAGAAAGTAAAAGAGAGAAAGAGGCTAATATTCCTTGGTTTACACAGAAAGCCGATAAAGCCCCTGCACGGGGCTTGCTCTGTTCACGAAGGCCTCAGGTGCCCTCTCGATGGGGTGAAGGCACAGAGCACCATCTCGAGAGGGTCTTAGAAGCCTGGGCAGGAAAAGTGAATTTAGAGAGCCTCTGTGCTCCAGGGGATCAGCTTGAAAAAGAGAGGGAGGGAGAGAGAGAGAGAGAAAGAAAGACACGGGGACCAGAGCTCTGATGGAGCAAAGGTGTTTTATTCAACACTGTGGAGGTATTTATACTGTCTTACAAGATAGCTATTTTCAGCAGAGATAAAATCAAAACTTACAAGTTATCAAGAAAACATGAGATCATCCATATGAAAGAGAGTTGTAAATAACCACTTTTACCATATGGTTCATAAAAAGGAAGAGGGTACTTACCACCGTATAGAAAAACTAACGAAGGAAATGCCTGGATTCCTCAGTCCCGGGAGAGGCTTGCCTCTCTTCTTAATTCCTGAATATTCAGGAATTAATAAGGAACAGAGAATTCCTGACAGATCCAAAACAGCACACAGGAAGCCTCCTGTTAAATGCTTCCTGACAGTTGTTAAAAAGAGATAGTGTTTGTAAAGAGTTCAGCAGGGTGCCTGGGAAATCATAGTCTGTCATTAAATTGCAATTATTGCTATTATCTTCATTATTTTTGTTATTATGTTGACTGCATAAAATTTGAAAACCTGGGATGTTCAGGAATGATTTGAGAACTTGCCATTATGGAGCTCACAGTCTGCCTTAGATGGTTAAACTAAATTACATAAAGGAAACAAAAGAGAATGCAAAATTCATTAATGACCAATTCTAGGAACTATAAGGCTCTAAGAAGTGATCCACATGAAAAAAACTACATTAGAAGAGGAGACACCTGACTTGGCCTTAAGTAGTGGCTAAGGTTTTAGAAAAGTAAAGACCTCAAAAATGACTCTATGAAATAGGCCTGTGTGTGTAAGTCGCTCAGTCATGTCCAACTTTTTCCAACCCCATGGACTGTAGCCCACCAGGTTCTTCTGTCTATGAGATTCTCCAGGCAAGAATAACTAGAGTGGGTAGCCACTTCCTTCTCCAGGGAATCTTCCCAAACCAGCGATCGAACCCAGATTTCCTGCATTGCAGGTAGATTCTTTACCATCTGAGCCACTAGGGAAGCCTGTGAAATTGGCCTGAGAATCTGAGTCTCCTACACTGCAGGTGAATTCTTTACCACTTTACCTATTTACCGAAAGTGAAATAGGCCTGATATTGGGCTTTCCAGGTGGCTCAGTGGTAAAGAATCCACCTGCAATGTAGGAGACTCGGGTTCAATCCCTAGGTTGGGAAAAATCCCCAGGAAAAAGAAACGGCAACCCACTCCAGCATCCTTGTCTGGGAAATCCCATGAACAGGGGAGCGTGGTAGGCTACAGTACATGGGGTCGCAAGAGCTGGACGTGAATTAACGACTAAACCACCACAACCATCCCCATTTTACACTGGAAGCTGAGTTCCAGGAAGGTTCCCTGATAGTGATCATCTTCTCACTGGCCTCTTTGATTGGGATCACATCTCCTTGGAAGAGAAAATTGCTTCGTGCTTAAAAAAAAAGAGTCCAGGGATCACCCAGTTCCTCACCAGCAAATGGGTACCATTTCCTAGAAAAAGAACCAAAGGCTGGGAAAAAGCAAACAAGTATTATCTGAACTACCAACTGGTCTATTTATCAGGGCAGGGAAGCTCTTTTAAAGAGGGGTTGCAAAGAGCTCACAGAACACATCTTGCAACACCACTGTTGAGATTCAAATGTGTACCTGGCACCTGTCCAAAGGTAAGGTGCTCAGCCCAGAAGTACCTGAGCAGTTCAGCTGGAAAAAGCATCTGGGATCCATTTTTTTCTCTTAGGGAAAAAAAAAAAAA
>SJYX01017781.1:81693-96953 GCA_006410675.1 Oreotragus oreotragus
CCGTCTCGAGAGGGTCTTAGAAGCCTGGGCAGGAAAAGTGAATTTAGAGAGCCTCTGTGCTCCAGGGGATCAGCTTGAAAAAGAGAGGGAGGGAGAGAGAGAAAGAGAAAGAAAGACACGGGGACCAGAGCTCTGATGGAGCAAAGGTGTTTTATTCAACACTGTGGAGGTATTTATACTGTCTTACAAGATAGCTATTTTCAGCAGAGATAAAATCAAAACTTACAAGTTATCAAGAAAACATGAGATCATCCATATGAAAGAGAGTTGTAAATAACCACTTTTACCATATGGTTCATAAAAAGGAAGAGGGTACTTACCACCGTATAGAAAAACTAACGAAGGAAATGCCTGGATTCCTCAGTCCCGGGAGAGGCTTGCCTCTCTTCTTAATTCCTGAATATTCAGGAATTAATAAGGAACAGAGAATTCCTGACAGATCCAAAACAGCACACAGGAAGCCTCCTGTTAAATGCTTCCTGACAGTTGTTAAAAAGAGATAGTGTTTGTAAAGAGTTCAGCAGGGTGCCTGGGAAATCATAGTCTGTCATTAAATTGCAATTATTGCTATTATCTTCATTATTTTTGTTATTATGTTGACTGCATAAAATTTGAAAACCTGGGATGTTCAGGAATGATTTGAGAACTTGCCATTATGGAGCTCACAGTCTGCCTTAGATGGTTAAACTAAATTACATAAAGGAAACAAAAGAGAATGCAAAATTCATTAATGACCAATTCTAGGAACTATAAGGCTCTAAGAAGTGATCCACATGAAAAAAACTACATTAGAAGAGGAGACACCTGACTTGGCCTTAAGTAGTGGCTAAGGTTTTAGAAAAGTAAAGACCTCAAAAATGACTCTGTGAAATAGGCCTGTGTGTGTAAGTCGCTCAGTCATGTCCAACTTTTTCCAACCCCATGGACTGTAGCCCACCAGGTTCTTCTGTCTATGAGATTCTCCAGGCAAGAATAACTAGAGTGGGTAGCCACTTCCTTCTCCAGGGAATCTTCCCAAACCAGCGATCGAACCCAGATTTCCTGCATTGCAGGTAGATTCTTTACCATCTGAGCCACTAGGGAAGCCTGTGAAATTGGCCTGAGAATCTGAGTCTCCTACACTGCAGGTGAATTCTTTACCACTTTACCTATTTACCGAAAGTGAAATAGGCCTGATATTGGGCTTTCCAGGTGGCTCAGTGGTAAAGAATCCACCTGCAATGTAGGAGACTCAGGTTCAATCCCTAGGTTGGGAAAAATCCCCAGGAAAAAGAAACGGCAACCCACTCCAGCATCCTTGTCTGGGAAATCCCATGAACAGGGGAGCGTGGTAGGCTACAGTACATGGGGTCGCAAGAGCTGGACGTGAATTAACGACTAAACCACCACAACCATCCCCATTTTACACTGGAAGCTGAGTTCCAGGAAGGTTCCCTGATAGTGATCATCTTCTCACTGGCCTCTTTGATTGGGATCACATCTCCTTGGAAGAGAAATAAGAATCCACCTGCAATGTAGGAGACTCGGGTTCAATCCCTAGGTTGGGAAAAATCCCCAGGAAAAAGAAACGGCAACCCACTCCAGCATCCTTGTCTGGGAAATCCCATGAACAGGGGAGCGTGGTAGGCTACAGTACATGGGGTCGCAAGAGCTGGACGTGAATTAACGACTAAACCACCACAACCATCCCCATTTTACACTGGAAGCTGAGTTCCAGGAAGGTTCCCTGATAGTGATCATCTTCTCACTGGCCTCTTTGATTGGGATCACATCTCCTTGGAAGAGAAAATTGCTTCGTGCTTAAAAAAAAAGAGTCCAGGGATCACCCAGTTCCTCACCAGCAAATGGGTACCATTTCCTAGAAAAAGAACCAAAGGCTGGGAAAAGGCAAACAAGTATTATCTGAACTACCAACTGGTCTATTTATCAGGGCAGGGAAGCTCTTTTAAAGAGGGGTTGCAAAGAGCTCACAGAACACATCTTGCAACACCACTGTTGAGATTCAAATGTGTACCTGGCACCTGTCCAAAGGTAAGGTGCTCAGCCCAGAAGTACCTGAGCAGTTCAGCTGGAAAAAGCATCTGGGATCCATTTTTTTCTCTTAGGGAAAAAAAAAAAAAAGATAGTGAATCTCATGGTTTTATAAACATGGCTGTTAACATTTGACAGTTTATGTTACGCCAAGACTTCAAAAGCCAAGGGACTTATTTTATAGGGAGTAGGATTTCAGCCTCATGTATCTACTTTCATTTTACTTCTGTTCTGCCTGTAAATGTTCACCATTAAAGAGGTAAGCTGAGCATAATATAATGAACACACCTTAGGTTGTAGGTCCCTACAGGCCCCTTTCCTTACTTTCCTTCCTCCAGTGCCAGTTAAGACCACTAGTGTTTCATTCTTATGGCTGAAGTGTTGATGTGGTTAGTGCTAGTAACACTCTTATGAAGAATTATAGTATGAGTGAGTTTTTCCAGGTTTCTTCTTGATAGCAAACTTTGATAGCAGAGGGAAAAACAAAAGAGCACTAGGCACTTGGCAGATGTCTTGAAGATTTGCTTTCGTGATGTGGAAATGAAGAGTGGGGCGAGGCTGGAGAAGGGAGCCAAAGATAAGCTGCCCACTTCCCAGTCCCCAGTAGATGCTGGAAGCCCCTGCAGCCCATCCATGTATTGGCCCTTACTGTCAATATGGTGAATAAACGAATTTACAAATGACAGCTATGTAAGTAGAATAGAATCGATGGTTTATCCTCAGTGGCCACCTGATGACCATCAAAGATGGGTATGGTCTATAGTTTTTTAATGTCATTTCAATTGGAAAAGAGGAAAACTTGAATTCAACAAATATTTATTGACCACCTACTTTGAGCTGGCACTCTTTTGGGCTTTAGGAATACAGTTTTACAAAATAGACATGGTTCCCTCCTTTTGGAGCTTACAGCCTAGTGGGGAAGACTCCCTCAAATAAGCAAGTGAACAAAATAATTACAAATTGTGATAAGTGCCTAGAAATAAACAGATTTGGGGGGGTGGGTGCGGTTAGCTAACAAAGGTGGGGAAGTTTCTAATTTCTAAGAAATTAGAAAACATAAACTAAATGAAATGGGAACAGTGAATATGAAATAGAAAAAGTAAAACAAACTAGAGGCAAGTAAAAGATCCTCATATAGTCCATATAGCTATCAGATAGGTTGGGTGGAAGGTCCTTTCTGAGGAGGTAATGTTGAGGCTGAGATCTGACAGCTGAGAAGAAGCCAGTCAGTGATGAGTAGGACAAGAACCCAGGTAGGGGAAACCAAATTACTTCCAGGAAACCCCAGAATCCAGCTGTCCTTGACCACAATCTGATCCAACATTTTTGAAAGACCTAGAATTCAAACAGCACCTGGATAGCACCTAAAGCAAGACTGTTTGGCAGCAACTGCTGCAAAGCACAACCAAGCCTCAAGGACAGGGCAGTCTTTTTACTCAAAGAAGCGAAAGGAACATATAAAAGGTCTTAATTAAATATATGTTGCTAACATTCTAGAAAGCCCCATTTGATGCTATAACTATTATTTCCACCAATATCAATTCTTGCAACACACTTGGGGCCTGCTAAACTAGGCCTGTTCCCTAGAGGCCACAGAAACTGGTGGGCACAAGACTGTGTCTGGAGGGGCTGGGAAGGAGCCAGCAAGGCGTGGTCCAGAGGAGCCTTGGCATCGGCAGACCATCGAGTGCACAGAGAAGGGGAAGTGAGAGGGCGGGTAGCACATCGGCAGGGAAGCCAGGCTACAGGAGTCGTGCAAGACGCCAGCAGACGGACATCCTGGGGCCTCTCTCCACCGGACCTGGACTTGGAGCTAGACCTCCAGACTCAGAGGAGGGAGCTGACACGGGCAAAGCAGAGCTTCATCCTCGGGGCTGGATCACTAGGCGGAGCACAGGTCAGTGTCTTGGACAGAGTACAAGGTGGGTGCCCATTGTCAGAATTACTAAGGTGTTGATAAAGTCATTGCCAGTAATATGTATGATTTAACAGATGCCTTTGAAACCTTAAACCACAGGAATGACCGACTGAGACTTCCAGGCTCCCCATCAAACATGATGGTGGACGGGAGATGATTTCTGGCATGGAACTTAGCATTGGTCTGAAATCACCCCAAGTTGGCATCTACTTCCTTCACCTGCATGTAAGGCCAGCATAGCCCTGGGGAAGTCGTGACCTGGACACAAATCTTAAGTCCCCTCTGTCCCTTCAACCCCACTGACTCTTCCATTACCCTAATTCAAGACCCTTGTGTGACAGGGTAGGCACATTTACTTGCTCACAACAGTTTCCTCAGAGAGAAGCTGAGAGCCAGGCGTGAACACATTCTGGAGAGGGTATGGCCCTGGGCACTGTAGCCTGGCCATTGCTCAACCATTCAGGCAGTCGCTGCTGTTCCAGCAACAGGGGACATTCAGGGCTGGTGGAATTGTCTTATGCCTTCCTGGGACTCCTCTTCAAATGAGCTGAAATGTTAGAACCATATCTGGAGCCTTGGAGAAAAGAATTTCTCTCATTGTTTCTAATGAGTAGCCATGTTTAAAAACAACTGGATTATATGAGGCTCTTTAACTTGTATCTAATTTGTTTTACCTTTTCATATTCAATGTTCCCATTTCATTTAGTTTATGTTTTCTAATTTCTTCATCTCTTTTTTTTTGATATTTTTTCTGAAGCCTTTATCAAGCACAGTAGAAAAGCTTTTGTATACATACATATAAATAGTATGTATAACATATATATTTTAGAAAACTTATGAATTTTGCCTAACTAAAAGATTTATGACATTTTGATTCCACTTGTTTGACTTAGTATGAATAGAATGCTAGATTTCTAATTTTTAAAAACAGATATGCAACAAGCAACAAAGGTTTACCGTATAGCACAGGGAACTGGAGTCAATATCTTGTAATAACCTATAATGGAAAATAATCTGAAAAATAATATACGTGGATGTTATTTTATACATATAAACATACATGTATGTTGTATAACAGAATCACCTTGCTGTACGCCTGAAACATTGTACATCTACTATACTTCAATAAAATATATGCATATTAAGAAAAAATAAAGATTGGAAAAAGAAAAAATTAAGCTGAAATATAACTTGGAGGGACTTAAGCTTGCAAATGTTTGAGGTACAATTACGCATTTGAAACCCAGTGTAAAAAACTGTAGGGTGTCGTTGGCTAGGGACAAGTCAATCAAAAAAAAAAGAAACCCACATATTTTGGTAATAATTACATAACAAGTTTGCAGTTGTTGACCTCTAACTCTTTCTTTGGCTCTGTGCTGAGATTTCATGAATGCTCATTTTACCCATACAATAATCCTATGAGATCAGTGGACCCCACTTTACAGATAAGGAAACAGAAAGATGCAATAAGCTGGCAGAACTGTGATACAAACACTCATCTCTCAGTCTACAGTGGGCTTCACCTAGTGTCAGTCGCTCAGTTGTATCCAGCTCTTTACGACCTTAAGGACTGCAGCCCGCGAGGCTCTTCTGTCCATGGGATTCTCCAGACAGGAATACTGGAATGGGTTGCCATGCCCTTCTGCAGGGGATCTTCCTGGCCCAGNGATATACTCCCACACTGGCTCATATGCTGCCTTCTACTTGTTCTCCAAAAACTTCTTGTCTATCAGCTAACCTGCACTATGTGTCTACTATTATTCTCGATACTGAAATAATACCTCAGAGGTACCAGGTCTGGCAAAGACTAGGCAGTCAATATCTGTTGAATTAATAAACAGATCAGGGGACTTCCCTGGTGGTCTGGTGGTTACAACTCCATGCTCCCAACAACAGGGGCACAGGTTTGCTCCCTGGTTAGAGAACTAAGATTCCACACGCTGCACAGCCCAGCTAGCCAAACAAGCGAAAACCCAGATTAGACATGATTCCTGCCCTCAAGGATTTAACAGCTTTCCCTATAAGAAGGGTAGTAGACTTCTCAAAGTAAATACTTAGTATTTTCATTGCATTAGGTTTTCTTATTAGGTGCATAATAAATGATTTCTTAGTGATTGGGGGAAGAATGTTTGGTCTGCTAATAAAGTTGCATTACCTCTGACACAGCCCCCAAATGGAGTGGGGGACGTGAGACCCTTTCCTTGGCAGTCATCCTGCTCGCCGCAATCCTTTAATCTTGACTGCAACATGAACTAGGCAAGCAGCAGGTGACAAGTGCCACCCAGCACGTAGCAGAAACTGCACCTTCGTCTCTCCTGCTCAGGAAGGTGTGTTGCAAGTGAGTAAGAAGCTAGTGTGAGGAGGCCTTGAAAAGTCTCTTTCTTTTGTTGATTCTAGCTCTGTCCTCTGGAACCAAACATGTCAGTCCTTACAATATGTTATTTTTAAGTTAATTAGTTAATTTCTTTTTGGCTGTTTTGGGTCTTTGGTGCTGCATATGGGCTTCCTCTAGTTGTGGGGAAGGGGGCTATCGTCTAGCCGGGTGCGTGGGCTTCCGACCGCGGTGGCTTCTCCCGTTGTGGAGCGCAGGCTCTAGAGCGTGGGCTCCGTGGCTGTGGTGCACCGGCTCAGCATGCGGAATCCTTCCAGACCGGGTACAGAACTCACATCCCCTGCATGGGCAGGCAGACTCTTACTGACAGTCCCACCAGGGAAGTCTATAGTATACTTCTGCTGCTGCTGCTGCTAAGTCGCTTCAGTCGTGTCCAACTCTTAGTGACCCCATGGACTGCAGCCCACCAGGCTCCTCCATCCATGGGGTTTTCCAGGCAAGAGTACTGGAGTGGGGTGCCATTGCCTTCTCCACTATAGTATACTATTTAACAACAAATTCGTGTCCCCACCTCAGGAGCTGGGGCTTGGGTTTAATTGTAAAACCACTGAGTTTCACACACGTAATGAGAATTATTTGCTCTGCTGACTCTGTATCATCTCTCCAAGTCAACCCTGAGTTGAGTTGTCCTTGAAGATAAGGCCCATAATGATTCATCATTGGATCCTCCCCTTGAAATCTCTCTATCCTCTCTTTTCCCTTAGAGCTTGATGTTGTGCCCTGAAATTGATAGGCAGATTTGTGTACTTTTTAGAAACAACGGTGGATGAATGACAGCATTCAGGTCACTCAACACCTAATGCCAGTAGAGGCAGCTCCCTGGGACGTCAACCTAGGGTTACCTGCACAGTGACTGTGGTGACCGGGATTCCAGGGAAAGAAGAGCCACGAGCCTTCCTTCTGCCCATGAGGGAGCCCTCCACTTAACTGAACAGGACTGAGTGTGTCTACAGCAAGAGACTTGGTCACCACGGACTATTCCTTCTCTGCCTCCTCCCCACAGATCACTGGGAAACTCATCCAAGTTTGTCAAAATTAGATTTTAAGATCACTCTGCAGAGTCTGTGTCTAATTCTGGACAATGACACATGATCTGGATAGTATCTACCAGACCTCTGGTTCTCAATAAAGATTGTTATTCATAGTAATAATAACAATCCCCTGGGCCCATTTTATAATTTCGCTCACCATGCAGTGGAATGCAGCAAGGGCAGGGTTGACTTGCTTCCCAATGAAGAGAATTCTGTTGTAAAAAGACCCAAAGGGTGTCACTTACAGGATGCCTTAGATGTAGTCTCATGCCAGTGCAGCTCAGTTCAGAAAGTGTCCATGAGCCCCAGTGCAATGCCAGATATCAAAGGTGGCTTTAAAAAGTGGAGTGTCAACTGTAACCATCATCTCAGAGCTCTTGTGAAGCTTACTTATGATTGTACATCTTTCTACTTTTCCTTCACCCCCAATAGTTTCTCCCTAAAATAGACTTGTAGGGAAAATTACAGGAGAGAGTGGTCTTGATCCTCAGCCACCTCATTAATCTTTATTATCCTCGCAGATTCTCAGCTTCATTTGCTAGTTTACCCAGAGTTACACAAAAAGGTGAGAATAAAACGAGAATCTAACATTTTTTGAGAGCCTTCTATGTGCCAGACACTCTGCAAGTTTCTTGATATATATTTTTCTCATTTGATTCTCACAGCAACCAGAAGAAGTAGGGTCTGGCCCTGTTCCCTTCTTACAGGCTTCAGTGGGGGTAGACTTGAGCAAGATCACTTGAGGGTGACTTGCTGGTAAGCGATGAAATTGGCATCAAAACCAGCTCTTGTCTTTTCTGACAGCAGTGCTCCTGCCTTAAGAACCGTGCTAGAATCTAAATCACCTGAAGTTCCTTTCTTTGAAAATCCTTACTGGTCGAAGAATGGCCTCTTACATTGATGAAAGTGAAAGAGGAGAGCGAAAAAGTTGGCTTAAAGCTCAACATTCAGAAAACGAAGATCATGGCATCCGGTCTCATCACTTCATGGGAGATAGATGGGGAAACAGTGGAAACAGTGTCAGACTTTATCTTTTTGGGGCTCCAAAATCACTGCAGACGGTGACTGCAGCCATGAAATTAAAAGACGCTTACTCCTTGGGAGAAAAGTTATGACCAACCTAGATAGCATATTCAAAAGCAGACACATTACTTGGCCGACTAAGGTCCGTCTAGTCAAGGCTATGGTTTTTCCTGTGGTCATGTATGGATGTGAGAGTTGGACTGTGAAGAAGGCTGAGCGCCGAAGAATTGATGCTTTTGAACTGTGGTGTTGGAGAAGACTCTTGAGAGTCCCTTGGACTGCAAGGAGATCCAACCAGTCCATTCTGAAGGAGATCAACCCTGGGATTTCTTTGGAAGGACTGATGCTAAAGCTGAAACTCCAGTACTTTGGCCACCTCATGCGAAGAGTTGACTCATTGGAAAAGACTCTGATGCTGGGAGGGATTGGGGGCAGGAGGAGAAGGGGACGACAGAGGATGAGATGGCTGGATGGCATCACNTTTTTTTTTTTTTTGGCCTCAACTTTTCCAAAACTAATTTGACCAGAGACAACTGTATTAACAGCTTTTGAAATTACTGTCTTCAACTGTGAGTTGAAGTGTCTGAGATTTTACTGTACTTCTGAGTAACAAGGCAGACTGCCATAGTCTCATAAATGCTGGCAGAAGATGCAAGACTACTGGGTTAAGGACAAAGGGCAAAATCTCCCCAAGACATGCAGACATTCGAGAGACTCATGAACAATTGTCCAACAGCAACCTCATTCATGTCATAGAATCCATGGAAAATGAGCCTGTGACCAGGCACACACAGCCACCCTGATCTCTCATGGACTAAGCTAGAGCACACGATTAAGAACTCAGCTCTCTGCCACTTCACGGGTTGTGCTTTCTGAGCTTTAGTTTTCCTTTCTGCAAATCATGGGCTGTGGACATCCTGGTTGTGAAGAGTCTTTCAGCTCTGGCCCGCTGTGACTTGTACTTGATTGCAGCATTTGATGTTGCTGTCAACAGGCGAGGCATGGCAGTTCTGTACCAGCGCAATATTCATAAGCAATTCACATTATGCTGCTAGAAATCTGCATTATTAACAAAAACTCAGGAGGATGAAATCTCTAAGATTGAGCCTAACCACTTCCTGTTCTACAAAACACTAATTCAAGATGGGGGGGGGGCAAGCACTAAAAGCCATGTGAAGTATCCACCTTATAGACTATCAGATGGAAATTTAAATCCTGCACTGGGTTTCCTCTTTCATCCTATATTTTTAAGGGAACTAAATTTGATAGTTTTTCTTCCTAGGCTCTAAAATCACTGTGGATACCATCCATGAAATCAGAACACAATTGCTTCTTGGCAGGAAAGCTATGACAAACCTAGGCAGTGTGTTGAAAAGCAGAGACATCACTCTGCCAACAAAGGTCCGTATAATCAAGGTTATGGTCTTCCCAGTGGTCACGTATGGTTGTGAGAGCTGGACCATAAAGAGAGCAGAATCCCAAAGAATTGATGCCTTCAAACTGTGGTGCTGGAGAAGACTCGTGAGAGTCCCTTCGACAGTAAGGAGATCAAACCAGTCAATTTTAAGGGAAATCAACCCTGAATATTAATTGGAAAGACTGATGCTGAAGCTGAAGCTCCAGTATTTTGGTCACCTGATTCAAACAGCTGACTCACTGGAAAAGACCCTGATGCTGGGAAAGACTGAGAGCAGAAGAAGAGGGCATCAGAGGATGAGATGCCTGGATGGCATCAGTGATGGAATGGACGTGAACTTGGGCAAACTTCGGGAGATGGTGAGGGACAGGGAGGCCTGGCATGCTGCAGTCCATGGAGTTGCAAAGAGTTGGAGACGACTGGGTGACTCAACAAGAACAAAATTTAATAATAGTCAACCCAGATGTAATTAGGGAGAAAAATCTGTTGCATGGGCATGAATACAAGAAGTGCTTCATGAGATGGTACATCTACTGCTCAGAATGTAACTATCATTCTTGTGGAAAATTGAGAATTGACACTTTTAAAAATATCACTATAGACAAGTAATCAGGGGAATGCAAATTAATCAACAATGAGATAATTTATGCTCATTAGATTGGCAAAAATTAATAAATATTCACAAGAATGTACAGAAATGTGAACTCAATCATTGCTGGTGAAGGCGCAAAAGGGTACAACCACTTAAGACAGTTCATTTGACAGCATCTTGAAAGGTTAAATATTCACATTGTTTGTGACACAGAAGTTCCACTTTTAGGTATCTCTCCTGTCACCCATGACATGTACAAGGACACTTACTGTTACGATGAAAACAACATAAAGGATCACTGAGACCTGGCTTGCCTTGTGATGCAGGGAAGTGGAAACAAATTGCTTGCCCTGCAATGTATTAATAGGTAGTACTTAGTGATCATGAGGATCAATCACCTTAGCTGACACAGTAATTCTTTTTTATTTATTTATTTTTTGGGGGGTGGATCTGCCTAGTGGCATAAGGTGGCAGTTTCAGCTTCTAATTCCATGGAACCATTGTTGTGTTCCCTGGAAGAGATATTTCTCTCTTGAATAATAAGCTTTGAAAATAGCAGAAATCAGAGAATGAGATGCAAAGTGCAAACATTTGTACTAGCATGTCGTTAGGCATAATTCTCACCATCATCTGTTAGTCCTTAGCCCCATGTATTCTGAGTCTGGGGAACACGGTTGGTTACTGGCCCTGGTTCGGAATGCACCACACATCTTGCCAGACAGGACCCCAGACTCACAGTGTGCTTTCTCGGAGGTGGTATCATAACTAGTTTTTCAATAATTGATTTCATTGTTCTAGTCAGTCAACTTTTTTCCCCAGTTTTTTTTTTTTTTTGTGTGTGTGTGTGTGTGCTATAATTGACAAAATTGTAAGATACTTAAAGTGTACATGTGATGATTGTAAACAGATTCCTACCATTGAGTTAATTAACACATCTATCACCTCACATATCTCTCTCTCTTTTTTTGTTGGTGAGAAACTTTAAGTTCTCCTCTTAGGAGATTCCAATTATACAATATAATGTTAGCGACTATAGTCTCCATGCTATATGTTAGATCCTCAGACCTTATCCATCTTACAAGTCAAAGTTTGTACCCTTTACCAACCTCTCCTGGTTTCCCCTGCCCACCAGCCCACCAGCCCCCTACTCTCTGTTTCTGAGTTTCACTATTTTTTTTTGCAATTCCACATATAAGTGATACCACACAGTATTTGCCTTATTTAACTTAGGATAATGTCCTCAGGAGAAGGAAATGGTAACCCACTCCAGTATTCTTGCCTAGAGAATCCCATGGACAGAGGGGCCTGGAAGGCTGCTGTCCACAGGGTTGCACAGAGTTAGACACGACTGAAGCGACTTAGCATACATACATGCATTGGAGAAGGAAATGGCAACCCACTCCAGTATTCTTGCCTGAAAAATCCCATGGACAGAAGAGCCTCGTAGGCTGCCATCTATGGGGTCGCACAGAGTCGGGCATGACTCAAGCAACTTAGCCAGCAGCAGCAGCAGCATAATGTCCTCAAGTTCCATTCACGTTATCACAAATGGCAGATTTCCTTTTTCCTTATGACTGAATAACATTCCAGTGTGTGTGTGTGTGTGTGTGTGTGTGTGTGTGTGTGTGTGTGTGTGTGTGTGTGTGTGTGTGACATCATCTTTGTCCATACTTCTTCAGGAGAACTTTCCTAACCCTCAGATCAGGTTAGATCCCCTGCCCAGCACAGACTGACAGGGGCATTCTGCTGATCTGGCTTGCTTTGTGATGCCACCATCTCCACTTGAGCTTCCAAATTGCCGTGTCAGGAAAGCAAGCGCTCAGGAAGGACATATAGCCTTTCTCTTTCCACCTCATTTGCCAAAGGAAGGTATAGGGACACGCGTCACTTGAGGGAGACACATGCTCGGAAGGAAATGGGATCCAGGAAGTTGAGTGCACCCTAGAAACATTTAACACCAGCATCATTGCTAACAGCTGTCCTTTACTGAGGAGGTGCCATGTGCTGGACATTGTGCTAAGCACATTTCACTTATCCTCCTTACAGACCTGAGGGAAGTGTTAATATCCCCACTTTTAGGGAAAACGGATTCAGAGAGATTATGTGACCTTTTTGAGGCTATAGGTGATATTTAAGCTGCCCCTCTGCCCACGCACACCTGGCAGGTGAGTCTGCCAATCAGACTGCATCACTTATACTACACCACAGTACTCGATTTCCAGAACCCTGTGCTTTGACACTTCTGATGTTCCTATCCTGGCAAAAGTGTATTTTATCAAACTCCTGTTCACTCCTTGGGACCCAGTTCTAACCAGATCTCTCTGTGAAATTTCTTCTTTTTAAAAAAATATTTATTTATTTATTTGGCTGTGCCGGGTCTTAGCTGTGGCATGTAGGATCTTTAGTTGTGGCATTCAAACTCTTAGGGACTCGTGCCCTCTGCATTGGGATCGTCTTAGCCACTGGACCACCAGGGAAGTCCTCTATGAAACTTCTGACTTCCTCCTGCAGAATTCATTGCCCCAGCCTCAGTTGCACTCAGTTCAAATCCCTAGCAGGACACTCATCTCATGAATTTATTAATATTATCTGTTAACCTTCTAATTTCTTCCACTGGACTGTGGCAGCTTGAACAAGGGAACCACATCCCATTTCTCTCTGTATTTACAGGGAAGAAGCAGAATAGCTTAAATACAGCCAACATTAGTTATACATACATGCCAGACATGGGTCTAAGGCCTTTACATATCCTCACTAATTTCGCTCTCATACCATTTCTATAAGGTAAGCACTATTATTGTGTGTGTGTGTGTGTGTGTGCACTCAGTTGCTCAGCTGTGTTTGACTCTTTGTGACCCCGTGTACTTTAATCCACCAGGCTCCTCTGTCCATAGAATTTTCCACGCAAGAATACTGGAGTGGGTTGCTATTTCCTTCTCTAGGGGATCTTCCTGACCCAGGGATCAAGCACACATCTCTTGTGTTTCCTATGTTGCTGGCAGATTCTTTACCACTGCACCACCTGGGAAGTCCCAGGTACTATTATTAACATCATATTTTTTTTTAACCAATGAGGAAATGTAATGTATAGAATGTTTAAATAACTTACCCAAAGTCTCATATGTAGTCCACAGCTGTGCTGAGATTATTAATAGAACTCCGGGAGTCTAAACCCAAAGTCTAAGCCTGCTTAGCCACAATGCTACTGCTCAAAACTTCCTCCAGCTTATATCTGAGCCCTTTGCTTCATCTATTTTTTTAAAGAAAATTCTCTCACATAATCATAGTACAATTCTCAAAACTGGGAAATCAACATTTTCTTACTACGTAATCTACTTGAAAGTGAAAGTGAAGTCACTCAATCGTGTTCAACTCTTTGCAACCGACCCCATGGACCATAGCTTACCAGGCTCATCTGTCCATGGGATTTTCCAGGCAATAGTACTGGAGTGGGTTGCCATTTCCTTCTCCAGGGAGTCTTCCTGAACCAAGGATCGAACCCTGGTCTCCCACACTGCAGGCGGACGCTTTACCATCTAAGCCACCAGGTAATTTACTTTATAGCCAAATTTACCAGTAATGTCCCTTATAACAAAAGACAACAAGATTTTCTGGTCCAAGAGGCAAATCTCTGATCACATATTGCATTTAACTATTGTATCTTCCTCGTATCATTTGACCAGAAACAGTTCCTCAGTATTATCTTTCATGACCTTGATAGGTATGAAGGGCACAAGCCATTTATTTTGTAAAATGTCCATTTTTTAAAGCATGTGTGATGCTTCCACATGGTTAGATTCAGTTTATTAACTTTTTAGCTGGAACACAACCGAGCTGCTGAATCCAGTTTCCAGGTTTCACCCTCTGACTCCCCACCCCTCTCAGAACCAGCATCATCATGTCTCCTCAGACACGCCAGCACCAGAGTGTTGGCTGGCACCCTGTCCTCAGTGGTCTAATTTCCCACATGTTACTGGGGTATCACTACTGACCAATAGTGCTCCTTTCCTAGAGGTCTGGGTTTTTACCTCTGGGGGTCTTGCTTTTGAGCTTTTGGCTGCTCATCATCCTGGCCTCCTCCCATTGTTCGTCCAGGCCTCAGATGGTCAATGTTTCTTGCAGAACTCAACTATATGACATCTTAATGCTCCAGTTTTGCATTTTCAGTCCTTTAAGATTGGACTAACCAATCTCTACATTAAATTCTCTGTTAAAATCATTGGGATGTGATTTCTGTTTTCCCGACTGGACCATCAGGGATCCACCCATGTGATGGAATTCAGTTCGGTAACAACCCACTGCAGGACAGGAATGTTGGATCTGAGTCACATTTTTCCCATTCGCCAGGGCCAATAATTGTCATTCAAAGTGCCTGCACCATTCAGTAGCAGTGAGACGACTCACTCTCAATATTGGCAAAGTCTTGTTGTCAGAGACATTAGATGTGAGGCTTGTCACAGATAATGAAAATTCCCTGGGATCAGAATGAGTTGGGGGTGGGGAGAGGCAGGTATTGCCTCTGTGGCTTCTTACTATTGTGGCCCATGGTTGAATTTAGCTGCTTCCCAGGTGACTCAGTGGTAAAGTATCACCTGCCTATGCAGGAGATGCAGGAGACCTGGGTTCAATCCCTGGGTTGGGAAGATCCCCTGGAGAAGGGAATGGCAACCCACTCCATTATTCTTACCTAGGAAATCTCATGGCAGGTTACAGTTCATGGGGTTGCAAAAGAGTCGGACATGGCTTAGTGACCACACAACAACTGGTGACTTATATATTCCTGAACAGCATTCCTATGTGCAGGAAGTGCTGCCTCTAATACTCAGAGGGCTCCTTCTGTGTAGTGTCTGCAAGAT
>SJYX01017781.1:97260-141162 GCA_006410675.1 Oreotragus oreotragus
CCCCCCCACCCCCCCACCCCCCGCTTTTTAGCAGCTCCCCGAGGAATGTGGAATCTTAGTGCCTGACTAGGGATCAAACCTGGGCTCCTTGCATTGGAAGTGTGGAGTCTTAACCACTGGCCCACCAGGGAAGTTCCTTGCTGCTTTCCTTATCAGGTTCTGGAATATCTCATACGTACTCCAGTGGTCTCGCTCTGACCTCTATCCTCATTCAAGGCCCTGCCACCCATGGACAGCTGTGCTTAGAGGGCTTGCATTAGGGAGAAAACTTTTCTCTGGGGGCTGCTGTCAAAGCTGCCATCAGTGGAAGACAATGGGCTTTCCTGATGGATTATTGATCTTCATCATCTATTAATAAATAATGGATTATTGCAGTTATTAAGTATTTCTGGGGAAGTTCAATATGCTGAGGGAGGATAGTTTTTAAGGTGAGGTTCATGCTCTGCCAAGCGAAAACAATTTTTTAATTCCTGGAGAAAACAAGAGCAGGGAACATGAGCAATGTCTAGGGCAATTCTGTCCAAGAGTCATATAATGTGAGCCCCACATGTAATTTTACATTTCCTAGTAGTCACTATATATTAAAAAAAAAAGTAAAAAGAGACAGGTCTAATTCATTTTAGTAACATGGTTCAGTTAACCCAAAATAGATCCAAAATAGTAACATTCCAGCATTTAAATATAAAAAACAGGTATTTTTCATTCGTTTTTCAAACTAAGTCTTCAAAATCCATTGTGCATTCTACACTTGAGAATTGCACATCTCAGTTCAGAGCAGCCTTTGAGTGGTCAGCAGCCACATGTAGCTGGTGGCTGAGGGCCTAGACAGTGCAGCTGCCGGCCACACACCGAGTGCCAGTGATCGAGGCAGTCATTTGAGTCACCTGCTGGTATATCAGGTGCTTTGAGTGACTGGGTGACAGTCACAACAAATCTGTAATCAGACACTGGATTTAACTGACTGCCTACCCAGGCTGGGAGCTGGCAGATAGTACGTACTACCACTCCCTCCCGGCAACAGAATAAGCCTTCTCGGTCTTCTTTGTCACCAACTGCTGTTTGATACTTGTTTCAATGGTGCAATCCTGGCAGGCTTTGGAAATTCAAGAGGCCCTGAAATCACCAGGAGGGATGGCAATGCCCATACCCACCCAGCAGATGAGTGTACTCTGATGGACTGAGGGAACCCAGCATGTCTCTACTAGTCCTGCAGTCAGTTGAAGGGACCCCAAGCATGGTCCCTTCAAAGGGGCCAAAGGCCTCTGCAGCAATGGTGCCAAGTGTCTTGGGTCTAAGTAAAGCCAGTCCCAAATCCTGTCAGGGAAACTTACTGTGGACCCATCAGGTCCAAGAATAACAATTACTGGGGCACCAGTGCCTGGTAGGTCTGCAGAATTCTCCCTGCACCTATGTTCCAGGCCGTATGGACAAGGGAAAAAGTCAGCCATCTCTCTGAAAAGGGCAGAGGACTGGGCCCAGGGCCAAGTTTGCTTTGGAAGTTACTCAAATCTGGACTGAACGGCCCTCTAGCAGTTGGGCCAGAAAAATCAAGTATCCTGGATCACAGAGGCCTATGGGCCTGGGGAGTCTCATTCTAGCAGCATGAGTATGTGGCTAAGTACTCAGCTTCCTCCTCTGCACACTTCTCCAAGTACACAACAGGCTGTGAAGACTTCCTGGCCAGGCAGTGGGAAACACTCGTGGCCTTCAACATCCACCACCTCCTTGTGTCAGCTCTCCACAGGGCTCGTCTTAATGCCCGCTCAATTATCCGTCATTTTTGTTTCCTACACCCCTATCTTCTCTCTACATCCTCTTTAGGGTGATTTGGGTTGTCGATCCCCGCTCTTGGCTTTCCCCATCCACCTCCTTCCTTAGGGATCCCTTTGAGGACTAGAGCCCTAAGAGCACTGCAGTAAGCCTGAAGTGTTGGTCTGGGCCTTCTCACTTTTGCTGAGACATGGGACAATTTACAGCCCCCTTTATTTCCTCTTACTCTTTTGAGTGGGGCCTAAATCAGCACCAAGGGATCATCCCATCCCTTACTCCTGATAGAAGGAGCAAAATTAAGAGGGACATCCTCCATGGCAACCCACTCCAGTACTCTTGCCTGGAAAATCCCATGGACGGAGGAGCCTGGTAGGCTGCAGTCCATGAGGTTGCTGAGGGTCGGACACGACTGAGCGACTTCACTTTCACTTTCCTCCTTGTGTAAGATCCCATCCGCTTCTACAGCCTTCTCTGAATTAAGGTCCTTTGCTCACGAGTTAACACTGAGGCCCAGGGTTTTCATACAATTCATCTATAAAGCCCAGGTGCCTTGAAGCACCTGCGACCTCAGTAGGGAAGTCTCCTCTTTGTGCTATGTGAATCTGACTTCCCTGCGAGCATCTGATTATAAGCCCAGGGCAGGCACACGTGCTTGGCTGAACCAGCCAATTCACTTGGCAAAAGGGAATCTGGTGGTAAAGCTCCAACGTTGGCCATCCGTTGCCACTTACCTCCTGGGTGTAGTTTCTTCATCATGTGTAAGTAGTTCAAGTCTCAGTGGACTTCTGTGACTACTACAGGGAGTTTAATTCCCTGTGCGATGAAGCCTCTCTCTATGGACCTCAACCCTCGACTCTCTCCGCAAGCTCCTGGGTGGTACACTGCACAATAGGTCTCAAATCCGAGGACAGGTTGCATCTACACCTCCAATGGCAATTTAGACAAAGGGGCTCTTTTCTCTCAACTTCTTTTTCCTTAAGGCTCACAGGGCTGGCTGACTTGTAGGGAGTGCCAAGCAATCAGTCTCAGTTTGCCCTCCATGGAGGGCCTTCCATGGTCTTTGTAGCAACTGGTATGGGCCCAGACAAGCCCTGAAATTGCACATCACCAGTGATTTCAGCTCAGCCAGGTCTCCCACCACCAGCCCTACCTAGGAGGGGTGTCACGCAGCCCTGGTATGGCTTAGTTGAGCCCTTTTGTGGTTTCCCAAAAGCCAGAGCTGGAAGAAGGAGCTTGCTTCCCATGGGACACAATCTGTGCCTCAGTGGGCAAAGGTAAATGGCATATCAGCATGCAAAAGGAAAAGGTTTTAATGAGGGAAAATTACCAGCATGGCTCAGGAAGAAGAGGCTCAAAGATGCACAGGCTCCCAGCAGAGCCACAGACAAAGGCTGGGGCCCTGCAGCCTGCATCCTTGGGGCTGGGCTCCAGGGAAAGGTCTTCCCTGGGGGTTACTGTTTTGCAGGGCAGCATTGACGCTTGTGGCCTTGCAGGCTGAAGTTCAAACCAGGGCTTAAATGCCGGCTGTCAGGGGAGCTGTCTGGGAACACAGGCTGGTACCACCTGTGACCTTGTGGGAAGCCGGATTTGGACCATGGGCAGCAGAGCCTCTGCAAAGTTGGATGTGGGCCCAGTCCCTCCTGCTCGTTGGTTACCAGGCAACTTGACAGAGGCTCCTGAAGTCGTGGGCAATCCTGTCCCTTCACACTTCAAGCATAATCTGACTTCATTTAACACCCTTCAGAGGCTCCTTCAAGTCAAACCTCTAACACGGCGCCATAGGCCTACCTTGGCCATATTGCTTGTCTCACCTCTCACTCTCTGCCTCAAATTCTCTATTCCAGCGACAATGAAACTTCAAGAAGCTCCCCCAATTGACTTTTTCATGCCCAGATCAATGACCCGGGCCCCTTTTCTCCTGGCTAAACTTTCCAACCTGTCCTCCGATTTCAGTAAATTTAATTTCACTGAGAAGCCCTTTACTGACTCCACACCACTGATTTGGGTTGTTTCTGTGTGCACACACCTCACCCTGTGCATCTGAGTACTGACTGTACCATATGTTGAAATTGCCCACTGACTTACCAAGTTCGCCCACTTGACACTGAACTTCTTGAAAAATCTGAAACAGTCTCTCTATCCCCAAGCCACCTGTGAAGTGCCTGATATACAGTGAATGTTCACTGAATATTTAATGAGAACCAGATGAAATGAGGTGGGTGGCTCAATAACAATTACTGGCTTTCTCCATGTAAAACACGCTGCTGTTTAGTTGTTAAGTTGCATCCGACCCTTTTGCACCCTATGGACTGTGGCCTGCCAGGTTCCTCTGTCCATGGGATTCTCTAGGCAAGAATACTGGGCTGCCATGCCCTCCTCCAGGGGATCTTCCCAACCCGGGGATCAAACCTGCCATCTCTTGCATTGGCAGGTGGGTTCTTTGCCACTGAGCCACCAGGGAAGCCCCTATGACACGTTAGCAACCACTTATTTAACCCAATGAAGAAACTGGAACATGAAGAGGTGAAATGACTCTTCCAGGAACCAGAGAGCTAGTGTGCAACCAGGTCAAGTGTAGAATCTACCTCCTGATTCCTCCCTCTTCACAGCCTAACTCTTTAGGTTCCTTTTTAACAGGTAATATCCAGGCTGCACTTGCAACTTTTAATGGTATTTATTCCTTGAGCACTAGTATTCTTTGATGCAATATCTTATAGGCTTCGATCTCCAGAGAAATCTGACAAAGATGCCTTACTTTTATCAAACATAATAATGGAATTCTTTTCTTCTCTTACCGTAAGCCATCTATGTTCTCTTTGATACTGAATAACGTACTCTAGTTCTCAGGATTCCATGTAACCATTTTCTGTTGACAATTTTCCTTCTAATTTTGACCTACCCCTGTAATTAAGTGTATGGTATTAGAAATTGGTGGGTATTAGAAATTGGTGGGGAAACCTTTAGGCACTTAGTTTGAAGCTTACTCTTGAATCACTTAGCAAGTGCAACTTGCAAAGACTTTTAATGCGTCTCCCATTAACATGAAACTCATTAGCATAAAACATATTTCCCTGTTTCTTCATGGAAAGTTCTGAGAGAAATGGAAAGAAAAATTTTAAATAGCAACCCTCTCCCTAAAAAAACCTTCAAACAGCCTCAGATAAACAGAAGGAAAGATGGTCAAAATTTAACTACTGGTACCTATTAAGCCTTCTGAGCAATCAAGACTAGTATCTTGTAATGGCTATTTTAGAATAACTGCTTATCAGAGGCTCGAAGTGTCATAATGCAAAGACATTATTTATGGCCATGAAGCAAGCTGGTCAAAAATGATCTAATCAGTGTATCAACTCTAAAAGGTACTATACTCCTAACCACCAGGAACTGAAAGTTCATGGTCAGATGAGAGAAATGCCTCCAAGTGAGCCAGTTGAGACCAGACAAGCTTGAATCTCAAGCCTGCTGCCACCAATAAGGTATTCACATGTAGCAAGCACTGAAACATGAAACCACAAAAACCCAAAAGTTACTTGAGGATGGTTGCTACTTATCACCTCTAATGGATTGTGCAAGAGTCTAGAACTAGGCTGAACAGGTAACAGAAATTCAAAAAAAGTACCAGAATGAAAACTAGAAAGCCAGAAAATAAACATGGATTTTTCACCAGAAAAACAAACAAACAAATATTTATATAGAAACTATCCTGCTTATCACTGGATCATTTTGGATTCTAACACGGGGAAGAACTTTGACACCATCATCTATTTCTATCTACTCTTCTAGGTTGTGCCAGAGTTTCCATCAAGTTATCACAATAATCAATTCAGACATACTCTACCTACAGACTGTCATGTTCTCTATTACTGACATCAACATTTTTTTAAATATTCATAAACAATAATTTAACAGTTTCCAAATGGCAAGTATGTTTATGTGTGCACTGACAGGAGCATGTCTTTAACATGGTTTAGTAGCATCCTATGTAATTAATGTGTTCAAATCCTCTAACTGGGAATATATAAAATTATTTTTTTCAATTACCTCCATTTCTGCCTTTAGAAGCACATAAAAAATTATTTGCAAGGCATAATATATGCTTTGCGTGATTAATACCTCCCCCCATCTTTAAGTTTCATTACATTTAGAAATTTAAGACCAGGAGCAAACATCTGTCAGACTAAATTTTTGCTTTTTCATAAGTGCAACTTTTTAATAAAAATTTACATCTAGATAAACAATCTTCAGATTTTTGAAACTTTAATAAGATTTTAAAAACATCATGACTTTGAACTGAAAAACATACATGTTTAGCACACAAATATTGTAATATGAATCAACTCCAACTCCACATGAAAACATGTGACTCAAATTACAGTTTTAGAAGTTAGTAATTCACATTTAAGCAAGTTAGCGCCTTGCTGAATTCAGCCGTGGTAAAAAAGACTTAGTGCATATTGTAATGGCACAATGTGCTTTTGTACCATTTTGTTGGTATTTTTCACCTTATTAAACAAGATCAAGTTCTTGAAAGTTGGTAGATATAGGCTAACTTCCTATGACATGTGAAATTTCCAATGGTAACAGATACATTTTGTAACAGAACACTTTCTATAGACTTTTCCTATCTTAAAATTTTAAAAGCAATCATTTGTAAGGATTGCATCAACATCAATGTAGCAGAGGAAGATCAAACTTTATTGAAACTGCTTGCATACAAAATATATTGCACTATAACCAAACAAATGTCAACATAAAATCCAATCTGTTGTCGCTAATATGTACAGAGAATATTGCCCAAGAGCAGTTACATTACAAGGTCATTCTACCTTGGTTAATTATCTACAGTATTTTAAACCGAACAGCTTACAGATGATGTGTGCAAGGTACCAATTTCTGTTTTCAAATACTATACATTCCCAGAATAAATAACTAGAAATCAACATTAATGTTTGGCAATACTTTTAAAAGACTTTTTAATATTCTTGAAATCATGTGCAGTTTGTTGCCATTTTTATATGCTTATTTGTATGCAAGGAAAAGTAACCGTAATATGAAAATTCAAAGAAACAAACTCACAACAGACATCAGAGGCAGAACTTCGGTTTGTACGGCACTGTACAGATTCAGTGGTACCCCTACTTGGAGTTATTTTTTAAGAAAAATATAACATCTTAGAGTGAAGGTCCTTCACATATTTTCCTCAGTAAATCTCGTAAAAAAAAAAAAAAAAAAAAAACCCTCAAAACTGAAACCCAATATGTCCAAACAAAAAAAAGGAAAAAAAAACTAAAGAAAAAAGTTTCATGTGTTAACCATCCTAGTCTGCTTTCCAATTCTGCTTATACATTAGACCTAATATTTCAAAGTTTACAAAACATTTAACCTGCTTCCAATGTGTCTCAAAGTACCTGTACTTCACAGGATTATTATGCACATAAATGACCTTTCTACCTCCCCCAAATAAGCTTGAAATGAAAATGAGAAACTTCACAAAACCCGGGGAGGACAAAATAAAAGACAGCTCTAAGTTAAAACTGGTCATCAGGCCAAAGAGCAGGCGTATCCTACTAACTTTCGACCAGGAAGATTTGTTCCTAGCTGAAAACATTTGAGCCTCTTGCAAATGAAAAGACCGTTACTACTTTTCCGGTCTATACAGAAAAATTACACATCCCTCTCAATAACACTATTTGTCAAACTTCAGTGCAACAGAACAAAAACAAAAGTCTTATTCTTTATACTGCCTAACCTGATGTTTATGTAAGAAAAAAAATATGGAAAGCATGCATTCTTCTATAAAGTACTAATGTTTGACAGGGTTTGCTACATCTTTTAACATTTAGTGTTTCCAACTTATCTTCCCTGAACTCTGCATCCAAATATAATATTCCTACCTGCCAAGATATAAAAAAGGCACAGATCATACAACTTTTTTTTTTTTTTTTTTGCTAATGAAAATGACAAACGTCACATCACACACATCTCAGGGTCCACTAAAATACTGGAAAAGTGGACCAAAACATAAACTGACACAGGACATGAAATGCCATAGTATTTTATGGACTTCTATATGAGATTGAAAATAGAAGTCTAATATGATTACCATAAATGCTATTATTCAGAAAAACTGAAATATACCAGTGAGTTATCACCCAATGCAGGGTAAACGGTCCAAATTAACAAAGAATATCACTGCGTGGTATTTAAAAAATAAACCAAATGAAAATCCTGTCCTGAAGTGCTAAGTATACTTAATTATCCAAAAGTAATGTTTCAAAAATTTTAAGACCTCATTTTGTGCAAATTTGAAAATTGCTGCTTATGGCCAATGTGAAAAAAGCAAAATTCTTAACGGAATTGTACATTTCATGCCCTGTGCCACCTTGCCTACTATTTGTCTTTGGCCTAACAAAGTTTTCTAATATGGAATAAGAATTATGGAAATGGTATAGGGGATATATCACTCCAGAATTATGCAGTTTAGGGTACTCCATTAACAAGTGGTTGCTGGCCATCCACGGTGTCTGGCTTTTCCTTCCTCTGGTTACGATCTTTACCCGTGCGCAGCCGATTACCTTCACTGGAGGTATTCTGTAATGTTTTAGTGTGGACACTCCTTTCATTATTGCAGTCAACTCTGATCTAAAACAAGTTATAGTTGTTATATACAAAGACCATATTCTGTTGTAATCTGTAATTGGCCTGACAAGAAATTTAAGCCCAAAGTGTATATTCCACATGTTAAAAGGGATTTGAATAGAAGAAGTGTGAGAAATTAAGGTCAGGTAGGAGCTTTATTTGGCTTATGATTCTAAAACACTCTTCTTCTGTAACTGGAACACCTTGGTCATCTCACTGCATCCAAAGTTAGATAAAAACTCACAATCCTACTGTGTCTTCTTCTAAGTAGAACAAAACAATGAGAAACAAATAGTTAAAATGAACTCCTATTACGGATTGCAAAATATATATGCAAAATATACAGGTCTGTTCAAAAAAAATGGTTTATTCTTCAAAGATATGAAACCCAGGAGGAGAGAGACAAATTATTGTCTTCCTATTCTGATGTTACCAGAGCAATAACTTAACTCACTTATTAAGTAGCCTTTAGTTGACATCTTCATTTCTGTCATAAGTATGATTAACTTTTTCTACACTGAGGGCTCCCTTTGTCTTATAATATGTGTGTGTGTGTATATAAATATACATACATACTGTATATACTTATATATATATATATACACACACACTATATATACTCTCTCTATATATATATATGAGCACTGGTTTCTACTAGTTTATATTACAGTAAGGCAAGTCAGAGGATCATACAACTTAAACTCTGAAGAATAAGAATAGTACAGGGAAATTTGAAGACACTAATGTGTGGGAGAACTGGAATCCCAGGAAGAGGATAGAGATGAATATGATTTAAAAAATAATATTCTGAGATTTATATAATATTTTAAGTGCCAGCACTGAACACTTAAAACACTGCTAATGCAATTGTAGATGCTGTACAAAAAAAAGATAATGTTGACACACAGGCCTAAAACAATTAATAAAAGTACTGATATGCTTCTAGTACAAATGAGACTACCTATAGTCCCAAAATGGTGCACTCGAATTTCAAAGTGTGTTTAATTGTTGGTCCTGGGTGAGTGTTTTAACTGTTTGGTTGTCAAGAGGGCAATTATGAAATTGGTACATAAACGCCTTATAATTTCATCAATCTCTAGGTCTAAGATCTTTTCTGTGATGATCCTTAAGCACCAGCTAATAACACTTACTTACAAATGCTAGGACTTCCCTAGTGGCTCAGACTGTCTACAATGCAAGAGACCTGGGTTTGATCCCTGGGTTGGAAGATTCCCTGGAGAAGGAAATGGCAACCCACTTACTTCTTGCCTTGAAAATCCCATGGACGGAGGAGCTTCGTGCAGGCTACTATCCATGGGGTCACAAAGAGTCAGGCACATCTGAGCAACTTCACTTTCTTTCTTTCTTTCTACAAATGCTATGAATTCTAAGGAATATTCTGTCATGAAGTTTCTGCTCTTAAAATTTATGTCTCACTAATTTTAGGTACTGGTCCCAAACCAATCCATAGTCATGAGGGGACCCCCAACTACTTGGAATAAGTCTTCAGAGTTAAAGAAACACACACACTATATATACTCTCTCTATATATATATATGAGCACTGGTTTCTACTAGTTTATATTACAGTAAGGCAAGTCAGAGGATCATACAACTTAAACTCTGAAGAATAAGAATAGTACAGGGAAATTTGAAGACACTAATGTGTGGGAGAACTGGAATCCCAGGAAGAGGATAGAGATGAATATGATTTAAAAAATAATATTCTGAGATTTATATAATATTTTAAGTGCCAGCACTGAACACTTAAAACACTGCTAATGCAATTGTAGATGCTGTACAAAAAAAAGATAATGTTGACACACAGGCCTAAAACAATTAATAAAAGTACTGATATGCTTCTAGTACAAATGAGACTACCTATAGTCCCAAAATGGTGCACTCGAATTTCAAAGTGTGTTTAATTGTTGGTCCTGGGTGAGTGTTTTAACTGTTTGGTTGTCAAGAGGGCAATTATGAAATTGGTACATAAACGCCTTATAATTTCATCAATCTCTAGGTCTAAGATCTTTTCTGTGATGATCCTTAAGCACCAGCTAATAACACTTACTTACAAATGCTAGGACTTCCCTAGTGGCTCAGACTGTCTACAATGCAAGAGACCTGGGTTTGATCCCTGGGTTGGAAGATTCCCTGGAGAAGGAAATGGCAACCCACTTACTTCTTGCCTTGAAAATCCCATGGACGGAGGAGCTTCGTGCAGGCTACTATCCATGGGGTCACAAAGAGTCAGGCACATCTGAGCAACTTCACTTTCTTTCTTTCTTTCTACAAATGCTATGAATTCTAAGGAATATTCTGTCATGAAGTTTCTGCTCTTAAAATTTATGTCTCACTAATTTTAGGTACTGGTCCCAAACCAATCCATAGTCATGAGGGGACCCCCAACTACTTGGAATAAGTCTTCAGAGTTAAAGAAGCAGTTGAAGAGATCATGCGTTCTGGGAATGAGGTACCAGGGTTCAAATATCACTCTGCTGCTGCTGCTAAGTCACTTCAGTCGTGTCCGACTCTGGGCGACCCCATAGGCGGCAGCCCACCAGGCTCCACCATCCCTGGGATTCTCCAGGCAAGAACACTGGAGTGGGTTGCCATTTCCTTCTCCAATGCATGAAAGTGGAAAGTGAAAGTGAAGTCGCTCAGTCGTGTCCGACTCTTAGCGACCCCATGGACTGCAGCCTACCAGGCTCCTCCGTCCATGGGATTTTCCAGGCAAGAGTACTGAAGTGGGGTGCCATTGCCTTCTCCGAAATATCACTCTAGTGTATGCTAACTATGTGACTCAGTCTTTCTAAACTTCAGTTTACTCACCTATAAAACAGAATAATACAACTTCTTACCTCAGGGTACTGTTGAAACATTAAGTGAGATACAATACACCAAGCCAAGACACCTGGCTGTGCTTGGGGGCTCATTTTAAAATTATGTTAACAATGTGTTCAGCACAGGTGCTGGCCACAGGAGAGATGGGTTCTCAGGGTAGAGGCTGGCTCTAAATAGGCAGCTGACCGATTCAGCATGTACTAGCCGAGTGTCATCAGCCCTGTCTATTGTGAGCTAGATACCTTCTTTTTCTTACTTTCCAGTCAGAGAGGACACCCTATCCTTGCAACTCCGGTGAAGGGGGATGTGGGTTCCACAGGGCTTACACAAGTCTTTCTCAATACATTCCTGGATGTTTCTTTCCTTTGAGAATAGGGGTAGGGAGGATCACCTATGTGGTACTGAAGTCATAATGTGGTTGTCAAAATCTTTACAAATACTGAGACTGCACATTCTCTAGATAAATCTTTGTATACTTGTCATAAAGGACTAAAATTGACCACAAATGTAATGTTGAAAGGAAAGTATTTCACAAATACCTATATAGTATAGCAAATTCACATATATCTCAAACTTCTGTAACTGGGACAACTTGGATGAAAAGAGGCACGTAGGTTTACCTGGAGGGATCCATCTGCTGTTCTTCCTTTAGCCTCTCTTGGATTACGTGGACGATTATCTGTTCGGGAGTGATCGTCGTTTCCTATAGGGACATTTTTAAAAGGTTCAATGGTCACTGATTCTGACATGCCTATTGGAGAGTTCTTTGTTCCCACATCCTCAATTTATTTAGACCAACCACAGAATCTAAAATATAATCAACAACCTTGCAATTTCAGTTACACACTGTCTAATAATCTAGCATCCAGGTGGCACTAGTGGCAAAAAAACCTGCCTGCCAATGCAGGAGACATAAGAGACCTGAGTTCAATCCCTGTGTCAGGAAGATCCCCTGGATAAGGAAATGGCTACCCACTCTAGTACTCTTGCCTGGAGAATCCCATGGACAGAGGAGCCTGGTAGGCTACAGTCCACAGGGCTGCAAAGAGCTGGACATGACTAAAGCGGCTTAGTGCACAGCAGCACGTTACAGAAAACATTCCTAAGCCATCACACTTCTACATCAACTGTGTGATAGGTCAATCTGAACTAATGATTAGATGTGATGTTTAGAGTGTCCAAAGAAGCTGAACTAGTTATCAGGGGTTATTCATGTTTGTAAACTGTAAGGAAGCCTGATATTGCTAATTACATGAGCTTTCTTATGGTGACCAGTACAAAATGGGAGAAATGGGGGCTTGATAGTATGTCACTGAATCAACTAGCTTTTTCATAGAACTTCAGACAGTTGTTACAATTCAGCTTCATTTCTTAAACGAAAAACCCTCTGTACCTTTGAAGCTGCCTCCACGTCCTCTTCCTCCTTGTCCTCTTCCTCCGCCGCCACGCCGCCGCCCGTCTCCTCTGCGCAGGAAGTTCTCCCTCTCTTCCTCTGTTGGAGCTAATGACCAATCACTGAGTTCATCTCTGTGGTCAGATTCTGTTTCAGAAGCATTTGATGCTTCAGAATTAGTTCCTATCGAGAGTTAAAAGTTATATACCATTGTCCGACTTAAAAAAAGTTAGGTTAACAGAAACTTCCAGAGACGTTTCTGGGGGTAATCCATTACACTTCCCAATTTATAAGCCCACCAAAGAGTATATTATCACCTTCCATTTTGTAAAACAAATTATCTTAAGTTCAAAATGAAGGTTTTCATGATATTTGAGGTCATTTTTGTTTCAAACATTTTTGCTTCTCATTTAAAAAAAAAAAATTCTATTAGCCATCTAAGTTCAAACCTGAGTATGCCCATCATTAAACAGCTGTGCTCCTTTAAACATCTGTGCTCTCTGGAGGAAAAGTTGCCTACAACAATTAAATGCAATACCTTGATAAACAAAACTTCTAGAAAAAGAGTTCCTTTTAACAAGGTTTGGCCCAGGGACAAAGGGGAATGCACACATTTTGGTCATCTTAGAGAGGGTGGCAAAGGTGGCCATCGGGGCTACTATCTCAGGGAATGGTCTCTTGTGAGATCAGGGACTGGACCTCGTTGAATGGGGATATGCTTGTCTGATGCTTGGTCCACAACCTTCCCTCCCACTCCCGCAGGAATAACTGATTTTTAGAAAGGATTTACTGTAGTGAACTTATAATGCTTGAGGGGGTGGGTTAATGACACAGGGAATGGGAGATGGGAAAAGAACTTCTTGGTGAGGGGGGACCTTCCACAGCATCAAGAACAGACTGCTGGGAAAGGGATGAGGGCTCAGGTTCAAGGTTGGCCTTAGGAGTAGGTAGCTTTCTCCCCCACTCCAGAACAGCAACTCTACTACCTCTCTCTTCCTCTGTTGGAGCTAATGAGCAATTATAGCTTCACCATTATAGCTTCATTCCTGTGGATCTTGAAGGCTTTTCCATCTTACAGAGTTCCTTTTTGAAACGCAAATATTTATGAGATGGATTATACCTTATACCATCATTAGCAAGTTACATAGTAGATACACAGTTGAGCAAGACAGTAGGCACGGGCAGTGGGACAGCGTTCAGTGAAAGGTACTGGGAGAGAAGAAAGAAGCACTGAGAGAAGAGCTGGGGAGGCAAAGAGAGACTTCGCCTACTTCTTGACTTTGCCTAGGGCTGACTTTGGCCATGCCACTCAAAATCACCTTATGAGCCACAGGATGCAGACCCCTGATTTACACAGTCCATCCAGCAAGTATGACCAGCACATGCCTGACAAAACATGAGCCACAGTACACAAATGAAAAAAGTTTTGGCTATATAGTAATAAAATCAGGAAAGGCCTTAGGAAAGGCATTAGCGTACAAGGGCTTAAGCAGATTTATCCCCAGTCAGACTGTGGATAGAACTCACACCTGCCCTGTGAACTCTATGGGTTATTATCAGGTTTTTCACTCTATGTGTCTTGCAACACAGTTTGACCCACTGTGAATTGGAAACCATGTAGTGAGAAATTGTTATAATGGGGTTCTAATGAATATTAGAGATTAGCAGCTATTAAGTCTAGGAACAGATAAAGTTACTGAGTAAAATGCTTAGTTTGTACCTGAAGTATATCCAGGACCGCGTCTGCCGTGCCCCCTATTTCTGTAAGGTCTACTACCTCGACCCAGTCCTTGACCATCATCAGTCACATAGCCTTTTTCCTTATCTGTACGATTTGGTGGTGGTCTAGAACTAGCTCCAATCTGTCGCAACTGCTCATCAATTTGTAATCTCTCCAAACGCAACTGGTCTACTTCCTATTTAAAATATACAAGATAACAGTAAAAATAATTTGACATTTTACTTAATAAAACCTTTCTCCTTTTCATCAGATAAAAAGTATACTGGAAATATTTCAATTTCAGCTCTAAGTTTATAGTAAACACTGTTACACAGAATTATCAGGAAATTGAATGGTCTCCTTAAAAAGAAAATTACTATAGGTAACATATTATTGATGTCCAGAATTAAGAGAGAGAACAAAAATACTCAGCATTAAAATTATACTGAAAGAATTTAAAGTTATTTAATTTGGCAATATTATCCAATAGACCTGCTAAGGCACAAATATGGTAGTTTTGGGACTTCTTGATAATAGGTTATTGAATAAAACAACTCTAAAATGTATGAATACAGATAAATGACATTTAAGACTTAACCAGCTAAGCTTAAAAATCACACATTGTAAATAATCTTAATTAATTAAACACTGAATTTGGGCCATCTTCTACTTTCAAAGAACAGGAACTATCTAATAGTTAACCCAAAAAGTTGGATATCATGCCTTGAAAACCTCTTAAAGACTACAACTCCCCTAAGACAAGTATGACGAACAGTATAAAGTCAATTGATCAAAATATACACCTGGGGTCCATTAACAGACCCTCACACACAATGCTTCCAATACGCTAGGTTCTGTCAAAACCAGATGTCGTCTCAGTTCTAACCCTTCTCCTTCCAATCTATTCATAAACATCGATTTACTAGCTGCAGGGAACTGGGTCCACAACTAGAGTAGTGGTTGGGTGTCTCAGTCAAGCAGAGGCAATCATAGGGACTGTCCACATGAACAGTCACTGGGGAAGCCCCTATAAAGCTAAGTTCTTAAAATCTTAGTACAGTAGTTTCACGAAAAGGGCAGGTAAGGATCTAGATGAGTGTCATCTGTGCTCTGAACCAGACATTGTTTTACAAAGGACTTAATTAAAGGAGAGACTGCCGCTGAGTGGCTTACTCCAAAAGTACAGTTATAGCTCATGGAATGGGTGGATCTTGCAAAACAGAATGGTAGTCCAGGTTATCCCATGGGGGCAAAGCAGTCACCACTCGGTGAGAGACGCCAAGCCCACTCAAGGGAAGATCTGGTGATGGGAAGCATGGCAACAGGACAGCTGCTAATAATCCAAAAAGATATTCAATGTGAAGAATAAATCAAAAGATCTAAAGAACACTGGTTAAAAGAACAAGGGACTGATACAATGCAACCTTAAATTTCTAGGTCTTCCACATTATTTAAGCTAAGAATAGGAAGAAAAACACATACAACAGATTACACATAAGACACACTTTAAAACAAAAGTGAATAAGCAAATCAATGGGGTATCCTACCCACACAAACCTTGCTGGATGAAACCTCTCCATTTTAAATTATTAATTGACCACCATAAGAAGGATAAGAAGTGCCTAGCTACTATGTTTTTCTTCCTTATTTACATGTAACTATAAATTGCTTCATTTTATTTAAGAAGTCAGCAGAAAAATTCTTAACAGGATAGCCTCATACATATAACAGAAAGTTGGATTACTTTAAAAATAACATTTAGTACCTGTTACAGTATGTTTTTGATACATGTGTATACAAAAGATGGAATTATAAGTGACAATGGTAAAATTCTATTTTTTTGAATTAAAAAATAGTTGGCCAAAATAAATTTTAAGAAACACCTAGTCTAGGGAGGTGATTTGCCTACAGACACAGAGCTGGTCATGGCAGAAGACTATAATCAAGTGCTAGACTGCCAATCCACTGCTTTCTCTGCTATGCCCTGCAGTCTCCTGGTTCCTGTTTTCCAGATTCTAAGCTGGAGTAGGCACAGTGGTACAAAAACCAACTAAAATAAGCATTTCTACAAGGAGACATAAATTGCTTCTAGTTTGTAGAACGGAGTATAGAGAAAATTATGAAGGGTACACATTTAAACAGAGGACTTCATGAAACTCTGGGCTATTCCTGATAAATGACATAAAGGGGACAACAAAGCAAGTGTTACAGACATAAAATTTGGCCTGGAAAAAACTCTCAAGGGCTAGAAAGGATCAATTAGATGAAAGGGATTCTAGACAGGATTGTCTAAAGTGGATACGAGGGTTTAACAGAAAAAAAAGGGAAACGGGAATTTCTTTAGAATAGGGATACTGATTCTTAAATTTAAAATAATGGAAAACTGACTTATGTTTTCAGAAAGAATACAATAAGCTAAACAAAATGAGTTTTATTTTCTATTATCTTTTATAGGTCTGTCATTATCATGTACAGGCTAGAAGAAATCTTAATTGTGTTAAGATTTACTATGGAGTTTTTCTATTTTAGTGCAAAAAGATTCAAAGTTAAAGTTCTTCCTGTTCTCACCTTTAAATAGTTCAGGTGATAATCCAAAAGAACAGTGGCATTAGCAATGCTGTCTTTTGTTCCCACAAAAACAAACGGTACCATACCCTGGAAAAGAAATGACAACAATAATCTTATAAAATTAATGATGAATTATAATCTGAAATATGCAAATAATGACTAAATCCCTAGCACAGGATCTGACAAATGGTAGGTACAGAAAAGTTTGTTGAAAATATGAAATACATAAAAACAAAAGTAGTTAGTATATTTTACACATCTCCTGTGTATAAGGACAGATCAACATAGTGACCATTAAATGCATCAGGGTTACTATGATTTAAACACTGTTAAATGTTGGCAAGCTTATAAATTATGTAACTCAAAATTATACAAGTTTTAAAATGAGACATATAAACAAAATGAGTTACTCTTATTAATTTACTATATGTTTTATCTAGACAAAATTCTTTAAAAAATTAAAATTAGATACTAGGGCACAAAAATAAAAACTGAATCAACTTTGCTAACCAAGTCAACAGAGTACAAACAAGACACAAACAAGAAGAGTTAGGATAAATTAATGTGCACTTAGTAATTATTACGTGAAGGGGGAAACTGGGCATATTCATGAACATAAAATTTAACATTTCAATACATTTCAATAATGTACTCTGAACACTGTAAAGGACTGAATCATTAGGAAAGTTTGATCTCCCTACGATACAACTTTAAGGATAGATCTTTTGAAAAACAAGTATACTAAAAATGTGTACTTCTAGCTCAAAATGTATACTTCTAACTCATCAGTAGAAATGAGGGGAAAAAAAAATTGTTTCTTGGCGCAAGTTATAGGGAAGCCTAGGCCAGTTCTGTCGGAGAAGGCAATGACACCAGTACTCCAGTACTCTTGCCTGGAAAATCCCATGGACGGAGGAGCCTGGGAGGCTGCAGTCCATGGGGTCGCTGAGGGTCGGACACGACTGAGCGACTTCACTTTCACTTTTCATTTTCATGCATTGGAGAAGGAATTGGCAACCCAGTCCAGTGTTCTTCCTTGGAGAATCCCAGGGACGGGGGAGCCTGGTAGGCTGCTGTCTATGGGGTGGCACAGAGTCGGACATGACTGAGTGACTTCATTTTCACTTTTCACTTTCACGCATTGGAGAAGGAAATGGCAACCCACTCCAGTGTTCTTGCCTGGAGAATCCCAGGGACGGCAGAGCCTGGTGAGCTGCCATCTATGGGGTCGCACAGAGTCAGACACAACTGAAGTGATTTAGCAGCAGCAGTAGCAGGCCAGTTCTATAAACTAACAGCTGGCAATTATGACCTTCAAAGCTGAAAATAACTCAGTATTTCACTACTGATGAAATTCTCATGGTTACTGATAGTCACAAGTGACTGAAGAAAAGTACACAGTAGTTTTGATGTAGATATATTAGAATTTTCTGGGTGAAAGCACCCAAGAAACTTAGCAAGTATCAATCACTCTTTTAAAAAGAGCATTTGTTCGATAGGTGTTGGTACTGTTAGGCTGCTTTTGTTTGCTTGCACTCAGTATATGGCATCTTAAACGTATGTGGGGTTGGAATAGGTTTTTTTCTTTTTTCCTTCCACATGAACATGGCTGTTGACAGGGTACAAGACTGAATAATTGGGAAATATTGCTTGCAAACTGGCATCCATCTGGTAGGCAAGGCATTGCTTCCTAGTAACAAGGACCACCTGAAGAATCAAATGCCACTGAAAACGCATGGGCTTTTTTTTTTTTTTTTTGACTGAATGAACTATGGAATTAATCAGGCCTATGACCCAGATCTCTTTTTCTCAAAAATATTTTTGACTGTTTTTTTCCCCTGACTGACTTTCTTACAAAGCAGTTAACCATATTATTTTCCAAAATGCCCTATGATGAAATGCTATGCCCTTCTCCCTGGATCACATACTATCATAATAAGCTTTAATGCCACAGATTTAGCTCATCACCTTTGAAGCAAATAGTGAAAAACAAAATTATCTTTCAACATTTCCAAACTGATGATGTACCCAAGTGCCACTCTATTAAGCACAGCATTAGTGGACCAGAATAGTTAAGACAAAGAAAGGCAAAAGCAGAACAGTGACCTTCAATGTAATGTAGATACCAGGAAAAAGTGATTCCCCGATCTGGGATGAGAACTGGACTCCCCCGCAGAGAGGAATGTCCAATCCACTTGCAGTTACATTTCTCTTTATAAAATGGTATTTTTGCTTTTAATCCCTTGTTACTCATAACATTTTTTCCCATCAACAGTTCTTACAGGTAAGGTGGGGGGGGGGGCGTGCCCTCAAGAAACTAACAATGTAAGGATATAACAAGTAAACATCTATATGGTAAGTGCTACAAACAAGGATGACCACATCAGCGCATACCACATCAGCGCATCAAAGGGGAGAAAGGCTCTTGAGCTCATCAGGGGGAGGGACCTGATGGCAAGTACAGGAGGAAAGAGGCACATGAAGTAAGCCCACAGCAAGGTGGCAAGCTGGAGAAAACAGAGGGCTTCTGGCAGAGGAAACATATGCATATCTCTAGAAGCAACAAGGAGTAGACAGCAGTGTTTGGACAACTCTAAGTATGGCTCAGGCCTCTCTCCAGTGCAAGTAAGAGGAGTGGAAAAAGATGATATTGGTCAGGTGGCTATGAAAAAAAGGCCTTGTAAGCAACAGGAAGGAGTATCAGTTTTCTCCCCAGGGCAATGGAGCCAAAAAACCCACAGACACACCTCCACCATGCCCCAACTCTGATGATCATTTGAAGTCTTTCTTAACAAGGGGAATAAACAGTAAAAGATAAAATTAAAATGTATTTTTCAAGGAATGGTTTCCTACCTGCCAAGCCTTGAGTTCAGGTTTCTGGGATTCCCCTGCTACAATGGATGAAACCACTAACACCTAAAGCAGTATAAGGAATGCAAGTGATGTCATTAACTATAACAAATGATACACAGAAGCCTGAACGCAGGACTTTCACTGCAGGACTTCTAAATCCGTTTCTAAACAATTCGGTTAGTTCAAATATTGAAAGTCAGTTTAAAAAATATGGCTTTAAGTAACAATTTATGCATCTAACAGAAGGTACATTTGGATATATTACAACCTGCAAAATTTCAAGAGCTAGAGCATGAAAAAATAAAAGTCCACCCTCAAAAGAAAAATGTGACCACTAAATGCAACCCCTTATTTTATGTTTACAGCATAAGATTTGTCACTGTAAATAAACTGAAAAGTAGTTATCCCATTGGTCTGTAATATCTCCTAAGCTGGCAATCGGATCTGAAACAGATACAGCATGAATAGCCTATAAGCCTAACCAGAGAACATACCCAAAACAACAACTGTGACATTTGGGGCAAAGAAATTACTTTCAGTATAATTCAAAGTGAAAATTATTTCTTACCCTCTGGACTTTTGTGCTGTTAGGTTGTGAAAAGTGAGTGCTGTTTTCCTTTATATCTGTATGTTTTTTTTCTTCTGAGGGAATAGGTCCAACCCTTGAGTTACTGGAAGGTAGGGAATTTGGTGGCATCATTTCCTGGGTGAAAAACACAAAACATGAAAGAGAAAAAAAGAGGCCATTTGTAAGATTTTACTTAGCAGCATTATTGTATCAATGATCATCTTTTTTAAGAACAGAAACGATTACAGACAGTTTCAGTAAACAAACTTACAGAATGCAAAAATTGTGCAATAAAAATGCACACAGACTGAACTTCAGTTAAAAGAATCTTTCACAAAAGCAAAGACTAGACAACATATGAAAATTATGGCAATTTGGAAGGATTTTAAACAGTACCATTGTACAGAAGAGCACACCCTCACCTTCTCCATCCCAAATACTTCAAAAAATGTAAGGTACACAAACACAAACATACAAACTAAAAAAGCCAAACGATGAAAGCCAAAAACCTAATTAGTGTCCCAATTTTGTCTCTGCCAGTAACTTAAGTGATATTTGAAGTGTGCTTCAGATTTTGTTTTTACATTTGTGATGGCCCATGCTAAAGATCTAGAAATAAGACTTAAGGAGTAAAAGGGACTAATACATAATCCCAGCATCAGAGACTAGAAAGAGGCCATCATCTATAACTTCAATTAACTGGCAAGCCTGACAGAGGTTTTACATTCACATTATGTGCATATTAGAGGCCTCTAAGTTACTGTGTCAAATAAAAGACTTTATTAGACAAACCAGAAACATGCACTAGACACATACCTCTTCTTGTGGAACATTTTTCTCATTTTCAGCCTCAATTCTCACCCTCACAACTCCTGACTTGTCCACAATCTCTTGAATCAGTTTTCCATTTTTTCCTATTACTTTGCCTAAGTTAAAAAATGAATAATTCATGTTTGGTTTTAAAATCACACACCTCAAACCAGTAAGGACACCCTACTGTAAACTATAACATTTTATATATGTAGAAAATTTCATATAATTTTAATTCTATCTCAAAACAAACAAACAAAAAAAAAAACAGTGAAACTGGCTTTTCATTCTATGAAGTCATCACAGTTCAAACTCCTTTGGTCCGGTATGAACTGAGTAATAACTTGTGAACTGACAGGATAATTTTGCATTTTTAAGGCAGTTCAAAATAGGCTCTTATTTGACATACAAGGGCACACTTTAAATTTTCAGGTAGAGTGGTGTGTATCCTTCTTTCTGCAAAGCTCTATTAAAAGAATTAACGAAAAGGGTAAATAATAGAAAATACAATTGCTTATTCGACAATTTCAATCCTGTCTGTATCTGATTTACACCTGCTTCTTTGCCCATGGCAAATATTTTTACAATTTTATATGGCACATTTATAAGACACTCTAAAAGCGGCATAAGCAGCTATGCTGCTGCTTAGTCACTCAGTTATGTCCGACTCTTTGTAACCCCATGGACTGTAGCCCACCAGGATCCTCTGTCCATGGGATTCTCCAGGCAAGAGTACTGGAGGGGGTAGCCATCCCTCCTCCAGGGGATCTTCCCAACCCAAGGATCGAACCCTGGTGTCCTGCATTGCAGGCAGATTCTTTATCATCTGAGCCACCAGGGAAGCCCATAAGCAGCTATACACTCATCTAGAAGTACACATTCTTCAGGTCAATGTGTTAGTGGACTACTACTCTTGTGCGTGACTCACAAATTAAACTAGTATGTTAGAAAGTGAAGTGATTGGTTACAGAATAAAAGATTAAGAAATCACACTTTAGCTTAAAACCACAATGAAAAAGTTTAAAACCAGTTCAAGATTAAGTTTTATCATATCATCTGTTAAAACTCTGAAGACTTCAAATACCAGCAATGGATAGGCACTCAAATCTCTCTCACTTTAAAAAATTTAACCATGTACTTAGCCGGGAAATGACTGCTTTCAGAGCCAGCAAAACAAGACATTCCAAATACTAAAAACAACTGATTGTAGAAATCTACATACGAATTACATCCAATTCCAAGGGCATACTCCCAGGTACTTAAAGCAAGCTGAGCTGGCCATGCCCATAAATGGGCTTGCCCCACCACTTCATCTAAGATAGTGATGAGGATCCTAAAGAATTCCTAAATGAAATCCTCAAGGAAATCAACCCTGAATATTCACTGGAAGGACTGATGCTGAAGTTCCAATACTTTGGCCACCTGATGCAAAGAACCCACTCACTGGAAGATATCCTGATTCTGGGAAAGATCAAGGGCAAGAGAAGAAGGGGGTGACAGAGGATGAGATGGTTGGATGCCATCACTGACTCAGTGGACATGTTGTTTAGTCGTTCAGTTATGTTCGACTCTTTCTGAGCCCATGGACTGCAGCATGGCAGGCTTCCCTGTCCTTTACCATCTCCCAGAGCTTGCTCAAACTCATGTCTATTGTGGAAGGATGGGGAAACCTGGTGTGCTGTAGTCCATGGCTCAGAAAGAGTTAAATATGACTTAGCGACTGAACAATAAACGAACAAAACAGGAATGAAAATTTGCTGAGCCAATCCTAGATAAAAATGCAGGGAAACCCTTCTCAAAGCAAGACCTTGTGATTCTTCAAATCAGAATAGCCTTGGTATTCCTGCTGTGTGTGCCAGTCTCACTTACCCCCACAACCTCTTCTGACTGGTCAGTGGTCAGGGAAAAGAACTGACACACTAAATCAGGACTCCTGACCTAGGTGTTTCTGCAATTATTTCTGTTGTTCTTCCCTTCAAATGAAAAGGGATAGAAGGAGGAGAGAAGTTACATGGATTCTTCGCATTTTTTTTTTCTTTAAATCTGTAGCACATTTTCATGAACTGATGCTGATTTTAATAAAGGTCTTTTAAATGAGTTAGCAAAAAGAAAAAGGAGATTTTGGCACATGTTTCTAGAGTGTGTGTATATATATATACACACACACTGTGTATTAACGACGACTGAACAATTAAACAAATTCGGTGTCAAAGTGGGTGAAGAACAAGCAACGTATTAGAAAAGTTTGTGGGAAATAAGAGATACCTTGTTTGAAATCTGATTTTTCAGCACTTTAAGTGATAGGTTTTTAGAAAACACTTTACTGAATAAAAGGAGCAAAATATAATTAATTTCAGTTCCATTGTTATTGTGTTAGTCACTCAGTCGCTTCTGACTCTGTGACCCCAAGGCTTCTCTGGTGGCTCAGACAGTAAAGACTGCCTGCAATGCAGGAAACCTGGGTTCAATCCCTGGGTTGGGAAGATCCCCTGGAGAAGGAAATGGCAATCCACTCCAGTATTCTTGCCTGGAAAATCCCATGGACAGAGGAGCCTGATGGGCTAGTCCATGGGGTCACAAACAGTAGGACATGACTGAGTGACTAACACTTTCACTTACTTTCATTCTAACTATAAAATGTATGCAACTGCTTGACAAACTGTAAATAAGAGGGGAAAATACCATTCACAACCCCACTTCTCCTGAGGTAATCAGGAGAGTACTAATCATACATTTCCCATACACACAACTGGCAGTGACATTACATCATCATGCTCTTTAGTTTACTGTATGTAGTATATAGTTGAGAAAATAATTCTGCATTATTTCACTAGTATTTACACTTTATTTTCAAACTGATTTTCTTTGGGCGAAAAATACTATTCTAAGTGTTTTTATAATGGCATAGGAAGATGTTTATATTCTATGCTGACAAAAACAGCAAGCTAAGTAGAAGTGAAAGTTTGTGAAGAAAATGCACAAAGAGCCTTTATTTTCTCCTTTAAATCTTCCAAAGGGCATGTATTACTTTTTGTAATTAGCCAAAGTTAAAAATATTTTTTAAATGTAGTATGTCCCAATTTTATTGATAAATTTAAAACATATGCAGTATTCTGATAAAAATGCACTTTGTTGATAGATTTTACTAAAGATACCTGCACCATTGAAGAGCACTGGTGGAGAGTTCCTGTTATTTACAACTGATTGTGATGGTCATGAAACAACTCAAGTCAAAATGAAGAATTACAGCTGATGTTGCAGAAAGCCCAAGAGACATTCAGAATTACTTCTAGCTTTGGAATTTATTAGATTTAAATAACCTATATTCAGATCCTCAATGCTGAGATAACTGTTATTTTATAGCCCCATTAGAGAGAGCAAATACCAATCTACTCTAAATTATAAAAAGGCTCCAAATGTCATTTTGAAAAAACATTATTTAACATAGAAATATATACAGCAAAAAGGCTGTGAAAAACTTATCCTTCCAGGAACCAGTAGGTTTGAACTAGCAAAGCAGTATCTTTTGTATGCCTTCTGAAAATGTAATCTTTGAGTGTATTTACCGAATATTTTTTGTATACTGCAGCAATAGACTCTATTTTAAAGACTAAGTTTCAGCTAAATGACTCCACAATGAGTGAAAATGGAATTCTATGAGCATAAATAAGTTATTTACCTAACTTGTTTTTGTAGTGTGTGTCAAAAGCAATTTATGACTCACCTACTAAGTTCCTTGGAACTTGTATGACATCTTCAGCAAATTCAAGAAAGCTTCGAGCCTTTTTCACTGCATCCTGATCCTAATCAAAATGGGGAAAAGGTTTAAATCAACAAAAGATGAGCCATCTGAAATACTGTTTTATTTTAGAAAAAACTATTTAGTAAAATATTTACCTCCCCATAAATATGAAATGTGCAGGTATCTTCATCTAGATCAATAGCAGTGACCCCAGGTACCTTTCTAGCTTGCTGAATATTAGCACCATGAGTACCAATAGCTAGACCCATTAGATCTTCTCGTACGATAAACTGTTCATGAAACCTTGAGGCAAGCTGCCTTGAACTCTGAAGAGAAATGCACATCTGATTAGTATGCTTTATCAATATTAAGACAACTGTATTTAGGTCAGCCATGTAAATTATCTTGACCCTGTGTATCAGTTTCTATCTGAAACTAACAGGTTTAAGAAAATATTTTGCACAGCTTAAGTACTTTTTAGGTTACTAAAGGTCTATGTCATTTGATATATTTTTGTTAATAGGAAAGGGCTTGTTGACAATTTTCCAAGGTAACCTTTGAAAACCTATTTGCAAGGCTGCCTTAGTTAACCAGTGACATCAATGTAATAATTAAGGAGATCAACTGTTCCCAAATAAAAACCAGCTCACTGGGTCTGACAGACTCAATATTAAGTAAAAAAAATTTTAAATACCATCTTCACAGGACACTGTATTCATTTCATTAAAGGATATTGGTGTGTATTATTTTTCTAGAAACAGTGCCATTTATGTAACATCACTAGATACTGTGACTTTAGATACCTCTCTGATGAACATTAAAGGGACACCCTCCCTCCACCACCCCCAAATCTGAGTAAAGGAATCATAAAAATTGTTGGTACATTAAACTGAATGATTACAAAGTCAGAGATTTACAACTTATTTTACATATGTGTCTGCAACCTAAAATAAGATCAGAGTCTGTAAGACCTTGTGATCTGGATCCACAAGTATGATAAATTCTTTATATTCAGTGATGACTGAACTAGATTATACTGACACCCCAAAACTTGTGGATAATCACTCTCCTTAGATAGTATCATCAGTATTATCAAAATTTAATGTTTAGTTCTAGCATGCCATTAATGAAAACCAAACATATTAGTGGCTCATGTTGAAAAATGGAAATTTCTTATCTGAATATGTGGATCTCTTTAATATTAGTAGTGAGGAAAGATAGGCATGCACACTAGTTTCTCATTATTCAAACATACCTGATAATCTGAATGAATGAGTGTTAACTACTATAAACAATTTTAAAAGTATAAAATCCTTTTTGTAAATTAGAATAAAAAAGTGAATAAAATATTCCTAGGACTTTTCAAGAGGTCGTTTTTTGACTCCTGGTTCATTTCACTGATAATTCATTGATAAATGATAAGCCAAAGTTATGACAACAGATCATTTAAGAAGAATTAGATGTTTAAGAAGAGGTAAATGAGTATATTTCCATATTACAATGAAAGTAAGGAGGCTGTTCTGGCCTAAAAGCTATGAGAGAATCACTAAAGAAACCACAAACGTGTGAACACAGGGACATCAAGAAAGAATGAGAGTAAAAAGTAATTAAATAGACCTCCATGGCCAAAAAGAAAATAAAGGAGCAAAAGGAGATATGAATGTCTCCTCTCCTGCTGGGTGTTCAGCAATCTCAATTAAGTTGGAAGGCGGCAAGTTTCACAGACTTTTACAAGAATATAGCCTTTAGTAGTGGTCACCTTTTATCTTCAAATGCAGTCTGGAACTCCTTTTTTTATTTACTATTTCAACTGCATGGTGTTTTCCCTCTAATGAAATGAATAATGATGAGGAAGTCTGGAATCCGACAATTACATACTGGAGTTGGCACATTAAACTAAAATCCATTTAGTTTCTATGGTAATGGATGGAAGTACTAAATAGTTATCAATGAAAATAAATGTATGGTGATGAAAATTATTGGAAGATTAATAAAAGTAGATAAAATGCACCTTAAGAGACGAAATAGTAAGTTAGGGAAAGAGCCTCTGGCAGGAATCTGAAGACAGGAGTTTTAAAGAGTGACAACCAATTAGAATGAAGAAGTTCTATACCCTTTTAAACAGAAATAAACATACATAATGAAAGGAATATGATTAGATATTTAAATACTCTCTAGTACTTTAATGATAACATGTTATATGGGAGAAGCATTGCTTCACTTTATTAGCAGCTTTGATGAACTTCTAGCAAAAAGTGAGCTGGCCAGAAGTTCCTTAATATACATAAACTGCTGCTTAATTCTGAAACCTCAGGCATAAAAATTTTAGTATGATTATGCATTGTACAATTTAATTTTTCAAAATATAGAATACAAGGACTTGCTAAGAACAATAAACAAAGGACAAGCTCCCCAAAATCATGTTTTGTAACCAAAGTTACCATTTCTAGATAAGCCTTACAAGCATCGCTAGGGAAAGCCACATACCTCCAGCTGCTTACTGGCTTCTTCATTTCTCAGTATCAGAGACAGCTTAGTGCGCAGACTCCGAAAGTGCATGTCAATCAGCATGTGTGCTCGCTTTGAGGTGACCTCACTGATGGACTGAAGGATATTTAAGGGAAAAAAAAAAAAAAAACCCCGTTATGATCAAAGCAAATGCCCTAAATGAAACACACCAAAATAGACAACTCAGAAACACTCACCAAAACGACGAGCTGATAATTTTCTGGATCATAAGTTACAGAAAAGGCACCAACTGCCTTTTTAAAGTCTTTATGTGCAGATTCCTTGGCACACCTAAAAAAAAAAAAAAGAATAACCATTGTGAAGTTAAGATGAATAATTACCAACTACTGGTATAAATATATGCAGAGACATTTGCACTTAGTAGAATTGTAGATTCATATTAAACTTGATTTATGCAAAGTATGCTATGTCCATCTGTAAATTCAGTTTCTTTGCTGGGCTTCTCAGGCCAATCAAGAATTTGAGATTACAGCGAAGGAAAAAACCAGTTATGCTCTTAGGAAATTATTGGTGGTCCTAGATTATCAAAGATTACTTCTTTAGGGGAACTTACTTCCCTGGTGGCTCAGCAGTAAAGAATCTGCCTGCAATGCAAGAGATGCAGGAGATCAGAGTTTGATCCCTGGGTTGGAAAGACCCCCTGGAGGAAGAAATGGCAACCCACTCCAGTATTCTTGCTTAGAAAATCCCATGAATAGAGGAGCCTGGTGGGCTACAGTCCATGGGGTCACAAAGAGTTTGTACACAACTGAGAGACTGACCACCACTCTCCTCTGCAGGCTTCCTGATTTCAGTTATACATGATACATCCATGATCAGTCATGTCTTACTCTTTGTGACCCAAGGACTACTGTTCATGGGATTTTCCAGGCAAGAATACTGTAGTGAGTTCTCATTTCCTCCTCCAGAGGATCTTCCTGACCCAGAGATCCAACTCACATCTCCTGTGTCTCCTGTATTGGTAGGGAAATTATTTTACCACTGAGCCACCTGGGAAGCCCTAGTTACATATGGTAGGTCACTAATTTTCTTGAGTCAACTGTTAAAAACTTTTGGGGCTAGCTACCAGGTATTCAATTTTGTTCTGCTGTTTCTTTTCTAAAGAAAAAGTGCTGATCAATTTTAGGGTGAGAAGAAAACGTGTATGAATCAGAAGGCACAAACATACATATGCAATCTTTATAAGTAACAAGTAGGATTTCTATGCATTTTGAACTATTAATAGAAGTTAATGTTTATCTAAAGTGTGATGTCTAAATCAGATTTAATATATGCTCTTTCTTTGCTAAAGAGTCTTATTTAAGCATTACTTCATATTAAGGATGATAAGAGAGAAGACCTTTGGAAGCTTCTTTAAGCTATACCTGTTACCTATGTATCTCAGAATACTAGCTAAAAGGGAAAAAAACCTGGAGAAATCAACATTGCCTAAAAATTGGTTTCTAACTTATGACAGAACTGTATCAATCAGTTTCAAAAATCTTAAAATTCTATGATGAAAGTTTATGTTAGAAAAAAATGTACATTAGCTATCTATGTGGCCAAGTAAGTTTAAACAACTGGAATGTTGGCTTCAGTTCAGTTCAGTCACTCAGTTGTGTCCGACTCTATGTGACCCCATGGACTGCAGCACGCCAGGCCTCCCTGTCCATCACCAACTCCCCGAGTTTGCTCAAACTCATGTCCATTAAGTCAGTGATGCCATCCAACCACCTCATCCTCTGTCATTCCCTTCTCCTCCTGCCTTGACCTGATTACATAACCAGAAAAAGCTAAATTTTTTTCCCACTGCTTTTGCAAGCCACTTATGTCAAAGTTCACTGAGGTTAAAAATTGTTTCCTATTATTTGAAAATGTATTATTCTTTTAAATTAATTGCACAGCACCTCTTAAGTTCTCAGCCTTTCTTGCAAATCAACTCACATTTGTCTTAAGTCTTCTGGAACATCCAGTTTGATTTTATGAAAAGTCTCTTTTGTGGCAGGTTTGTTGGGATTAACCGATCGCAAACGTTCAATTGTGACAATTTCATTGTATGTAGCATCACAAGCTGCATATTCTATCACGTAAAACTGTGAGAAATAAATGAAAGTCATTCCTGATCATAATGTTTAAATTAAGAACAAAAAGCTATACCTATTCAGTTCTTTTAAAATTCTTTAAAGGGAAAAAAAACTATTTGATCAACTAACTGAAACACACAAAACATACTGAACATTTAAACATTTAAATAAAGTAATCAAGCTAGCTATTATTTTCAAATAGAAATCCAAACAGAAATGTATATACCTGGATTTAGAAAAGGGGAAGAGCGTAAGAAAAACAATTGAAATAGGCATTTTCCTACCTCACCCTTTATCATCCTCACTTTAGCTAACCACCAACAGCAAGGCTCTTTTTCATTTGCTCTGGAATAAACCTACACAAAAATTACAACATAGAATATTTCATGATTAAAATCATTCAGAAATCTGTAAATTATCAGACATCAAGGAAAATTTCTTAAAATGACCTTAGGTATCTCGCAGATCTGTTAAGTTGTAGACTTTTAACCAGACTGCACCCCTGCTTCTAGACGGAGACATTCAGAAACTACCTGGTTACCAGGAAGAGTACTGTAAAATATGCTTCCCTACTTTTCTGTGCTGTCTCTGTGCTGCCACAGTAATCATCAGTATTCTGAATATGAAAGCTCAAGGAAAGCTGACCACTTATAAAGCTGGGCATGCTTTCTTTGGGTACTTTGTGAACTATGAAAATGTATCTAAACATGTAAAGATGAATGTGTTTTTGTTTTACTTTAATAAGCAAATAACAAGTTGAAAGTTAGTGATCCTGGCCTACTGCCTGGCTCATGGTCACTAAATGGGTAAGGCCACTGACTATTCAGCCCACTAAGGATACCACCTGGTATTCATGTCTCCTGGGACTAAACGAACAGCAACTAGGTCACTCTCTGGTCTCCTGTCCCCTTCTCCACTAAAATGGACAACTCCATGCTGGCAATCCTCTGGATACCACCTTTCTCCTCTCACATACTGTGGATCAGTTCTTCTAAACTGATCTCTTTGGTGACCACTTCAAAGTTCATTTATGATGTGCAGCAAAGAACCTTTTGTGAAGACACTAGCAAATCAAGGTTAATAGGAAAAGAGACACATGGTGAGTGACAGAAATACTCAGAAGTAGAAGACACAGGAAGACAAGGGGATGGGGAGGAAAGGACAGAAGACAAAACAACTCAGGGCTCCAACTCTGGTCCCCCTTTTACTACTAAAGTTCATAGTGACAAAACAGTGATGAAACACAACTTAACTCAACCTACCTTTCCCTCTTGCCCCTATTACTTCCTTTCACCTCTGCTCTAGTCAGAGAAATAATGTCAGTTATTTGTTAATTGCTTTGTCATCCTGACAACAGCTTTTCATTGGTTCCCATTGGTCATGTGACTAAGGTGCGCAAAAAGTCCCCTCTATCCATTACTATTATGAGCATTCCTGGTATAGACAGACCAAAAGACCTAAGTTAATGGTTATTCAATACAGTGACTAAATATAACTTGATTTAACCCACATTTTCTTGTAACCATCAATTCCTTTCATCTCTGCTCTAGCTAGTGATAACCTTAGTTATGTATCACTGTTAGTGGGGTCACTATGGCAACAGGTTCTCATTGGCTACCACCTGTCATGTGACTCAGCTGAGCGGTATAAAGAAAAAACAGTCCCTTTTATCAACCCAAACACTACTATGAGGCCTTCTGATACACACAGACCAAAAGTCCTGATCCTTGATTTCAAGACGCATGTAGTCTCCTGGGAAGTGAACAACTAAAGGTCCTCAAGTACAGATAGTGTTTGTACTCTATACTTGAGTCCTGACAAAACCAAACCCAGTTCCTTTCACCTAGTTTAAGTACCGAGTACATCTTGGGTAAATAAATAGCACTTGAGAAAAGAACACAGGCTGGACATTGAGACCTTCCTTGAGCACTCCCTAAAACGGCACTCTTGCCCATACATCACCTTCCATCCTTGGTTTTCTTTCTCGGCCTTATTCACAGTGGCCCTGATATTAACTCTCCTCGCTAGAATGGGAACCTGTTAAAGGCTGGGGCCTCTTCTGTTTCACTGCACCATCTGTGCCCAGCACAGAAAATAAGAATTCAAGGACCTAGCACACCTCACCTGACCTGCACAAATGGATTCTTAGCTGTTTCCATCATACTGAAAATAAAACTGCTACCATTAACAAGGCATTGTGGAGAAGAGAAGCACCTTAAAATGGAGTATGGGCAGGGGGGCGAAGAAGAGGATACTACACAGACCAACTACAACATAAAGCCGACTCCAAGTGCCTGAAGTCTCACAAAAATTCTCACTGGCTAGAGAAATCACAAACACTATCTTTTTGTCAATGTGTTACATCTCCATAGCACCTTTTGGTCAGACATTACTGGCACATAAACAGTTGGTTTACAGCATCTCCAGTGAAAAGATATTTTACCTATAGGTGTATATACTAAAACTCATAGATAAGTTTTTTAAAATATCCCAGAAGGCTTTATTGCTACTTAAAGAAATCCTAGGATGCTGCTCTATTGAAAGGCATGGTTCTTTTCCTAACCCATTTTGCTTAAAATGGGGACATGGTTGTAAACTAACAATATATTATTCAAACAAGATTCACAAATTGAGGAAATGGGGAAAAGAAATCCTAGTGGACAAGGGAAATCAGTGGTGACTTTCCAAGCTGTGCCTTGAATGCTGTTCAGGCAGCCACATTTAAGCATCAATAATGTATTATGTCAAATCATTGCTAGGATGGTGCAGTCAAAAGCCTATTTGACTAAGAGCTATAATTCTCAAGGTAGACTGAAAAGCATTAGACAAGGGATACAAAGGCGCAAACAAGTTAAATGTTCCCAGTTCTTCAGTGCTTAATAACTTGATGGTGGGGAGACTTACCTCTACTTCATCGCTTTCATTTATATCTTTATTATAACCCACAGGTGGTGGGAATCTCACATCATGGAATGGAATCTGCCTGTCTGGCTGCCAGCTGCAAATAAGCAAACACAATTATTTAACATGTTTTCTGGTTTACTGGAAGGGATGGCTATGCTGCCAAAAACCTTTGGTTAAGTGTGACCCTTTGTTTTTCTAGTTTAAAGAAGCAAATGCTCTAAAACTGTCAGTTTCACTGAGTGGGGGCATAATGGTAATAGAGACATTTCAACAAAGTCTGCATGCAACACAGCAGCCTTCTAGTTCTATTTGGAGTATTTCTCTACACACAACTGATCAACATTACAACTTAACAAGTCTTTCTTCCAATAATTTCAACTTCTAAGGGTTCTACAATTCAGGCCACGACAGCAATTTCCTTTGGTGCTTAAATACGTTAGTATCAGTATGTGTTAGTAATGTCATCACCATACTTCTACTTGCAAAGGAATTTTAACCACATTCCAACAACCACAGAAACTGGTCTTAATGCCCTCTAATTTCCAAGCAAAACGGGGCGGTCAGCACATTAGCAATTCACAACTCACTTTTCCCCCTTTAAATTTTAGATCCCGCGAGGTGGTCAACTCTTGCCATGGATAGCTGGCTGCTGATCAGTATGATGTACCAGCATGCACTGGACAGGTGGGGTCTCCTAAACCACAGAAACCCAATGGAGACAGCCTACAGGAGTTCAGTAAGTTGCCTATGTTTTTTCATTTAAAGTTATATGGAACAATTTTGAAAACACCAAATTATTCTTTTATATCACGATGATATGAAATATTAAAAGATAAACTCTGCAAAACGCTGGCAGATTCAACTGCTAGAGCAGTCATTTCTGGGTTTTCTGTTAAAAGGCTTTCTTAGTAAAATCCTATCGAGAAATGTGCTATTTGTTTTGGGGGATTTTTATATTCTATTATATAAGATAGCCAGGTAAAGTCAGAATTTGTGGAAATCTGATTCGGGCCTATGTTACACTGCACCTATTTTCTGCATTATTATAAACCCTTGAAAACTCTGCAACTTAAAAAAATGTATCTTCAGGGAATTCCCTGGTGGTGCAGTGGTTAGCACTCGTCTCTCTCACTGCTGGGAGCCTAGGTTTGACCTCTGGTTGAGGAACTAAGATCCCACAAGCCGTGCAGTGTGGCCAAAAACAACAACAAAAAAGTGTCTTTACTGCAGAAAAACTTTTTTTTAATATACTTACTGAAATTAGTGACCAGTGTTACAGATAAACATATATATCACAGATTCATTGCTAAATGTTATTTGTAAAGCATGTAGTAATACATAATTTTCTTCATTCCAAAGAAAGAAGAATTATTTTAAGGATACAGAGATAAAAATTCAAATTCTTTTTTTTTAAATGTGAAACATAGAAGACAAAAAGAAGACATCTAAATTAACGTGGTATTATAGGAGTTTATAACTGAAAGGAAAGAAAGGATATAAGCTGACGTTTCATAAAACATCAGGTTCGTTTTTGTATGCTTGCTTTACAAAAATCAGAAAACAAAAAGGAAATGCAAGGGAGTGCAAAGACACTACTTTGGTAGGGACCTATCAAATCCTGGTGACATGCTCAAACCGTGTCGAATCGCATACATAGTACACAAACACAAGGAAAAAGTTGATCTATTTCAAATTCCCAGCATGACAGTAAGAGAAACTTGTATACAACTATGGTACAGAAGAGAACTAGAAGGTCTAAAGACAAAATAATTTTAAGTTTATAGTAGAAATCTGATTGAAAACATATGAGAACTGATCACTGTAAAAACTAGAAACCAGATACATTTTTAAACACACAGAGGAAATAAGAGTATTTGCTTAATAACTTAAAAGAGTAGCAAATAAAGAAAACGCTCCCTTTATGGCAAATAGTGTTTACCTCATGATAGAAGCAAGCAGATAAAGGGTGTTAAGTACAAGAAAAAAATTCCTCTCCAAGTTATTAAAGATTCCTCTGTTAGAGGCATGATGCTGTTATCCAGTCTATAATGCATAGATAATCATGTAATGAAGCAGATTCTGAAATTTTTGGCTCTATGTATTCAAAGAAAGGTATTCTATTACCCAAACTTGTATTTTGGACTGAGATCATTTGTCTAGAACTGAAAATATGATTGGATACTCTAAATCTTTTTATCTCTGTCCCCTTAAATTTTAGGCATCCAAGACTACTACAGTTGACCCTTGACTAATTCGGAGGTTAGGGCTACTAACTCACTCTCTGTGCAGTCAAAATCCATGGATAACTTATAGTCAACTTTCCATATCCAGAGTTCCTCTGAATTTGTGGTTTGTATCATGGATTCAAATGACTCTGATTCATGTACTACTGTAGTATTTACTACTGAAAAAAATCCACATACAACTGGTCCTACACAGTTCAAACTCATGACCCTTGGTCAAGTGTCAACTGTACTTTGTCCTATTGGTAGCTAAAAGATCCTGCTAACATTCTATTTACATCATGTCCTGGTCAGATACTGTATTTTAACAGATTTATTGAGATATAATTCACATAACCCTATAAGCCATCCACTGAAGTGTACATACAAGTCAATGACTTGAAGCAGATTCATAGATATGTGCCACCATTAACAGGGACTTCCCTGGTAGCTCAGTTGGTAAAAAAAATACACCTATAGTACAGGAGACCCAGGTTCGATTCCTGGGTGGGGATGATCCCCTGGAGAAGGACATGGTTAACGCACTCCAGTATTCTTGCCTGGAAAATCCCACAGACAAAAGAGCTTGACAGGCTACAGTCCATGCAGAGTCAGACACAACTTAGCAACTAAACCACCACCATTTCCAGTGAATTTTAGAACATTTTCATCACTTCAAAAAGAATTCCCTTTGGCTATGGCTCTCCACTTCCACCAGCCCCAAGCAACCACTAATTTATTTATTTTCTCTATAGATTTGTAATCTGTTTTTGATACACTACTAATTTCTCTAAACGCCAAAGAACTGATGCTTTTGAACTGTGGTGCTAGAGAAGACTCTTCAGAGTCCCTCAGACAGCAAGGAGATCAAACCAGTCAATCCTAAAGGAAATCAGTCCTGAATATTCAATGGAAGGACTGATGCTGAAGCTCCAATACTTTGGCCACCTGATGCGAAGAGCCGACTCATTGGAAAAGACCCTGATGCTGGGAAAGATTGAGGGCAGGAGAAGGGGGCAACAGAGAATGAGATGGCTGGATGGCATCATCGACTCAATGGACATGAGTCTGAGCAAACTCTGGGAGACAGTGAAGGGCAGGATAGCATGCTGCTAGTCGAAAGAGTACCTGATGCGAAGAGCCGACTCATTGGAAAAGACCCTGATGCTGGGAAAGATTGAGGGCAGGAGAAGGGGGCAACAGAGAATGAGATGGCTGGATGGCATCATCGACTCAATGGACATGAGTCTGAGCAAACTCTGGGAGACAGTGAAGGGCAGGATAGCATGCTGCTAGTCGAAAGAGTTGGACATGACTAAGCAACTGAACAACAACAGTTAATTTCTCTTGTTAAATAAAAAACAAACATTATAACTGCTGACCATCCTTGAGAGTTCAGTAAAATCCTAAGATCATGATCACATCTATGGGTTTGGCAAAGGAGTTTATACATACTTTAGAATCTTGAATGGCTACTCTGAAAATAGCTCATTAACAGCATTCAAAAAATTTAGTCAAGAGACCTGTCTCCCCAATAAAATGTTAACATCTATCTCTACTATTGATGCCTTTGTACATATAGCTAATGTGCCTAGGCCTCTAAGTACTTTTATGTACTCATTTAACAGTAAACAGAAAAGATCAGTTACTGCTACCGATGATTTTAAATATATGAAATAGATAAAAAATGTTAATAGGCAAACATAATTATTTCCAATAAAATATACCAAAGGACTAAAACTATCAGTTTTAGATTTAACATTACAAAACTCACATCAACTTTCCCAATGGATTCCCATGAATCCATTTACTTTCATCTTTTAATATTTACAAAACTCTCAGTTACTAGCACAGAACAATCTGGTTTCTTCGTTCACATTCAAAGGAACTGAGATGCAAGGGTCAAGATTATACAAAAGAGATCTCCGAGGTCATTAGCAGGAACAGTCATTCCAATGGTTTAATACTGAATTGTTCACGAACTTCCTGGTCAGTAACATGAAGATCCATTCCTGAAAAACACTCAAACTAGACTTGAATTTTTTAAAATGAGGAGTAAAAGGAAAAATTAGCATAGAATGTTAAAGAACCTAAATATTAAAATTATATCAAGACACTTACTTGTTTTCAAATGCCACTGTTATTGAATCTTCATGAACATCTTTTACAAATGCCTATTAAAAAAACACAGTTAAATTAATTTCTAAGCTTAAATATCAATTTTTAGTTACACTTTACAGCGACACAAATATTTTATGTTTAACAACAGAATGAAGCTTCAAGTAAAAGTTTGTTAATTTGCNTATTGAATCTTCATGAACATCTTTTACAAATGCCTATTAAAAAAACACAGTTAAATTAATTTCTAAGCTTAAATATCAATTTTTAGTTACACTTTACAGCGACACAAATATTTTATGTTTAACAACAGAATGAAGCTTCAAGTAAAAGTTTGTTAATTTGCGAGGCTCACTCATTTGTAAGGCTCACTCATTTGTGAATCACATCTGTATTTACATACCTACAACGTGCTAGGCCCTAGGAATACTTAAAATAGAGGAAAAAGAACTGCTCTAGAGTTCAGCATCTAATAGGAGAAAGACAGATAAGTAAACTGAAAATTACAAGGCAAAGCCGAAGGTATACTTTAGGTTAAAAGTATCAGAAACTAAGAAACTCGTTACAGAACTATATATACCAGTCAGTAAAGATCTGTTGTAACGTATCTTTTTCTCCTTAATACAATTTTAGGAGAATACAATAGTAAGTAACTAAATATAATCTCAAATCTATGTGAACACAAGTACACTAAGTTCTCTTTAACAATATGCTGCTAATACCACTAAAAAGTCCAATTACCAGAGTTTAATTAAATTCTCAATCTCACAGGCACTTGGTGGAAAAATAGTAATATAAAGTACAGAAGTTTAAATCTTTTAAATCTGATGACGCAATTGCTAATAATCTGCAAAAAGACATAACAAAATAGCTAATTATCAAGAAATCTTTAATCAGCACGCTGTCCGTAATTCTATAAAATGACATAACAAAACAGCTAACTATCAAGATTTCTTTAATCAACATGCTGTCTTTAATTCTATAAAATTAAGTTTTTAATAGGTGCAGGAAAGGAGGCTTTGTTTTTTGTTTTGACAATTAGAGGAGTAGAATAAAGGATAAAGAAACCGAAGGGGCTTTTTATATCTTAATTCATTTCAAAATGGTTTTAGAGATTTCAGCTTCTTACTCCAGTGTGTTCTGGGCATGTCTCTGTACTTTTGTGGTTTCTCCCTGTCTACAGGATTATGGTCAAACTCCTCCGGCTGTAGAAGGCCCGTGGTGACTGGACGTGAGCATTTTTGAAGGCTGTAACCCAGCAATGCTAAACTACTTGGGCCTCTCTTCCTGCCTGCCTGCTGTCCTTCCCCTCTTTTCACTGAGCTATCTCCTATGGGTTTTCAGTTCAGACGTCACCTCCCGTGGGAAAACCCAGAAGACTAAGTTCAATTTCACCTTCTAACTTCTTAGAGCATCTTACCAGTATCCCCCAATATAAACTACCCTACTAGAGTATTTTGCCCATTTTTGTACAAAGGTAAGCTTCCAGAGGGTGTCTTTTATTTACAGTTGAACTTCAAAGTACCTATTAAGGGTTCACTGAATAGTTATTATCATGGATCACTGCCTAAAGGGTTCTTATCCTAGCCTCCAGGAGGAAAGGTGGTTTGAGGGGGTGGAGCTGGGAGTGGAGGGTGGAAGGGGTGGGGGTGGGGATGCTGATCAGGGAAGACAAATAGAAGAGGTTGAGGTTCCTATGCAGCAGGCCTAAATGGGCAGTGGGAACAAAGCCTCAGACCTGGAGAAACAGCTAGGGGTGTGGTAGAAATAAATCCTCTGTGGAAAGGAAGTCAAGACAATTCAATGGGGCAGGGGGAGGGGAAGAACAGTGCTTTCAACAAATGGTGCTGGGACAGTTGGATTATCCCCTTGCAAAAGAATAACTTTTGGCCTAACCTTAGACAAAAATCAACTAAAAAATATCAAAGACTTACAGGCTAGAGCTAGAACTATACAACTCTTAGAAGAAATATAGTAGTAAATCCCCCTGACTTCAGATATTGGGAAGATAGCTAGCTTGGAGTAAGACCCTTCTTTAACTTCTCTATGTATCCTCAGTAATTGGCACAATTTCTGGTATACAGTAGGTGCCCAATAGATGAGTTAAACAAATGACTCAATGCAAATATCTTGGTAAACAAATATATCGTCAAAGGCCAGAAATTAAAGCATTGTTTAAAAACTAAAACTTCCCAAAATATCAAATTAAAACATATCAGTCAAGTATTAAATTGCTGTGAGAAGTCACTTCAGTCGTGTCCAACTCTATGAGACCCCATGGACTGTAGCCCACCAGGCTCCTCTGTCCATGGGATTCTCCAGGCAAGAATACAGGAGTGGAGGGGGAGGGGAAGAACAGTGCTTTCAACAAATGGTGCTGGGACAGTTGGATTATCCCCTTGCAAAAGAATAACTTTTGGCCTAACCTTAGACAAAAATCAACTAAAAAATATCAAAGACTTACAGGCTAGAGCTAGAACTATACAACTCTTAGAAGAAATATAGTAGTAAATCCCCCTGACTTCAGATATTGGGAAGATAGCTAGCTTGGAGTAAGACCCTTCTTTAACTTCTCTATGTATCCTCAGTAATTGGCACAATTTCTGGTATACAGTAGGTGCCCAATAGATGAGTTAAACAAATGACTCAATGCAAATATCTTGGTAAACAAATATATCGTCAAAGGCCAGAAATTAAAGCATTGTTTAAAAACTAAAACTTCCCAAAATATCAAATTAAAACATATCAGTCAAGTATTAAATTGCTGTGAGAAGTCACTTCAGTCGTGTCCAACTCTATGAGACCCCATGGACTGTAGCCCACCAGGCTCCTCTGTCCATGGGATTCTCCAGGCAAGAATACAGGAGTGGGATGCCATTTCCTTTTCTATTAAATAGCTGCTCCTAAGAAAAACAATGGCAAGTAAGAAAGGGCTCTGGAAACCATTTACAGTTGACCCTTGAACAACACAGGTTTGAACTGTGAAGATCCACTTACACATGGACTTTTTCCCAGTAAGTATAGTACCCATATTTTCACTTCATAGACATTTAAATTATCTAAAGGTGGGGTCAGGGTTTATGTTCAATTAGAGGTCACAATATGTAGAATCAAAAGAACTTGGGTTTGAGTCCTGATTCTGTCCAAGCTGTTTCACCCTCCTGCCTTTGGATGAGTCATTTATTAACTGCTTTTGGTACCCTAGTCCCAGTGTCCAAGGGTTGACTGTACATTGAACCTAAACAGAGACACCAAACTCCTATAATTATGCTGTAAAGAATAAAGCAAAGCTTTAAGAAAGCTAAAAGAAAGTTTCCTTGTAAGATCAAGGTGGACTGTAATGGAACCTAGGTGTTCTGCTATATCCAAGACGCCTAAATAATTATTTCTAAATTAAACATATGTCTGTATTTTTACAGGTCTTCATTTCAAGTGGGGGGGGGGGATTCACATTTTTTCCTATAAGTTTGATATTGCTTATTTTTCCTCAGCTATATTTAAATCACACACATTTTCAACAGAGTGTTGAGAACTCTAGTTAAAATACTGACCATGATATCTTAGAATATACTCGAGATTTCATAAGGGCGCATGCCCCCACTGCTCTAAGGGGTTTGCCTCACTATTACTATAGCAACAGAAAGGCTTGATTTTGAGTAAAGTTGGAGGAACTGGAGATTTAGTTTTCTAAAGTAAAATTAGCTTTTTAGTTTTAGTAATTAGTTTTCCACAACTTACAAAGAAAGGGAGAACAGGGCCCCCCTGCCCTCAATTTCTCCCGTCTTGACAATGATGGCTAATACCAAATTACCAATTTGCTTTTTGAGGGTAGGACTTCTATTAGGAGCTGATCCCTTATTTACCGAAAAATGTCATGACCTCTGTCTTCATCCTTGTCTAAAGTTTTATGTTTGCATGTCACAGCAGTAACAAATATTAGTTCCTTACTGTATATTATGGGGCTTTCCAGGTGGCTCTAGAGGTACAGAACCTGCCTGCCAATGCAGGAGATGCAAGTTCCACTCTTGGGTTGAGAAGATCGCCTGGAGGAGGGCATGGCAACCCACTTCACTATTCTTGCTTGGAGAATTCCATGGACAGAGGAGCCTGGTGGGCTACAGTCTAATGTGTTACAAAGAGTCAGACATAATTGAAGTGACTGAGCATGCATGCACTGTATATTAAATGCTGAAAATGTTAAGTCCTTTAGTCAGCTAAGAGAACCTTGTTACAGCTGGGTGAAGATTTGTTCTCACTAAATCAGGTATCTTTCCAATACTACTGCCCTTGTCTAAACTGTGCTACTGTTCACCACAGAAGCTGCTGGTCATATATAAATATTTCTATTTAATAAAGTACAAGTAAATAAAATTAAAAGTCATTCTCTGAGTTATACTTGCCGCATTTCAAGTGCTCAAAAGCCACACATGGCTTAGTAACTACTGCAGAGGACAGCACAGGCAGAGCACACTGCATCATCACAGATGGACAGATCTGTGGACAGCACTGATTTCCCCACTGAGAAATTTGGGGGAATGATTTCAAATCCACGTTGAAAGCACTCTAAAAGTTCATCTCATTATTTCACCGCTACATTTTAATTTTTTTTTCTATTTGCAAAAAAATTTTTGTACAGTTTAATCACACTCATTCACCACATTTGCCTATTTCCTAAAATTAAACATTCCTTCAAAGGCGGAAGATCTGCAATGGTTGTGACTATTAAAAAAAAAAAAACAGCCTTCAAAGACTTTAAAAACAATTCCGGATATACAGTGTCAAAAATGGCTTAAGCAATCATCACAGCCTACCAGGGCCACTGCCTTCGAGTTAATGAGGCTTATCTGTATATGGATCTTTACATGATTGTTTCAAAACCAGTCATTTTTAGTGGAATAAAATAATTCATAGGTTACCTCTGGTTCACACACTCGCCAAGCACAAAGGTCTCCTGTGACTTCAGAGGCCTTTTGCTAAAATTCCAACAAAGGTCCCAATTTTCTGTTTCTCATCATACTTTCTCCAATAACTCTCCTTTTTGGCCCTGCTCCTCCCTTATCCCAATAATCATGTCCTTTCCTTCCCTGGCCACCCGCAGAGCACTATCACCCCACCCACCAACGTGGAAAACTAAGGTTGGTTGCACTCTCTACCTATCCACACATCAAAGTTGATGAGAAGATAGGTTGAGGGAATTTCTGTGGGGTTGGTTACCAAAGAAGGCAACTGAAAGGGTTTGAATGAATACAGGAAGAGAGATGCATGGAACTGGATGAGAACTAGGGCTCTTACAAGAGTCAGTAAACTTGGTGGTTAAGTGTTCTGCTGTGGGGACTTTCCTGGAGGTCCAGGGGTTAAGACTCCACGCTTCTACAGCAGGGGGCCCACATTCAAGTCCTGGATGGAGAACTAAGATCCCACATTCGTCTATGGCCAAAACAAAAAAAGCAAAAAACAACAACAACAACAAAGAAAAGAGCCTTTGAAGAAAAACAAAACAAAAACGAGTTTTGCTGTGAATGAAAGCTAAGTTCAAAATCTTGATTCTATGACATAATAGCTGTGGGACTCTCCAAGAAGTGGTCTCTGGGCCTTGTATGCCTTGTCTGTGTAAGTAAGGAATGGATACACAACTGTACTTGCTGTCTGCTGTCGTGAATAAAGAAATCACATGTCTAGTGCCTAGCATGAGGGTTAACACATAGTTGGCACTAAGTAAGCTACAGGTAAAGCAGAGAAGGGCATTATTTTATGAGATGCAGAGCCATAAACACTCTTGCACTTGAGAAAGTTACATCTCAAAAACTCATACTTTTAAAAAAGATATTAAAACTTAGGACAGAAAAAGAAAAGGGTATTTCCTCAAAGATACTAAGTACTAACAGGTAGTTTAGACTTTCAGAAGAAAAAAAAAGTGACAAAAACCTTTGGGGTTTGAGAAACTGCTAAAAGTGCAGTTAAAGACAAGACATCCAAATCAACTATACTTCGAAAACAAAAACAAAAAAAGACAGACACAGACTTCTTGTTAGGGGGAATAAACACAAAATAAAAAAAAAAAAATCATTATGGGATCCCACCCACCTTACTGGCAACTGGGCCAAAGAGGCAATCATAACATGATACTAGCCAAAGTGTGTCATGACTAGAGTTATCTAATTCCAACATCACATCACCCAGACTGATGAAACCAAAAGAAAGTCTGTCCCCATTTCAGTGAACTTTTACTCTCCCACTACATCTCACACCTTGGCAAACTCTTCTCACAAACATGAGAGAGGTGACTATGTAGAGAAATTTCAGTGTAAGCCACTGACCAGCAATGAACAGCTATTACATTATCACTGAAGACAGCTCATGTAGTGCAATGATGATTCTCATTAGAGAAAACTTTTAAAAGCATTGCAAAATATCCCTCCTCAAGAAAATCTGTAGGAGATGACAAGGACATATGAAATCTGATAAAATATGATTCAAAGCCAAGGCTTCACATACAAAGTGAGTTATTACTTTGCCATCCTTTGAATGTGGGCGCTAACAACATATGAGAATGAACAACAGAGAGGGCAAAGTACAATAAAACTCATCAACAATTCTTCCAACCACAGTGCATGACTAGGAATACTTGACTTCATTTGGGCATTTATCACAAATTCTGAGAAAAATGCATTCTTTCTGGTTCACCTTGACCCAAAGACAACACACAGGTACAGAAAGAATAGTATGAAGTGAACTATTAATTTTCCTGTGCCTATGTATTCTTTTGAATGCATCAGTTCTTACCTGCTCCTAACGTAACAAAAGCAAATATTATAGGAAAATCAAAGATTTCAAACTTTATCTTCCATTAATAGGCATTCACATGAAGAATTACAGTGTGCAGGAGTTACTAAAAAGGAAGCCTACACATAAACAGAATATTTCATGATGTCATTGTATGAACTTATAGAATAATGCTGAACCTGCATATCTTACACCTCCTGCATTGGCATTCAGGTTCTTTACCATTAGTGCCACCTGTGAAGCCCAGAATACTGTTAAGACAGTGTTATAGTAACAATTACAATAAAAAAAGTACAAAAAAAAAGGATGCTTGGGGCTGGTGCACTGGGATGACCCAGAGAGATGGTATGGGGAGGGGGGGGGGGGGGTCAGGGTTG
>SJYX01017781.1:141198-153485 GCA_006410675.1 Oreotragus oreotragus
AAAAAAAAAGGATGCTTGGGGCTGGTGCACTGGGATGACCCAGAGAGATGGTATGGGGAGGGAGGTGGGGGGGGGGGGGTTCAGGATTGGGAACTCATGTACACCCGTGGCGGATTCATGTTGATGTATGGCAAAACCAATACAGTATTATAAAGTAAAATAAAAAAAAATTTTTAATTAAATTTTAAAAAGTACAATGAAAACTTGAAAGTGAAAGTGTTAGTTGCTCAGTCACGTCTCTTTGGCACCCCCATGGACTGTAGCCTGCTAGGCTCCTCTGTCCATGGAATTCTCCAGGTAAGAATACTGGAGTGGGTTGCCATGCCCTACTCCAGGGGATCCGACCCAGGGATCGAACCTGGGTCTCTTGCATCGCAGGCTGATTCTTTACCATCTGAGCTACTAGGAAATCCAATTCATTTCTTTAAGTTAAATTTCATTGCTTCAGGAAGTCTGAGTACCTCATCTCAAAGCCCCAATCTGACCCTTACTAGCTCTGACGCTTAAGTAATAAGTCACCTACCTCATCTCTTTGTACATCTATGTCCTTATCTATCACCTAAAATGGGAGTAACAATAGTACCTCACGGTTGTGGGAGGTGATTAAACAAATTTAAAAGAGGTAAAGCACCTAGAACAGTGCCTGGCACCTAGAAAGCTCTCAGTATCTGTTAACAGTTATGCTCGTAGTTTTGTCAGGAACCACATTCTCATAGTGGTCAGGAATCAGAAATCCAACTACTATAATACTGAATTTTACATTTAATTAATAATCTGTGGAGATTTTCAGAGTGCATGAGTATGAAGTTGGAAAATGCTCAATTTAAAAGGATAATAATGCTGCTTCCAAAACACTAAAAAGGGTGTTTAGACTGGGAAGAAAAAATATGCAGTTGAACTAAAGTTGTACTTCCTTGAAGTACAGAAGACTTCAGAGAAAATATGAAGAAAATGTTCATTTAAAAAATTTCCTCTTGATCATACATTTTTAGGCAGATGTCCTGATGATAAAGACCTTTTTCAACATTCTTTGTTTAGGAGATGTTTTGTAAAAAATTCTGTGAGGTATAATTCAAGTGTTCTCATGTCCTAAGTAACCTAGCCTCTATATGGTGTACTCATGACTTTTTCAAAGTCAAAGAAATACCTAAGCACAAAAATAGTGGCTCTGACAGTTACTAAATTTAACTTTCAAGTTTTTAAGAATAAACACCAGAGGGAAAAACAGGAATGAGCTGTTATGATCTTAGGTTTAGATTTCATGGTTCTGTTAATTCTGAATCTGAAGTTTAATTTTTTTAGAGAAAAAAACCTACCTGTTACCAGCATGCATTCTATCCAGTTTATACTGCAAATTTGGACCATGTGCTCAGAAGACAGAGAACTGCACCTTCCAGCACGGCAGTTCTGGTAGGCAAATCAAAGTCTGAATTCAATTATACTGAAGTAGTTCGAGTTGTTTAGCTCCTTAAGCCTTTTCAATCTGGTGAACCTAGGTTTCTAATTTTTCGTAAATGTAACATTTCTCCCTAATAGTTCATTTTTTGTCTTTATTTCCCATCTTTTCTGTCGTAACTGAAATCAGTATTGAGTCCTATAAGAATTTAAACATTTTGCATTCTAGAAACTATTTTTCTATCAACACAGACCATTCGAGGTTTTCTTAAAAACAAAACCTTAATTAAATAAGCATCTCAGCAATTTTTCTGCATGTGTTTGTTCACCATTTAACATTTCCCCTCAAGGAACTAACAGACAACTCATTCCTTCTAGTCACGTTCATATTAAGCAACTTTTGTTAAAAAAAACAGGGGGTGATAAAGAGGAGAGATAGAGGGAGTTTCTTATATTCCAATCAGTTTGCAAGTAAAATCACAAAGCAAATCATAGGCTGCTGGAAAAGAACAATAAATCCTTCCAGACTAGGATGTGCTTGCCCTCTATAGCAAGCAAACTCCACAGTAAGAGTGATATCCGATCTAATATCACAGATCTATTAGACTACCGCTCCACCTTTAGCCCCTATTCATATTTATTATATTTAGCATCCCAAATGTGGTGAGCAAAACTACCAACCTAGGAATCCCAGGGACGGCGGAGCCTGGTGGGCTGCCGTCTATGGGGTCGCACAGAGTCAGACACGACAGAAGCGACTTAGCAGCAGCAACAGGAAACAGAAGGGATCTACACAAACTAACCATCAGTAATTATGGATCACTGAAATAAATGCAACCAGANGAGCCTGGTGGGCTGCCGTCTATGGGGTCGCACAGAGTCAGACACGACAGAAGCGACTTAGCAGCAGCAACAGGAAACAGAAGGGATCTACACAAACTAACCATCAGTAATTATGGATCACTGAAATAAATGCAACCAGAAACTGCAGAGTTAATGGAAGAATTTTATATTGGTGAGACTTAGGAACAGAAATGCAGGGTTAAATTTTTCCTCCTTTTAGAGCAATAGACTTTATCATTTTGCTAAAAGCATGTAATAGTTTACATACTTTACTCACTTATGAAATATAATGCTCTTCAAATTTCTCCATGAAATAGGTAAACACATATATAGTCAAGTCAATGTTTATTTGCCTATACCTCATTTGAAACGTTTATGTTTTTCTATGTAGATTTAAGAACGGCGCTTGGACGATGGCAATATTTAATTTCCCCACTTTCTTCCATATGCACCTTCTGTTGCCAAAATACTGTAGTAAGGTGGGACATCACCCACCGAAGTCACAGAGAGACATTCAAGAGGATACGAGGACTTATAGATTGCTAGATCTACAGCAAGTATGAACCAACAGAGGCACTACCTGACATATGAAAATATCATTAATCCTCTTTTTGAAAATGTAAGATATTAGTGAGATTTGAAATGTTGTAACTTTAAAAAAGCCTGTAGCAAAACCATGCATGCCTATTTAAAACCTCAACAATATAGTTAGCTGCAACATTACACGTTCAGAGAAGATAAGTCAAGCGGTTGAAGCACAAAACAATCATTTCCACTCACTTTTAAAAAATTCCATAGGAATGATATATGCTTAGTAAATTTCCTAAAGTTTCATGGCATATATCCAGGCCTTTGGAGGGTTAATTTTTTTTTTCTTAAGTAGCAGAGTTGCCAATGTTTTTAGACGCTGAAGCATCTGTATTCCAGAATTTCCCACATTTATAACGGGGGGGGGAGGGGCGCAAACATTCAAGATTACCAACTTCTTCAATCCATTACTCGGATATGTAAGGGTCTTCCTGAAACTTTTGAATCTAAAATCTCTTTTGAAATCCACAAAGAGAAGTCACTAATACTCAGTTGCCATTGTGATTTGGTACCAACTACAGCTTCTTACTACTCTTTCTTCACACCGCTCGCCCAGAACAGTGGAGCTCTCCGAAGTCCCAATGCTGGACCGGAAAAGAGAAGCCAAAGGCGAACGCAAACCCTCTTTGCAAGGCAGAAGGCGGCTTGACGGAAGCGCCCCCCGCTCCTCGGCAACTACCCACACGTCAGGCCCGGATCCCACTGGAAAAGGATATTTAAGAAAACAGAAATAAGCCTTCACCGTCACTTCGCGCGGATACTGGTGCTTCCCGCCCGGATCTCTTACCTGCCGTCGGCCCTCGCCCACCCCCAGCACTCCCTGCTGGGGCTCGGCTCCCAAAAGGGCACCCTCTTTTCCTTGCTCGCTTCTCATTCCGACAGACGCTGGGGCCTCACACTGGAGAGGCAGTGGGGCTCGAGGGGTTTCCCAAAGGCCCGAAGTCCGGTCCTTCCCTCCCTCCCCAAGAACATCCCGCCGAGTGCGCCCCGGGCCCCGGGCGCGGCGCTCGCGAAGAGGGCTCCAGGCCTGCCTCCGGCCGAGGCTAAGAAGAAAAGGGAGGGAAAGCAGGGCGAAGATGGGGCCTGCCCTGGAGTCAAGTACCTTGTAGAAAGCGCCATTGGAGCCCCGCACTTCCACCACCAGATCCTCCATCTTCTCGTCCGCCCTGCTCGCTTCGGAAGCCCGCCCTCGAGAGGTGGGCTGCGGGCGCTCGAGGCCCAGCCGCCGCCGCCGCGCTACCGCACGCCCCCCGGCAGCGGCGCCGCAGTCACCGCTGCCGCCTGCGCTCGCCTTCGGCTCACCGCCCGCTCCGAAGCAGCCCCTCACCGGAAGTGAAACCGAAACAGAGCCGAGCGCCTGACTGAGGCCGAAGGATCCGGCCGCTCCGCGTGTAAACAGTGAAACCGCGTCATGTGACCGACGCCGCCCCTCCCCCCGCGGGTTCGGCCCCTCGGCCCCGCCCTCTTTCCCCTGGCGGGCCCAGGAGCGCGCGCCTGCGCGCTGCTCTGGACGGGCCAGGAGGGCCGGGCGCAACGTGAGGCGCGCGGGCTCGGCGTGCGCGGGCTCGGCGGCCGGCGGGAAGGCGGGAAGGGCGGCGACAGGTCGCACCGCTGACCGAGGTCGCGCCTTTTGGCGTGGCCTGGCAGGGTCCTGAGCGCCTGTTCCGTTACTGGGGGCTGGGGGTCAAGCCAAGGGCGTGTGAAAGGGCCTCCCGTAGTGAACAAGTGTGTTCACTTCTCCAGATCTGGACTGGCTTGGGTCGGAGGTGGTTTTTGTTTTGTGTTTTTAAGTGGGGCAGAGCCTAATGGAGCTGGAGGTGGAGTGGGAGACAAGAATAGGGGTGAAAAATTAGATTGACGAAGGCTTTAAACTAGTAACAGTGGCAACAGTGGTGACCGGGCTTGTGTGACCCTTAGAAGGTGAGAGTAACGCTCTCCCCTCCTCAGGAGATTTTGGGCCGCCCCATGTGCTAGGAGGGGCAGTGGATTGTGTCAGGACCTCTGGAAATGTCTTTCCTCAGACCCAGCCCTGACCCACGTGCTCCCCTTCCCTCTATTCTATTTCATACCATTTTGACACACGTTTAAAAAATGCGCTAAACACTCGTTAATTTCTTTACAGTTAATTTCCCTACTGTTTCACGCCTACTGCATGCCCACCTTGCACCGGAGGTGACCTTTCTACAGGGGCTAGTGCACCTCTTTGCAGCTCTCCCCGCTTACCCCTCACAGTAGAACAAACCCTAAATTTTTCACATTTTTGTTTCTGCACCATGCTTGTATCCACTTCGACCTCGGTTTCCTTTTGAAGGCTTGTATTCCACTGAGAAGTTTATTGAGCCCCTACCATATGCCAGTGGAGAAGGAAATGGCAACCCTCTCCAGTATTCTTGCCTGGAAAATCCCACAGATAGGGGAGCCTGGCAGGCTGCAGTCCATGGGGTCTCAAAGAGTCAGACATGGCTTAGCAACTAAACAACTATGTACCAGACGGCTTGCTGAGTGCTAGTGAGACATTGGTGAAAGAAAAAGTGAAAAAAAGTAAAGACCACCTTCACTGAACTTGGAACCTAGATGAACATAAATTATTAGAAAAGAAAATCTGGAGTGGCAGCTGTGATAAGGGCTCTGAAGGATAGGTACACCTATGATAGTGGTGCAGGACCCAGTGTGGGGTGGGGGAAGGGTGGTCACAGCTGGGAAATGACTCCACCTGGAATGTGACAAGTGAGAGTTAACTGGCAGCACTGAGTTGGTGGAGGCGGTTGAACCGCCCCAGGCAGATGCCCCAGAATTCGAGGCATCCTTGGGCCTCCAGTTCCCTTCCCAGCCCACTCCTGGACAGAGCAGCCGCCTTGCCTCTGGTGGAGTTCCAGCATGAAAGCCTCAGATCAAGGCCACATTCCTTGAGGTCACATAAACAGGAGTGATTTGTTGAACTAGGGTTTCTGGAGTCGTCACAAGATGCGAAGATTCCAGTGCAGCTAAAAGAGACTATCACCGTTGACTGGATGGAAGCAGAGCAGAGCATCAGCCTTAATCCCGATATAATAAAGGGGGACAGATTGATATGGATGATTATAACTTCCAGGTGTAGGATGTTCAGTTTTTTCCAGGCATTCAAATATTATCAGCTCTTCATAACCACTGCAAGCAACACTAAACCTGGTGCTGTTCCCTGAAGCTCTGATGCACTTTCATGCCTTCATGTGTCCCAGTGCGTCTTGGCCCCCAGAAATCTTCTCATTAGGGTTATCGGCTGGATTCCATTAGCTTGTTATATGTATCTCAGGTGCATAGAGTTTACTCTGCTCCACAATTCTCAGCACGTTGTCATCATCAGTCCCTGCAAGGCCCTTTTCTTACTTATATTGTTTTACGTTGGTTAAATTATTTGTCCTTGTCTTTCTCAATACCCACTCCCATTCTTCTTCTAGACACAAACTGCAATATGTTTGGTATGGATTCTTGATCATTTAAGACATGGGGTTTCTTGTATGCCTTTTACACTTAGGAAGATGGTCCTGGACTGTAAATTTCTTATTTCCCACTGTTTTCACTCAATGCTACATTCTTGAGCTATATCCACATTACTGCCATTTCCCTAGTGATGGGCGTCTAGGTTACTGCCAATTCCCTTATGTCACTCTGTGGTGAAAATCCTTGTGTGTGTCTTTACAAACCTTTGCAAGAACCACTTTTGTGCTCTTAAAGACTTTGTACATGCCTCCTGTTTCTCACTGCACTACTCAGCATATAGAAGGGATTCAGTCGATGTTGAATACCTCACCTATGATGCTTAATGTACTATCATCACTTATTTATATTTCTGTTTTCTTTGTTGGACAGTGAGTGCCTTATGGGCAGGAGAGATGTCTTAGGTGTCTTTACGTCTCTGGCACATTCAGAGTGGTGGTTGATTTTAGGAAATCTTGGATGAATGAATTCATGCCTATCTTACTACCTCTGTGTACTATGACTTGGTCTTTCCCAGTTAACTCTCAGTCTCATCCTTGCTCTTATCTCTGCTGCTGCTGCTGCTGCTGCTAAGTCACTTCAGTCGTGTCCGACTCTGTGTGACCCCATAGACGGCAGCCCACCAGGCTCCGCCATCCCTGGGATTCTCCAGGCAAGAACACTGGAGTGGGTTGCCATTTCCTTCTCCAATGCATGAAAGAGAAAAGTGAAAGTGAAGTCGCTCAGTCTGTCTGACTGTTAGCGACCCCATGGACTGCAGCCCACCAGGCTACTCCGTCCATTGGATTTTCCAGGCAAGAGTACTGGGGTGGGGTGCCATTGCCTTCCCCGGCTCTTATCTCTAGGTCCTTGAAATGCCCACTTTCAAGACAGCTCAGCTGAATTCAGACACGGGCTCAGTCCCACTCATGAATTTTTTACTCCCATATTCTTTCTCCCTGTCACTAGCAACACCTTCTTCCAGGTGATTGCTCAGGCCTTAAACAGTCATTCTGACTCTCTCTCTCATGCATTGAATCCATCAGCAAATCTTTTCAGAGTCCACAACCTACTTCTCACCACTTGTGCTGCTAAAACCATGATTCAAGTCATTTTCCTCTTTTACCTGGATTATTTTACCAATTTCCCTGGTCTCCCTGCAGTCACTCAGCCTCTGTCAGTTCTCAGCACAGACATTGACCCTATTCAGGTGTCAATCAAGTCACTTTGTTATTCAAAACCTTCCAACAGCACCCTAAATGCCTCAGCATAAGGCCAAAGTCCTTATTCATTCTGGCCTCAGTGCCCTTCAGTCACTGGCCTCACTTATCTCCTCTGTCTCTCACCTTTTATCTCCTTTATCTCCATTCCAGCCATACTGGCTTCTTTGCTGTCTCTTGAAAACAAACATCAGGTAAATTCTGTCTTTTATCATTAAAATGTAAGCTCAGTGAGAACAGAGATTTTTTTTTTTTTTTTTACTGCTGGTTCCCAGTGCCTACCACAGCGTGAGGAACATAGCACGTGCCTACTAAATATTTATGAAATGAATGAATCCATGTTGAGGATGTAGCTCAAATCTGGGTCAAATCTGGGTCAAATTGGGTCAAATCTGCTACCGTACTTATATTTACTCAATATGAGAATGATGCTTCAGCACCTCTAGGCTTGCCTTGGGCCCTAGCTTCCATTAAATTGTTACCTGTTGTCTTTGCATTGATTTATTCTGTTATTTCCTGCTGCTTCGAAATTTGAGCCTTTTGAATGTTTTTCCTGCCTCAATCCCAACTGAGATACCCTTTGCCCTTTCCAACTCTTGAAATCCTATGTATTCTCTTGGACCCACCTAAAGCCTCACTTTTTTCATGACACATGCTTTGACACATTCATCTTCATTCATTTCACTTTGACATCTTTGAACTAGACATTAGGAAAAAATATTAAATCATAGTCCTTATGTTTTAGAATAGTTTAAGATTTACAGAAACATTGAGCAGATAGTAAGAGAGTTCCCATGTTGCTTCCCTGATACTTCCCTCCCAGTTTCCTCTATTATTCACATATTGCATTACTGTGGTACATTTGTTATCACCAATGAGCCAAAACTGATTCATCTTATTAATCAAAGTCCATACATTAGTTTAAATGGACTTCCCTGTTGATCAGACAGTAAAGAATCTGCCTGCGATGCAGGAGACCAGGATGTGATCCCTGGGTTGGGAAGATCCTCTGGAGAAGGGAAAGGCAGTCCACTCCAGTATTCTTGCCTGGAGAATCACATGGACAGAGAAGCCTGGTGGGCTACAGTCCTTGGGGTCGCAAAGAGCCAGACACAAGTGAGCGACTAACACACACATGTACATTGGTTGTATAGTGTATGGGTTTTGACAAATGAATGATGTCATGTATCCCCCGTTATAGTATCATAGAGAATAGTTCCACCATCCTAAAAATTACCTGTGCTTCACGTATGTATTCATCAGCTCAACCCCCTACTCTAGGCAACCACCGAACTTTCTACTGTCTCCATATACTTGCCGTTTCTGGTATGTCATAGAATGGGAATCATACAGTTCGGAGCTTTTCCGAACTGGCTTCTTTTACTTAGCGATAGCATTTAAGGTTCCTCCATGTCTTTACATGATCTGATAGCTCATTTCTTGTTAGGGTTGAATAATATTCTGTTTTCTGTATGTATCACAGCTTATTTATCCATTTGCCTATTGAAAGACGTCTTGATTGCTTCCAAGTTTTGACAGGAGTAGAGCTGCTATAAGCATCCATGTGTGCATTTTTGTGTGGATATGTGTTCAACTCATTTGGGTAAATGCAGTACCTAGGAGTGTGATTGCTGGATCCTATGGTAAGAGGATGTTTAGTTTTGAAGAAACCACCAAACTGTCTTCCTATGTGGCTATGCCATTTTGCATTCCTACCAGCAATGAATGAGTATTCCTGTTGCTCCACATCCTCACCAGCCCAGCCTAACTTTTAGTGCTGTCAGTGTTCTGGATTTTGGCCATTCTAAGGGGTGTGCAGTGGAATGTTAATTTGTTTTAATTTGCAATTCCCTAATAGGGGCTTCCCTGATAGCTCAGTTGGTAAAGAATCCACCTGCAATGCCTGAGACCCTGGTTCAATTCCTGGGTCAGGAAGATCCCCTGAAGAAGAGATAGGCTACCCATTCCAGTATTCTTAGGCTTCCCTTGTGGCTCAGCTGGTAAAGAATCCACCCTGCAATGCGGGAGACCTGGGTTCAATCCCTGGGTTGGGAAATTCCTCTGGAGAAGGGAAAGGCTCCCACTCCAGTATTAGACTTTCACAATGACTTACGATGTTGAGCATCTTTTTGTACGCTTGTTGTTATATGTATATCTTCTTTGAGAAGATCTCTATTCAAATCTTTTGCTCATTTTTATTTTTTAATTAATTTTAATTGGAGGATAATTATTTTACAATATTGTGATGGTTTTTGCCATACATCAACATGAATCAGCCACAAGTATACAAATGTACCCCCCATCCTGAAGCCCCCTCCCACCTGCCTCCCCACCCTATCCCTCTGGGTTGTCCCAGAGCTCAGATCTTTTGCTCATTTTTAAATTGGGTTGTTTTCTTATTGGTGAATATTAATAGTCCTTTGTATATTTTAGATACCAGCTCTTTATCAGATCGTGTTTTCCAAATATTTTTCCCAGTTATGGCTTGTCTTTTCTTTCACCTGTCTTTCACAGAGTAGAGGTTTTTCATTGAAAACTCCAACTTAATCAATTCTTTCTTTCATGGATTATGCTTTTGGTATTGTACCCAAAAAGTCATCAACAAACCTAAGTTCACCTAGATCTTCGCCTTTGTCACCTTCTAGAAGTTTATAGTTTTGTGTTTTGCATTTAGGTCTGTGATCCATTTGTGTAACTTTTTGTGAAATGTATACGGTCTGTGGCTAGACTTACTTTTTTTCATATGGATGTCTAATGATTTTAGCACCAGTAAAAAAAAAAAAAGACTTGCTTTTCATTGATTGCCTTTGCTCCTTTGTAAAAGATCATTTGACTATATTTGTATGGGTCTAATTCTTGTCTCTGTTCACTTCACTGATCTGTTTATTCTTTCATTAATACCACTGTCTTGATTACTGTTGCTTTTTTTAAATTAATTTTTATTGGCGTATAGTTGCTTTACAATGTTGTGTTAGTTTTTACTGTTGATTTAAAGTAAGTTTTAAAGTCAGTCCTCCAACTTTGTTCTTCAATATAGTTTGCTATTCTGAGTCTTTTGCCTTTCCATATAAACTTTAGAATCAGTTTGTCAATATCCACAAAATAACTTGGCTGTATTTTGATTGAGATCACACTTCAATCTATAGCACAAGTTGGGAAGAAGTGACAATTTATCAGTAATGAATCTTCCTATCCATGAATGTGGAATGTCTCTGCATTTAGATCTTCTTTGATTTCTTTCATCAAGGTTTTGTAGTGTTCCTCATTTAGATACTGTACATATTTTGTAAGATTTATACCTTAGTTATTTCATTTTTTTGGGTGCTGATGTGATATTGTATTTTTAATTTCAAATTCCAGTTGTTCACTGCTAATATATGAATCTCCCTTTAACCACTGCTTTTGCTATATCCCATAAATTTTGATAAGTTGCATTTTTTTTCATTAGTTCAAAATATTTAAAAGTTTCTCTTGAAACTTCTTTTACCCATGTGTTATTTAGAAGTGTGTTGTTTAATCTCCAAATATTTGGGGATTTCCCAGTTATCTTTCTGTCATTGATTTCTAACTTCATTGTTAGAAACTTGTTAGAAACATTATTAGAAACTTCATTTCTACCTTCATTAACTTCATTGTGGTCTGAGAGAAGACCCTGTGTGATTCCTACTGTTTCAGATTCCTTATGGGCCATTCTTGGTGAATGTTCCATGTGAACCTGAGCTCTTAGGTTAGTCTAACTAGGGGCTGAGCTGTGTTTAATGTTTGCTGCAGCTGTTTCAGTTTCTTCTAGTAACCTTGTTTGTCTCCTTTGTTATCTTTGAGTTCCCCTAAGAACTCCTCCTTACATAGTGTGTTTCTCAGCTCTTTTAGTTCTAATCAACTATTATACCAGAGCCCTGTTGATGTGGTGGCAAGGTGTTAGGGAGGGGATGCATTTTGTCATCTTATGATTAACTCCCAGATTTTTAGTGGGCCTGAGTCCCTGGGCTATGATCTTCAAAAGCCCGTCTTAGCACCCCACCCCCTTAGGTGATACAGAAAGGTTAGAGGGGACTGGCAATGGCTAATAGCCCCTCTCCAGGTTAGGAAGTGCTTGAGTAAGGTAATTTCCTTTAGAAAGCAGGCATTTGTTACAGAGAACACTGTGTGTATTTTAACCTTCATTAACTTCATTGTGGTCTGAGAGAAGACCCTGTGTGATTCCTACTGTTTCAGGTTCCTTATGGGCCATTCTTGGTGAATGTTCCATGTGAACCTGAGCTCTTAGGTTAGTCTAACTAGGGGCTGAGCTGTGTTTAATGTTTGCTGCAGCTGTTTCAGTTTCTTCTAGTAACCTTGTTTGTCTCCTTTGTTATCTTTGAGTTCCCCTAAGAACTCCTCCTTACATAGTGTGTTTCTCAGCTCTTTTAGTTCTAATCAACTATTATACCAGAGCCCTGTTGATGTGGTGGCAAGGTGTTAGGGAGGGGATGCATTTTGTCATCTTATGATTAACTCCCAGATTTTTAGTGGGCCTGAGTCCCTGGGCTATGATCTTCAAAAGCCCGTCTTAGCACCCCACCCCCTTAGGTGATACAGAAAGGTTAGAGGGGACTGGCAATGGCTAATAGCCCCTCTCCAGGTTAGGAAGTGCTTGAGTAAGGTAATTTCCTTTAGAAAGCAGGCATTTGTTACAGAGAACACTGTGTGTATTTTTAAATGATTGTATTTTACAACCTCCTGCAGGAAATGTGGGAATTTTTCTCTGAACTTCACTCTGAGAACCTGGAGTGGGGGCAGGATGGG
>SJYX01017781.1:155373-187858 GCA_006410675.1 Oreotragus oreotragus
GGTGGGGGGTGTGTGTGGGGGAGGGCAGGCTGGTTCCCAGAGGCAAAAGCCATGAAAATATAGGACTTATCCCAAGATTGATTCCCGCAGGAGTTTTCAACTCTCAAGCTAGCCCCACTCAGCCTCAAGCAATTCATCAAAACCAGCATTTAAGTATTCCTACCAATAATTGGCTCCAGTGGCTTCTGCCTCAGGTAACCTGAACTCTGTTGTGATTATCTGTATTCACCTGTCTCTCCACATTTGGGACAAGCCATTTGCCTGGTGATGTCAGTTTGCTAGGTCTAAGAAAAGTCATTGCTTTTCTGTTGCCTCAATGTCTTTCTTATTTTAAGGCTTGGAATGACAATTTCTAAGCTCTTACTCTACACTTCAATTTCTAAGCTCTACACTTCAGAGCTTGATATTAAACATTTGGGTTGGAATTTCTTTTGTACTTGGGGTTTGAGTGTCAGGATTCATGTTCATAGTACAAACATCACCAATAAGCCTGCACAGGTGGAAGTATTAATGCTCAAGGTCAGTTCAGTACCTACTTCATAAAGAGATAATCACATTATTTTCTCTTTATCCTTTAAGAACAAATAAGCATTGATCTGTGGCAGACACTGGGTTGGCTAACTCCTCTTCCATTCCCAGCCTCATTCTCTCCTGCTTGCCTCTACCCTGCTGCTGCTGCTGCTAAGTCGCTTCAGTCATGTCCGACTGTGTGCGACCCCATAGAAGGCAGCCAACCAGGCTCCTCTGTCCCTGGGATTCTCCAGGCAAGAATACTAGAGTGGGTTGTCATTTCCTTCTATTCATGCATGCATGCTAAGTCGCTTCAGTCGTGTCCACCGAAGGCAGCCCACCAGGCTCCTCCATCCACAGGATTCTCTAGGCAAGAGTACTGGAGTGGGTTGCCATTTCCTTCTCCTACCCTAGAGGCTGCAAAATCTAAATATGCATTTTCACCCCCTACTCCCCAGCTAGAATTGCCACATGACATATTTCTTTGCAAATAAGATGTAAACATGAACAGGAGTTGGAGCAAGCTCTGGGAGTTGGTGATGGACAGGGAGGCCTGGCGTGCTACAGTCCATGGGATCACAAACAGTTGGACATGACTGAGCAACTGAACTGAAAATGTAAACATAAGTTACTGGGAAGTTTCTGGGGAAGCTTTTGCTTTTTTTGAGAAAAGGGGACAAATTTGGCTGATGTTGCCTTTTCCTCTGTAATGCCTGCCTTGGCAGTGGATGAGGTGCCGAAAGCTAGGAAAACCGTGAGAGGGGAGCCAAGAAAATCACAGTGGTATCACTGGACTGTCACCAGCAACCACCTACCACCAGGCTTTTTATATGAGAAAAATAAACCCCTACTTGATTAAGCTTTCCAAAGATAGCTTTTCTATAACCTGCAGCCATATGCACTTCTAACTGATGGAGCACCTAACCTAGCTGGAATCTGGGGTGCAAAACCAAGAAATCAGTCTAATAGATAAACACGAGGAAAAGCAGCAGTAAATCTGGTTACAATGAAGAAGTGATGCTGACACCTACCCCATTCAAAGAATGAAAGGAAAGATTAGTCTTAATGTTAAAATAATGAGGGCTAGAGCTTTGACTGCCATTTGTTATCTACATATGTTACATGAGGTGTGGAAGGAATATTGATTCTGTGAAGTTCAGAGTACCAGTGACCAAGCATGAGAAAAAGGCAGTTTTCGTGGAGGTGGGGCTTGTAGCAGTATCCCAGTACTGCACAGAGGGAACCAGTCTAAGAATGGATTGCTAGAGTTTTCTGAATTTGCCAGTCTTCTTGGGCAAGTTATTTGACCTGTGTTCAGTTTCCTTATCTGTAGTGAAAGTGAAAGTTGCTCAGTCATATCTGAATCTTTGTGATCCCATGGACTATACAGTCCATGGAATTCTCCAGGGCAGAATACTGGAGTGGATAGCCTATTCCTTCTCCAGGGCATCTTTCCGACCCACAAATTGAACAGGAGTCTTCTGCATTGCAGGTGGATTCTTGACCAGCTGAGCTACCAGGGAAGCCCTTAGCTGTAAAATGGAGATAATAAATAGAGTGCAGCTCATAGGGAGGATTATGAGCATCAAAGGAGACAATCTATGTGAAGAGCTTAATCAGTGTCTACAAACAATAAGGGCTGTATCAACTGTGTTAGGACTGGGTTGTGGGTGTATCCTCTGCTTGCTTTGCCATTACCAACCACAGACTTACAAACCCTACCTCTCTCTGGAGAGCAGCACACCTGATGGCTTGTTCTCCTGACATCAACGGAGTACTCCAAGAATGGCTCTTATATCAGGGCAGAGAAGTATTTCTAAGCTATGATGGACCTTGGTTTGATCATTCATTGGAACTTGATAACTTGCCAAAGTTAAGTGAACTTTCACCTGAAACGCAGTAAGCAAAGTCCTTCAGAAGTGTGAATTTGTTGAGTTAGAATCACATTTAGAGTTCTGCTGGGAATTGACTGAGTTTGGAGGTCTGTGTGTCCTTTTTGAAATGGGGAATATTGTCTTTCTCCAGTCTCCTGGCATTTTTCTCATCCTCTTCATTTCTCAGAGAAGATTTACAGCGGTTACTGGCCATTACTGTACTGCAGTACTGGATCAGTGCATGTTGCAAGTGTGACTCTCTTTATCAGTATGATTACATATGATTATCTATCACTTAAACCTAACAAATATTGACCTAACTAAAAGATTTTATTTCTATTTCATTATCACATGTAATAAAAAGTCTGGAGACAGGTTGGATGGAGCAGCTAGGGGAGCTCCTTCTGCTTCATACTCACTGTCCTTGATGTTGCCATGATGTTGCCATGATGTTGCCATGATGTTGCCATGCTTGCAGGTTGACTACTTCTCCTCCAGGTCTTGAGCTTACATTTTATGCAGGAAAAAGAGGGAAGAATAGAATGCACAAGGCATATGCCAACTGCTTGTTTCCCCACTCCCTAGTTTTCAAATCAGAAAAATAATAACTTTCTCAGAAGCCCTTGTAGACCTCTGCCTCCATCTCATTGGCCGGCATGATCTTACCTGGCCATGCAGAGATGAAAGGAAACCTGAAGCTTGACATTTTTTAGCCAGACGCATTGCTGTGCTAAACAACACTGGCCTTCTTTTGGAAGAGAAAATTGTGAGTGGCGTTGAGTATGCAGCTAGCCACGAGTGCCACACTCTGCATCTTCAGTGTCAACTGTAGAACAGTAATAGCTGGGGTAACCGTGGCTCACAGTTGCAAGCTAGTTGACAGAGTAGATGATGTGGGTAAAAAGTGTGGAGATTTTTGTTCTCAACCTCCATGAAAAGGTTGCCTATTTTGAAGGAGTAGAGGAAAGTTCAACCTCAGAAATAGAATCTGGGATTGTTATATTATAAAGCAACACTCTAGAGCTTTCTCACTCCTCTCTTTAATGACAAACCTGCCTTTTCAGAATTAACAAGAAGAAATATTTTCCATACCCTTTTGTATCTAGACAGAGCAGGGCTCAGACTCTTCTTGTAAAACTGACATAAAAATATTTCAACTATTTAAAAATTCAGGGTACAAGGAAAGACTGAGGGATGTTAACAGACAAAAGGAGATTAAAAAGATATGCTGACAAAATGCAATGTGGTATTCTGGATTGGCTCCTGGGAGAGAAAAAGGAAGGTAGTTGGAAAGCTAGTGAAATCAGAATAAAGTTGGTAGTTTATTTAATAGTAACATGCAGAAATTGGCTTCTTAGTTGTGACAAATTCAAGGTGATGTGATGTGTTAACCTTAGGGGAAACTGGATGTATGGGAACTCTAGATTACCTTTGTAACTGTTTTATGAATTGAAAATTATCTCAATATTAAAAATGCATTGAGCACTGAGACGACCCAGAGGGATGGTACAGGGAGGGAGGAGGGAGGGGCTTCAGGATGGGGAATACGTGTATACCTGTGCGGATTCATGTTGATGTATGGCAAAACCAATACAATATTGTAAAGTAATTAACCTCTAATTAAAATAAATATATTTATATTTAAGAAAATGAAAAAATAAAACTGCATTGAAAAATTAAGGGAATGCTGGAAGAAAAAGTTGTTACATGACAAATGAATTATTTACACATCCTTAGTAGCCACTATAGTTAGAATGAGTGGGATCCAGATGTACTGGAACGAGCCTAAGGTATTTTTCACAGCTAGAATTGATGCATGTCCAGAAAACGGATGGGAGGAAGGCCGTTAGTCTATTTTTCATGAGAGATGCAAAGCCTGTTAAGAAAAACTTAGATTTGGAGTAGAGAGATCAAGCAGAGATCAAGTTCAAGGACTGAGGCCACCATGGGACAGGACTGATTGTTAGTGTGGTATTAGTCATTCAGATTGTTTCCTGGTTCTAGAACCCCTGGCATCATGCCAGAATTCTAGATATAAGATATAGTATGGAATTTAGAAAAATGGTACTGATGAACCTATTTGCAGGTCAGGAATAGAGACACAGGCATAGAGAATGGACATGTGGACACAGAGAGGGGAGGAGAGGGTGGGACGAATTGAGAGAGTAGCATTGACATATATACACTGCTGTGTGTAAAACAGATAGCTAGTGGAAAGCTGCTATATAGCACAGGGAGCTCAGCTTGGTGCTCTGTGATGACCTAGAGGGGTGAGTTGATGCTAGGAGGGAGGATCAAGAGATATATGCACACTTATAACTGATTCACATTGTACGTCAGAAACTAATACAACATTGTAAAGCAATTATACTCCAATCAGAGAGTGAAAAGTGACAATATTAGTCCCTCAGTCATGTCCAGCTCTTTGTAAAGCCATGGACTGTAACCTGCCAGGCTTCTCTGTCCATGGGATTCTCCAGGCAAGAATACTGGAGTGGGTTGCCATTTCATTCTCCAGGGGATCTTCCCTACCCAGATATTGAATGTGGGTCTCCTGCTTTATAGGCAGATTCTTTACCATCTGAGCCACCACAGAAGCCCTAATATTCCAATAAAAACATAATAAATGCAAAAATGAAGACATTACCAAAAAAAAAGNTATTGACCTAACTAAAAGATTTTATTTCTATTTCATTATCACATGTAATAAAAAGTCTGGAGACAGGTTGGATGGAGCAGCTAGGGGAGCTCCTTCTGCTTCATACTCACTGTCCTTGATGTTGCCATGATGTTGCCATGATGTTGCCATGATGTTGCCATGCTTGCAGGTTGACTACTTCTCCTCCAGGTCTTGAGCTTACATTTTATGCAGGAAAAAGAGGGAAGAATAGAATGCACAAGGCATATGCCAACTGCTTGTTTCCCCACTCCCTAGTTTTCAAATCAGAAAAATAATAACTTTCTCAGAAGCCCTTGTAGACCTCTGCCTCCATCTCATTGGCCGGCATGATCTTACCTGGCCATGCAGAGATGAAAGGAAACCTGAAGCTTGACATTTTTTAGCCAGACGCATTGCTGTGCTAAACAACACTGGCCTTCTTTTGGAAGAGAAAATTGTGAGTGGCGTTGAGTATGCAGCTAGCCACGAGTGCCACACTCTGCATCTTCAGTGTCAACTGTAGAACAGTAATAGCTGGGGTAACCGTGGCTCACAGTTGCAAGCTAGTTGACAGAGTAGATGATGTGGGTAAAAAGTGTGGAGATTTTTGTTCTCAACCTCCATGAAAAGGTTGCCTATTTTGAAGGAGTAGAGGAAAGTTCAACCTCAGAAATAGAATCTGGGATTGTTATATTATAAAGCAACACTCTAGAGCTTTCTCACTCCTCTCTTTAATGACAAACCTGCCTTTTCAGAATTAACAAGAAGAAATATTTTCCATACCCTTTTGTATCTAGACAGAGCAGGGCTCAGACTCTTCTTGTAAAACTGACATAAAAATATTTCAACTATTTAAAAATTCAGGGTACAAGGAAAGACTGAGGGATGTTAACAGACAAAAGGAGATTAAAAAGATATGCTGACAAAATGCAATGTGGTATTCTGGATTGGCTCCTGGGAGAGAAAAAGGAAGGTAGTTGGAAAGCTAGTGAAATCAGAATAAAGTTGGTAGTTTATTTAATAGTAACATGCAGAAATTGGCTTCTTAGTTGTGACAAATTCAAGGTGATGTGATGTGTTAACCTTAGGGGAAACTGGATGTATGGGAACTCTAGATTACCTTTGTAACTGTTTTATGAATTGAAAATTATCTCAATATTAAAAATGCATTGAGCACTGAGACGACCCAGAGGGATGGTACAGGGAGGGAGGAGGGAGGGGCTTCAGGATGGGGAATACGTGTATACCTGTGCGGATTCATGTTGATGTATGGCAAAACCAATACAATATTGTAAAGTAATTAACCTCTAATTAAAATAAATATATTTATATTTAAGAAAATGAAAAAATAAAACTGCATTGAAAAATTAAGGGAATGCTGGAAGAAAAAGTTGTTACATGACAAATGAATTATTTACACATCCTTAGTAGCCACTATAGTTAGAATGAGTGGGATCCAGATGTACTGGAACGAGCCTAAGGTATTTTTCACAGCTAGAATTGATGCATGTCCAGAAAACGGATGGGAGGAAGGCCGTTAGTCTATTTTTCATGAGAGATGCAAAGCCTGTTAAGAAAAACTTAGATTTGGAGTAGAGAGATCAAGCAGAGATCAAGTTCAAGGACTGAGGCCACCATGGGACAGGACTGATTGTTAGTGTGGTATTAGTCATTCAGATTGTTTCCTGGTTCTAGAACCCCTGGCATCATGCCAGAATTCTAGATATAAGATATAGTATGGAATTTAGAAAAATGGTACTGATGAACCTATTTGCAGGTCAGGAATAGAGACACAGGCATAGAGAATGGACATGTGGACACAGAGAGGGGAGGAGAGGGTGGGACGAATTGAGAGAGTAGCATTGATATATATACACTGCTGTGTGTAAAACAGATAGCTAGTGGAAAGCTGCTATATAGCACAGGGAGCTCAGCTTGGTGCTCTGTGATGACCTAGAGGGGTGAGTTGATGCTAGGAGGGAGGATCAAGAGATATATGCACACTTATAACTGATTCACATTGTACGTCAGAAACTAATACAACATTGTAAAGCAATTATACTCCAATCAGAGAGTGAAAAGTGACAATATTAGTCCCTCAGTCATGTCCAGCTCTTTGTAAAGCCATGGACTGTAACCTGCCAGGCTTCTCTGTCCATGGGATTCTCCAGGCAAGAATACTGGAGTGGGTTGCCATTTCATTCTCCAGGGGATCTTCCCTACCCAGATATTGAATGTGGGTCTCCTGCTTTATAGGCAGATTCTTTACCATCTGAGCCACCACAGAAGCCCTAATATTCCAATAAAAACATAATAAATGCAAAAATGAAGACATTACCAAAAAAAAAGGTGAAGCAGTAGAAGAGCTCTTAAAGCTGAACTACTGAGGATGGAAGGTATCAGCTACATTGAGCCCATGATTTTTTCAAGTGATGGACATAACTCTGGCTCTGTTAGCAGTGATGGGCTTTCCATCCTCAGTTTGCTGGTCACAGGACCTTTAGCAATGGCCCCAAGCATCAGTGACCTAACGGGAGGCCAGAGGTATTAGCAGTCATGTCTCCAGTTAGCTGTGGTAGCATAGTTTTAGTGATAGGAGATCTAAATACAGGAGAAAGAAATATAAAATGCCTTAGGAGCCAAGAAGGCTAGTTCTAAGAGATCACATGAGGCACAGTCAGGGATTCACCAGAAGTATTTTTGAGAAGCTGAAGAGGCCAAGATTTTCTCAGAATTGTACAGGAGCATGGTCAGAGTCACACTAATATACAACTGACATAGGGACTCTCTTTTGACACCTTGGTTGATGTGACCTGAGAACCACAGTTTATGTGAGAATGCATTTTGTAAGGCCTCACTGTAGAATAAAAACACTGTAGAACTGATTGCTATTTGCTGGGTTCTTTTAGTGTGTGAAATCTGACTTAGGGATGCTGACCAAATACAATATGATACAAAAGGAAATGAAAACCACTTTGGCTTGAAAGATGTGTCCTTGAAAAATGTTACTTTCCCCAATAAATGGTAATCTTGCCTTGTAAGAAAGAATATAACAAGCTACATGTTAAACACACTGTTATTATTCATGGAAAATGACCAACTGATTATTCAGGAGAAATTAATTCTTCAGCACCAGGGTTTGGGGCTGATGTAAATCTGATCACTGACAGGTCTTGTGATAAGACTGTGAAGAAAACCAAAAATGTTACAAATCTTGTAGTTTGTAAAATCAGGGGCTTCTTTATCATGAATTTCTGTAGTACTTGCAATAAACCTAGCAGAAAATTGGGCAGAGTTTTTTAATGTAAAGTCAATTTGCAGCTTAAAATAATACATTCCCTAATACTAGTAGAGTTACAAAGTTCTGGGAGTGGAGAGAGAGACTTTGGACATATAGGTCCTAATTCCAATCTCTCTACTTCTCTTTTTTAAATTTAATTTTTATTTTATATTGGAGTATAGTTGATTTATGGGCTTCCCTGGTGGCTCAGTCAGTAAAGAATCCACTTACAATGTGGGAGACCTGAGTTCGATCCCTGGGTTGGGAGATCCCCCAGAGAAGGGAATGGCAACCCACTTCAGTATTTTTGCCTGGAGAATTTCATGGACAGAGGAGCCTGGCAGGCTACAGCCCATGGGACTACAAAGGGTTGGACACGACTAACACACACATAGCTGATTTATAACATTGTGTTAGTTTCAGGTGTATAGCAAGGTGATTCAGTTATACATATGCTTATTGATATATCCATTCTTTTTCAGTTTCTTTTCTCATGTAGATAACTACAGACTGTTTTTAGAGCTACCTGTGCTGTACAGTTACTGGTACTTGTTGATTATCTCTTTTATGCATAGTAGTGTATGTATGTTAATCCCAAATACCTAATTTATCCTCCCCCACCCCCTTTTACCCTTCAGTGACCATCAGTTTGTTTTCTAAATCTGTGAGTCTGTTTCTATTTTGTAAATAATTTCATTTGTATAATTTTTAATATTCCACATATAAGTGATATTATATGATATCTATCTTTCTCTGTCTGACTTACTTTACTTAGCAAAATAATCTCTAGGTCCATCCACATTGTTGAAAATGGCATTATTTCATTTTTTTCCATTTTCATTCTTTTTAATGGCTGAGTAGTATTCCATTGTATATATGTACCATACCTTCTTTATCCATTCCTCTGTCTATGAACATTTAGGTTGCTTCCATGTCTTGGCTATTATAAACATCACTGCAATGAACATTGGGGTGTATGTATCTTTTCAAATTATGCTTTTCTCTCAATATATGCCCAGGAGTGGGATTGCTGGATCATATGTCTCTCTGCTTCTCTTGAGGCAAACAGATGCTGAGACCTCCAGCTATTGGGTGCAAATGAAGCTTTGGACTCTGTGGAAACTCCAGTGGAGAGAACTGGAATGGGACTTTCTTCTCCATGGGCTGTAGAAATGCTTGGAGACCAGTATGCATGAGCCATGGTCTGAGGGGGAGGACACTCTCCATCCTGGGAGAAGCTGGTGATTCGAGCCAAAGGCAGACTTCAGTGGCTGCTTGCAGGGCACTGGAAATCTGTCTGCTTCCAAATTCTTGACCTGGGGACTGAGTCTTTTTCACCTGCCTTCACCCGGAGGACTGATTCAACTTTATGCTCTCTAAAATCCAGAACTCAGCCTCAAAGAGGGGACAACAACAGTAAAATAACTACCAGCCCAGGGGCCTAGCAGCCAGAGAGGAAGATCCATAAGGATGCATCCCAGTCAGCAACCTGCTGGAAGGATACAGGACAACTCGAATAGAAAATAACTAGAGCATTTGAGGTGACTCAAGAGTAGATTAAACAGAAGTCTGAAGCTCTGCAAGTTGATTTCCCAACTACATCATACAGCCAGTGCATCATGGGAGAGAGCAGTCCCTGTTGAGATCCAAATTTGTGGCCTGGAACATCAACTTGAAACACACAAAAACAGAGAGTGATGGAAATCATGAGAGAAAAGGACAGAGTTGGAGGAGAGATTTAGGAGATTTAATGTACAAATTAACAGAAGTTCTAGGAGGAGATAAAGGAACAGGTGGACGAGAGTCCACAGTAAAGAAATGAGAGGGTGACCAGAATCCATAGATTGAAGGAGGTCACCAAACTCCCAAGTGGGTGATGGAAAGAGTCACCAAGGGGAGATAGGCTGTCCAGGACACCAGAAAGCTGGAGGATGAAGTATTGGCCAGGGACACTAGGGCACTGACTGTGCTCCTGACAGGTCCCAAACCCCAGTCAAGACCCACAAGAGCTCATTGTTTATCAACATTTTCTTAAAGGAAAGCAGATTATACAAGTTGTCCAGAAGGTGACATGAGTTTGAGACTAGAAGGGCTGTGGTGGAGAAACTAGCCAGCTGCTTTCCTGATCGGGGAGCCCTGCCTGCATGGACAATGCCACTGTAGAGTGCGCCCGCATACAGAACATAGAGGCCAGGGAAAAGCCAGGGCAATTTAGGCTGCATCAGCTCCTGTACTGTGGTAGCCGTTAGTACTGTTTACCAAATAATTTGAATTCTCTCCTGTTCTGGGAACAGGATAGTAAATTACATTGCTGCCCTCTATTTTTGTTTGTTTGTTTTGGTTGATTTTATTTCCATTAACAGCAAAAAGAGAGTTGGAACCCTGAAGGGGAGGAAAGCTTGATGTTCAGGCAGAGGCCTGAACAAGTATCTCAGTTAGATGTCCCAATTCCTATATGAAATAAAGGCTGTCTTGAGGATCACCTTGAGACCCTAACAAATGAACAGTTAAACTGACTTTTCAGGCAGGGTTTGATAGCGACCAGGGCTTTTAGAAGTAGAAAGTGGTGACAGCAGAGATGATAAAGCTTTAATTTTCATGGAGGTAACTCTTGCAAAAATGGTGCAAAGTACAGAGATTATGAAACAAGGGGATTTAAGTCAATATCTGAAGTTTTAAATATAGGAAGGGATAATAGTAATATCAATAGAGCTTTAAAATTTTTGCTTTTATTGACTTTCCCTGCAAAAGTGGCTAAGGAGGAAATGAGCTTCAAGTTAAAAAGAAATTTTGTTAGAAGTTTGTTAGAAGAATTCCTTCTTTGAAAGAATTCTTTAAAGGCAGTTGGAATCTTTGAGCTCTGTGATTTATGTGAGTGAATTCTTTTGTTTTTAATCGATGGTCAGAGGACAAGAATTCAGAAATGATTTTCTTCATGGAATGTGACCCTCCACCCCCTGCCCAAATATGTACATCTGAATAAGACATAAACCTTCCATTGGCTAATAGTACAACAAAAAGTTTCTGACATTTTTCTTCAAAGACAAATGAGTGTATGCATGAATTTTGGGCAAGTAGACCAGACAATGTTTGGACTTTTAATAGACCTGAGCAATTGATCCCTAAGTTTTAGTATTTACATGATTATCTGTGCTAAGTATACTGAACTGAAACGGCTTTCAGACAATTGATCTAAATGGTTAAAATAAGTATAACCTTTTAAAACAAAGCACTTTAGTTTACTTCAGACATGACTTTATTTAAGGGAGAAGATGGTCCTGCTGGAGCGGTATGCAACTGACATTGGGAGGAAGGAGGTGGTTGTTGTACATAAACCCACATAGTTGTTATTGAACAGTTCCTCTCTAAGGCTACAGTCTTGGGGAAAGAATAGTTTGTTTCCTTTTCTTTTGCTTTCTTCCTTTTCAAATGTTTCAACATCTTGACTTGAGGCTGAGGTATCTGAGCTGGTGAGTAGAGAATTTGGACTATTCCTTTAATAGAAGGTGGGGAAGCACACGTTGTAAAAGATGGGAGCGGTGTTAAATGGACAGGATAAGACAGGATGGAAATCTATTGTGTTCATGGTGCCATAGGAGTTCTAGCAATGGGCACATGGGAGGGGAGAGTAGGAGGAGGAAATCCCACAGGAGGTCTGAGAACTCCCACTTTCCCACCCTGCCAGGTCACAATGGGCTCCTCCTGCTTGCATAGCCATGGGAAAAGATGTCATGAATCAGAAAGGCCAAGGAAGTCGTATAAGACCTGGTGGAAGAGAAGCTGCTCCTCAGTTTCAGAGCTCAGAGAAGAGATTCAGCTTGGGCACAGGGAAGATGTAGAATTCACGGAAAACACTGTTCAGAAAACTGAACTCTGGGGAGCCAAGCTTGACTGAGCGCTGCCCCCAAAGTCAGTTTGCTGCTGACAGCAGGTGCTGATTGGACATGCAAAATGAGAACTGCTGGTATCACAGGCCGCTGCTGCTGCTGTTGCTGCTAAGTCGCTTCAGTTGTGTCCGACTCTGTGCGACCCCATAGATGGCAGCCCTCCAGGCTCCCCCGTCCCTGGGATTCTCCAGGCAAGAACACTGGANGACATGCAAAATGAGAACTGCTGGTATCACAGGCCGCTGCTGCTGCTGTTGCTGCTAAGTCGCTTCAGTTGTGTCCCACTCTGTGCGACCCCATAGATGGCAGCCCTCCAGGCTCCCCCGTCCCTGGGATTCTCCAGGCAAGAACACTGGACTGGTTTGCCATTTCCGTCTCCATTAGAAAATAGTTAATCTTAAGCAGTTAAATTGCTGAAGAATACATTACTGGCCCTGGTCCCACCCAAGTCTGAGTAGAATTTCAATCCCTAGTTGGCTTGCTATGGTTTTGGCAAAACCGCATCCCATACTTGAGTCTCTTATGGGTTGTATTCATTAGATCACTTGGAAGGAATAAACTTTGTGCTTTATCACTGTGTTGATTATGAGGCCATCATAGAGTGCAGAATTGGATTATTTTTTTTCTTTGGATTGTTTTTATTTTTGAATGTACTTTACATAAAATACAACTTACTTTTTTTTTTTTTTTTGTATTTATTCATTTTTTTACACGAACTCCCACCAACTTACTCTTTTTAGTGTATGGTTCTTTTTATGAATTTTGACAAATGGTTACAGTTGTATAACCATAACCTCTGCCTCTCACACCCAGCCCCTGGCAAACACTCTGATATGTTTTCTTTCCCTAAAGTTTTTCCCTTTCCAGAGTGTCATGTTAATGGAATCATACAATATGTATGTAGCCTCCTGAGTCTGAATTTTTGCACTTAGCAAAATACATTTGAAATTGCATGTATTAGTACTAGTCCATAACTTTGTATTGAGTAATATTACATTATGCACATATGCACATGTTGTTGTCTGACTCTGTGTCATCCTATGGATTATAGCCCACCAGGCTCCTCTGTCCATGGGATTTTCCAGGGAAGAATACTGGAATGGGTTGTTATTTCCTTCTCCATGCCTGACCCAGGGATCGAACCCACATCTCCTGCAATGGCAGGCAAATTCCTTACCACTAAGCCACCAGGAAAGTCCCATATGCACGTTTACCAGTTTGTTTATCCATTTACTTTTTGGAGGCCATTTAAATTGTTTCCTGTTTTGGGAGATTGTGAGTAAACAGGATATAAACATTTGCATGGAGATATTTGTATGCATACAGTTTTTTATTTCTCTGAAGTAAATACCAAGGAATGGGATTGCTAGATCATAAGGCAAGTGTGTGCTTTATAAAAAATTGCCAACCTGTTTTCAAAAATGGCTATGCTATTTTGCATCTCTATCGTGAACGCATGTTACTCAGCCATTTTTGCCAGCATCTGGTATTGTTACTTTAAAAAATAGACATTCTAATAGGTGTGAAGTGATATCACATTTGATTTTTAATTTGTATTAATTCTCCAAGCCAGGGTTCAGCAATACGTGAACCGTGAACTTCCTGATGTTCAAGCTGGTTTTAGAAAAGACAGAGGAACCAGAGATCAAATTGCCAACATCCACTGGATCATGTAAAAAGCAAAAGAGTTCCAGAAAAACATCTATTTCTGCTTTATTGACTATGCCAAAGCCTTTGACTGTGTGGATCACAATAAACTGTGGAAAATTCTGAAAGAGATGGGAATACCAGACCACCTGACCTGCCTCTTGGGAAATCTGTATGCAGGTCAAGAAGCAACAGTTAGAACTGCACATGGAACAACAGACTGGTTCCAAATAGGAAAAGAAGTACATCAAGGCTGTATAATGTCACCCTGCTTATTTAATTTATATGCAGGGTACATCATGAGAAACGCTGGGCTGGAAGAAGCACAAGCTGGAATCAAGATTGCTGGGAGAAATATCAATAACCTCAGATATGCAGATGACACCACCCTTATGGCNGAAAAACATCTATTTCTGCTTTATTGACTATGCCAAAGCCTTTGATTGTGTGGATCACAATAAACTGTGGAAAATTCTGAAAGAGATGGGAATACCAGACCACCTGACCTGCCTCTTGAGAAACCTGTATGCAGGTCAGGAAGCAACAGTTAGAACTAGACATGGAACAGACTGGTTCCCAATAGGAAAAAGAGTATGTCAAGGCTGTATGACAGTAGTCACCCTGCTTATTTCACTTATATCCAGAGTATATCATGAGAAACGCTGGACTGGAAGAAGCATAAGCCGGGATCAAAATTGCCGGAAGAAATATCAGTAACCTCAGATATACCTATGATACCACCCTTATGGCAGAAAGTGAAGAAGAACTAAAGAGCCTCTTGATGAAAGTGAAAGTGGAGAGTGAAAAAGTTGGCTTAAAGCTCAGCATTCAGAAAACTAAGATCATGGCATCCGGTCCCATCACTTCATGGCAGATAGATGGGGAAACAGTGGCTGACTTTATTTTGTTGGGCTCCAAAATCACTGCAGATGGTGACTGCAGCCATGAGAAAAAAAGATGCTTACCCCTTGGAAGGAAAGTTATGACCAACCTAGACAGCATATTAAAAAGCAGAGACATTACTTTGTCAACAAAGGTCCAACTAATCAAGGCTATGGTTTTTCCAGTAGTCATGTATGGATGTGAGAGTTGGACTATAAAGAAAGCTGAGCGCTGAAGAAATTGATGCTTTTGAACTGTGGTGTTGGAGAAGACTCTTGAGAGTTCCTTGGACTGCAAGGAGATCCAACCAGTCCATCCTAAAAGAGATCAGCCCTGGCTGTTCATTGGAAGGACTGATGTTGAAGCTGAAACTCCAATACTTTGACCACCTGATAAAAAGAGCTGACTCATTTGAAAAGACCCTGATGCTGGGAAAGATTGAGGGCAGGAGGAGAAGGGAACAACAGAGGATAAATTGGTTGGATAGCATCACTGACTCAATGGACATGGATTTGGGTGGATTCCAGGAGTTGGTGATGGACAGGGAGGCCTGGAGTGCTGCAGATCATGGGGTTGCAAAGAGTCGGACATGACTGAGCAATTGAACTGAACTGAGTGCTCCTCAATAGAGCATTGCTTCAAAGTATTGCCCACGTGAGAGACATTTTTGCACTTTAAATCACTAGTTCAGTTGAGTTTGAATTTGAAATTCATATCTGAAATCACTTATCTTTTCTCTTAATGTACATGTTATGTCTTTTATGATCAGCAGTCACATAGGTCTCTTGTTTGTTGTGTCTGAATATCAGTTGTTCTGTAGTAAGTAGAGCTGTCTGTCTCTTTGATGAATTCTTTACATAATCTGCAAAGTGGCTTCTGAATAAGCAGCATAGCCTTATTTTAAATCAGCTGGTCCCAAAGAATGTAAAAATTAGGTCAAACTCCATCCAACCTTTTAATGTAATGTATAAGTAAAAATAATGAACAGAAATTTGGTTTTAATTTAAGTTTAAATTTAGTTTAAACTGCTGTTACTCTAACATAAATTGTTGCTCTTTCTAATTCTCTAAGTCGGTTTGCTTTATGGATTTTCTGAGAAAGCAGGAAGTGACCTAATGCTTTTGCTTTAAAAAAAGAAACCATAACACTGTCCAGGAAGTACTCACACCTCACTTCCCCACCTAGAGAGTCCTTGAATACAGGATTATATTTCCCTCGTGATTTATGTGTAGTACTTAGTACAATATCTCGCACATCATAAATACTTAAATAACATTTGATGGGTGAAATGAAGAATGCTTTTTCATGTCTGCTGTGAAAATTCCAACTCAGAATAGGAATCAATAAAATCTTATTTTTAAGCCAAAAAGTGATATTGCTAGAAAGAAATAAAAGCATATCTTTTGACCATTAATTGATAGCCATAAGTGGCTTGTGTAATGTAAATTTCTCCTTTTTATTCTCAGAAATCAATCATTTAACGAAGTTTATATTTAAATAATTTGCAGAAACTCTATTTCTCATAGTACGATTAAACTCTCATAGTAGGATTACATCTGCTTAATGACATTTGCATTCAAATTTTAAAATATTGTATGTATATAATTTAGCAGAATTTTAGTCTTCGCAAACTAATGTAAACTAAACATTGATTCAAGGAGTATTCATTTGTATTGAACTGTTATTAGTGCTGTTAACTAACTTAAATGAACATATATTAAAATAATTCTATTTATTTAGTTACTACTGCAGTGGGTCTTAGTTTCAGCATGTGGGGTCTTTCACTGTGGCCGGGCTTTTTATTGTGACGCTTGATCTCCAGAGTGTGTGGACTTAGTAGTTGTGGTGCATAGTAGATGTGGTGCATAGTAGTTGCGATGCACAGGCTCAGTTGCCCTGCAGCATGTGGGATCTTAGTTCCCTGACCAGGGATTGAACCTGTGTTCCCTGCGTTGGACGGCATATTCTTAACCTCTGGACTGCCAGGGAAGTCTCCAAATAATATTTTTTAGTGACTTAAACATTAGAACTCGATGAGTTGTGAAATATAAGCAAGTGGTTTCTTAAATAATTTTTTTCAGGGTCTCTACAAAGATAAATAAAACTTGATTCTTTATCCTCAGAGGATTTAGTCATGTAGGATAAAGCAGATATGAGAATGAACATATAGTATAAGGCATAAAGAATAAAGAGTAGAAGGCAAAATCAAGTAGTTTCTAAATCACAGTTGTATTTAGCAAGATTATAAACAGAAACAATACATATAATACTGAATGATAAGAGAAGACTGTGGATAAGGCATTGACTATCAATTACTTTTGGAATAAGATATGCCAGTTCTTAAACCGAGGCTGTCTTTGTCCAGTTTGGCTCAGTTCTTAAGCACTGGGGCCCATTTTCAATGCTTTTAGATTTTGGGAATTAGGAATCTTGACTATTTGTAAATATGGTTCTCTAGAGAATAAGAATTTTCTAAATGAAGACTATAACTTGATGATTAAGAATATGGTGTGAATCCTGTCTGTCACTTACTAGCTGTATAACTTTGAGTGGCTTATGTAACTACTTTGTGCTTCAGATTACCAATCTATAAAAATAGTATAATGGTGATAATAATAATACCATACAGAGTAGTCATTTGTTTTTATTTCTTACTAGAATATGCATTCTCATGGATAGATACTTCATAGCAGAATAAATGACTGGAGAGTCTAAGATAAATAAGATAACAGTGCATTGAATCTATGTGTGTGCAATCTGTGTGTGAGCACACACTCACGTAGATTAAGAATCCAATTGTAGTGAAGTGAGATTATAATTATACTTAAAATAAGGGTAGGGAAACTGAGCATTTTTGTTATTGTTGTCATTCAGTTGCTTGATCATGTCTGGCTCTTTGTGATCCTATGGACTGCAGTGCACCAGGCTTCACAGTCTTTCACTATCTCCAAGAGTTTGCTCAGACTCACGTCCATCGAGTCGGTGATGCCATTCAACCATCTTGTCCTCTGTCGTCCCCTTCTCCTCCTGCCCTTAATCTTTCCCAATGTTAGGGTCTTCTCCAATGAGTCAGTTCTTCAAGTCAGATGGCCAAAGTACTGGAGCTTCAGCTTTTCAGTCCTTCCAATGAATATTCATGGTTGATTTCCTTTATGATTGACTAGTTTGATCTCCTTGCTGTCCATGAACCTCTTAGGAGTCTTCTCCAGCACCACAATTTGAAAGCATCAGTTCTTTGGCACTCAGCCTTCTATATGGTCTAGGTCTCACATTTGTACATAACTATTGGAAAAACCATAGCTTTGATGAGCATTTTAGAGTAATCTAGGATTTTTAATATATGCCAGGTTTCAGGGAGAGAGCAACTGCTTTTTGCTTTTTTATAGAGAACATAGATGTTTAGGTCAGAAACAGTGCTGGAATTCTGAGCGATCTAAAGCCCGGAGGCTAGTTACGTAAGTACCTTCTCTGATTTTTTAAAAAATTTATTGATTTTAATTGGAGGCTAATTATTTTACAGTATTGTATTGGTTTTGCCATACATCAACATGAATCCACCACGGGTGTACACGTGTCCCCAGTCCTGAACTCCCCTCCCTCTTCCCTCCCATACCATCCCTCTGGGTCATCCGAGTGCACCAGCCCCAAGCATCTTGTATCCTGCATCGAACCTAGACTGGCGATTCGTTTCTTATATGATATTATACATGTTCCAATCTGACTCCTTAAAAATGATCAGTGCAAACTGAATGAGACCCCCTTTTTTTCTATTTAATTTTCCATTGTGTGCTGTTAACTAGTTCTCTATTTCTGTTTTTAATTCAAATAATTTGTACTTGTGCTTCCTTTCAAATTCTTTCTTTGCAGCCAAGTGTATTGTAGTCACTAAAATTTTCAACTGTTGTCATATTGAAAGGATGTTAAAATGTTAATATGCTTAATTTTGTTCCCTTTTATTATTAATACATCTAAACATGCAGCAAAGTTGAAGAATATAACAGTTAACACCCATATACCCACCTACCATTTAGTATACTTGCTATATATAGCAAGTATATATACACCCTACCATTTAGTATACTTGCTTTATCTCATATCTATCCATATTTTGGTCTTTTCTTTCATTTAGTATTCCATTTTATTTTTGATGTGTTTCAAAGTAAATGCAGACATCAGGACTCTTCCCTCTAAATTCCTCAACTAAGTTTTGTTTTTGAAAGATCTATTTTTCTCCTTTTTTATTTCATTCAGCATTGATGTTTTAAAACTTTTTCTTTTCTATTTATTTGCTTTATTCTATTTGATTTTTACCATTTTTGTTGTAACTGCACTGGATCTTCATTGCTCTGCATGGCCTTTCTCTAGCTGCCGCTGGCAGGGCTACTCCTTGTTGGGGTGCATGGGATTCTCATTGCAGTGGCTTCTCTTCTTGCGGAGCACAGGATCTAGGTGTGTGTGGGTTTCAGTAGTTGCATCACTCAGGCTCAGTAGTTTCAGCGTGTGGGCTCAGTAGATGTGGTGCATGGACTTAGTTGCTTTGCAAAATATGGGATCTTCCCACACCAGGGATGGAATCCATGTCCCCTACATTGGCAGGCAATTCTTATCCACTGTACACCAAGGAAGAAGTCCCATTCTCCCTTTTTAATATAGAAACCAGGTTGGCAAGCTGCAGCCATCTGGCTTGACACCTGCTTTTGTAAGTAAAGTTTTATTGGACCATAGTCAGTGCTCATTTGTTAATGTTATCTCTGGCTGCTTTCTTGCTGCACTGGCAGAGTTGACACAGGGATCATATGGCCTGCAAAGCCAAGAATGTTTACTCTCTGCCCTTTACAGAAAAAAATCTGCAACCACTCACACAGAGGCCATGAAACTTCTTTCTAAATTCATTGATAGTAATTGTGTCAATCAAGGCATTCATCTTCTAGTTAGAAAGTTCCTGTTTATGTTGGGCAAAAATCTTCTTTTCCAGGTAATCTTGGATGCATGACAGTCTTTTGGGAATTTGAAGACTGCTTGTATGCTTGCTCTCATCTCTTTCTACAAGTCTATGCACCACTCCTAGTCTTCCCAGTCGTAAAATTCTGTAGTTTATTCAGTTCACACTTGAATGACCTATGTAACTCAATTTTAAACCTTTCACCTATCTTGTTTCCTGTCATTATTCCTTAGACATTGATACTCAGATCAGAATCCAGTTTATTAATCCTATGGGTGTGATTGGCTCAGAGCAGTCTGTTTCTTCTATATTTTAATTTTTATTAAGTTTTACTATGCATTTCTTATATACTGTTCACCCAGTGATATTATTACTGTTAATATGGGCTAAGACGCATTATCCTTATAGGTAGCTATATTACATTAGTGGCTTTTATTGAACTTAAATTCAAAACCACTAAGTCTTTTATGTATCTTACTGTTATAGCAGATCTTCTCCATTCTTTTCTGAACCCTCAGCAGAACTTTTACCTTTGTGAGAGTCCACTGTACGACATAGCTGCCTTTGCCAGTTTTATTGAGAAGTTTTTGCATCTTGAGTCTGTCATTCTTATGTTTTCTATTTTTCTTAGCTGTCCTGTGAGAATTTAATAGTAGTTACTTCATCATCACCTTGCTATATGTGCACAATCATTGAACACAAGTGAAATTTTTGTGGAAGTTTCTGTTAGAACTTAGGGTAAAGTGAATAATTTCTCAGCAAATAATCCTCTCTCATCCCTTTCCTTGGGCTGATATATTCATCTCTGACTCACTGACTTTGGACTTGATCATAGGGCTTCCTTGAGCCAATAGAATAGAGATGGAAGTGGCAGCAGGCAGTTTCTAAGATGAGGCTTTAAGAGCCCTGCAAAGTTTCTTTTAGCTCTCTTGTACTTTACCCATTTCCTACAAGAAAAAAAAAGATTGCCTCAGTTAATTACTGCCCCTTTGGATTGGGTTCCAAAATAAAAGATAAGTGAAGGTGAATTGAACTTGATTCACAAACCGAAAGCAGAGATTCTCCAGCCAAGTCTTGAGTTCATAAGAAATTTGTATTTAATACTGTAAGCCGTTGGCATTTTTGGAGTTGTTTGTTATGCAGCATTAATTCACCAATAGCTAATCCTTATACAGTTAAGCAGGCCATTCTGTTTGTAGGGAATCGTCTCTGAAATGCCTGTTACTTGTAAATGGCAAAGTGACACTAGACCATCTTGAACCCTGGGTGAAAGGAGATCAGAGGTAAATTTTGTGCTAAGATGCATGCCCATGGCAGGAGATAAGAGATCCTCTGAGGAAAGGGACTATAATTACTAAATTATACAGGATACACAGATATATGCTACTCCTCTGGCTTGTGCCTCAAATGCTTTGGGTCATTTCCTTACTTCTTTGCAGTTTGATTTGCTACCATTGTTTGGTTTTTCTACTTTTTTCTATTCTGTTTTCCTTTTCCTCCTCATGTTCTGTGATGTTTTATCACTTTTGGAAATAGTACATGTTTTCACAGACTATAAGTAGTATGTAAAGAAATAACATAATAAGACCATTGGAGTTCTAGTTCTGGCTCTACCATTTGTTAACACAGTCACTCCAAATAAGTTACTTAAACCATTTCCTCCTTTTCATAGTGAGGTTAATAAATAACTCACAGTTGCTGCTAAGCTGAAATGAAATGACAGAGTCATTGGCTCAGCATCATTTGTATATAGTCATTTAGGAAATACTGAGTGATCTCTGAGGAATACAGTGCTTTGCACATTATAAAAAAATCAATGCATTTTATGACATTTTGATAATCACAGTCCTAGAAAGTACTTGTTGGTATCATATTGATGCCAGATGAAAAGAAGAATTCGACTTCTATCTGTGGAATAAAGAAGACAAATATTTGCTGCTGGAAATCATGGAACAGTTTTATAGATGTGTTTTATGTTACAACATGGCTTAACACTTTATTTCAGGACTTTTTGCAGTATCCTTGAAAGTGAGTAGGTATTGTCAATAGCTGCTGTCTTGTTTTTGTTTTATTTTTTTTAATTTTGGCTGTGCTGTGCCTTCATTGCTGTGTGCAGGCTTTCTCTAGTTGTGGCGAGCGGGGGCTACTCTTCTTGCGATGCTCGGGCTTCTCATTGTAGTGGCTTCTCTTGTAATGCAGAGGCTCTAGTCACGGGTTTTAGTGGTTGTGGTGCATGGGCTTAGTTGCTCCGCGGCATGTGTAATCTTCCCGATGAGGGATCGAACCCATGTTCCCTGTGTTGTCAGGCAGATTCTTATCCACTATACCAATAGGTCTTATTTTTTGTTCTATCTGAAGAACAGATATTAAGAAATAAAACTGCCTTTATTCATATAGTTCTATCTTTATTCATATAGTTCTATCTTTATTCATATGGCTCTATCTATATGAATCCAAGGCAGAATATAAGAAGATTGTTTATGCTCTGTTCCCTCTTCTAGTTTACATTTATTCAGAATATAAATTCAAGTATATATCATGCCACTGAGTATTATGAATGATCATATTCCTTTTGTATAACCTTGGATAAGGTACAGTAAAAACAATGAGGCTAACAACTTTTCTCTCCTGTTATTTGGGCATGTATTTGACTGGTTCATAGGAATCTTTTTGTTTTAATTTAAAAATTAGTTGTGATTTTAACAATTCACATATTACAGGGGTACATACACTAAAATCAATTGTCTTCTTTAGTTTCTTTTCAAATTCACCTCCTTTTGTTTGGCGTGAGTCTTTTCCTTGCACAGGGGAGGTATTGATGGGCCAGACTGAATGTGGCTTGCATTATTCCTTCCCACTTTCCATTTGCCAAAACTTAGTCAAATGGTCATATCTAATTTAAGAAGAGGCTGGAAAAATCTCATCTGTGTGTATGCCTTGAAGGAGGGGAAAACATGGATACCAGTAAACCTAGCAGTTTCTGCTATATGTTTGATTTTAAAATTCAGAAATATTTTTTTTATTCTGAAAATATTTTATATATTTATACTGTGTACTGCTGAGTCAGTGTTTTAAGAGAACAATAATAATTGTATGTAATTTAACTGATTAATTCTTTTAGTTACACAAATGGTCAATGGGTCTGGTAACACAAATAGGAAGGAACAATTAAAGAAATAGAAATTTTAAGTGATATATTTTAAATTCTTGGCAGGTTTCCCAGAAAAGTAGGTGGAGAGTGATAAATATTTGCTTATGAAAGCTAATAATATTTGCATTCACTACTTAATAGAGGCTTTTAATGATTTAATCTATGATGCAAAGAGTTTTGTCCTATACCTAATAGAAATCTTGTGTATATTTCATTAGATATATAACTATTTCATTTTTTAAATGATTATGTAAATGGTATTATGATTTTAAGTTCCACTTTTCATTGCAGGTTTGTAAGAAAGTAAGTGACTCTTGTGTATTAACTTTGTATCCTGCAACCTTATTGCAATTATGTCATTAGTTCCGGAGGGTTCTTTTGTTGTTGATACTTTTAGGATTTTCTGCATAGACGATCATGTCATCTGCAAACAAAAGGCAGTTTTATTTCTTCCTTTCCAATCTGTATACCTTTTATTTCTTTTCCTTGTCTTATTACATTAGCTAGTATTTCCAATATGATGTCAAAAAGGAGTAGTGAGAAGGGACACCCTTGCCTTGTTATCTTATCAGGAAAGCTTCAAATTACCCACCACTAAGTATAATACTAGTATTTATCAAGTTGACAGAGTTCCTCTTTATTCCTAGTTTGCATGCATGTATGCTCAGTCATTTTAGCTGTGTCTAACTCTTAAACCTTATGGACTGTAGCCTGCCAGGCTCCTCTGTCAATGGGATTCTCCAGGCAAGAATACTGGAGTGGGTTGCCTTGCCCTCCTCCAGGGGATCTTCTTGACTCAGGGATCAGACCCAGGGATCAAACCCATGTTTCCTGTATCTCCTGCACTGCAGGCAGATTCTTTACCCACNAGAAGGGGACGACAGAGGATGAGATGGCTGGATGACATCACTCACTCGATGGACGTGAGTCTGAGTGAACTCCGGGAGATGGTGATGGACAGGGAGGCCTGGCGTGCTGCGATTCATGGGGTCGCAAAGAGTCGGACACAACTGAGCGACTGAACTGAACTGAACTGATAAGTAGTTAAGTTCATATGTTTATTATTCACTTGTATATCTTTTTTTTGTGTAAACTGCTCTAAAATCTTTTCCCTGTTTTAAAAATAGGTTGTTTCTCATATTATCCTGGATACATATCCTTTGCTAGAGGTGTAGCTGGTCTTTTCACTCTTTTAATATGTCTTTTGAAGAGCAGTCATTTTTAATTGCGATCAAGTACAATTTATTGATTCTGTGTAGATTGTGCTTTGTGTTTCCTACCTAAAAAACAATCTTTGCTTACACCAAGATGGCAAAACTTCTTTCCTGTGTTATCTTCTAGGATTTTTATGCTTTGAACTTTTAGGTTTTGCTTTATCATCTACTTCAATTAAACTTTTGTGTAAGGTGGGAGATATGAGTTGAACTTCAACTTTTTGTTCAAATGGATATTGAATTGTTCCAGCATAAAATGTAGGGGCTACATTGAAAGATGGGAGGTGAGAAGAAATAAAGGCCTTTATGAGATAGGCAGAAGAGTGTAGAGTGAAAGTTTTAAATAGTAAAGAAATATGTGTGTTAGAAAGAAAAATAGCAAACAGCAATGTAAAATAAATAATAAATATAAAGCTAGATGCTCTATGCACATCAGACTTTACGTTATATTTGAATGGACTTTTTATCTCTTTAAAATATGGAGACTGTCTAGTAGATTGAAAACACACTTAAAATGATAATGATTGAAATTAAGTGTATGAGCAAAAAATGTTAGGCAAACACAAATAAAAAGAATATAGGAGGGATTTAAAATTAAGAGCACCAAAGAGGACAAAGAAGGACATTATGTAATTATAAGGGGGGAGGCTATAATAAATGTAAACATAGAGCTATATGCAGGAAACAACATAGCAACTAAATACATAAAGTAGGGTTGGTCACTAACCTATAAACAGGAATCATTGGATGGGGGTTCTAGGAAAGCTCTTTAAGGAAGGATGACTTAACTATAAGATCTTTTTTGCCCCTTCCTTTCCCCCTTCTGCCTGGAATATTAGATGTGATGGTTGAAACTACCAGCCCTCTTTTGGCCATGAAGCAACTTTGAGGATGAATTGTGGCACTAAAAATAGCAAAGTAGAAAGAGAAAAGAAACCCAGAACATTAATAACATCATAAAGATGCCATATAGGCCCTGAGCTGGAATTTACTCTGTGTGTGTGTATGTGAAAGAGAGGCAGAGAGAAAACCTGTACCTTGTTTAAGCTACTGTCGTGCTGATCCTCTTTCTAGCAGCTGAACATAATCCCTGTCTGATACATAGTGGACTTGAATAATATAATAAATAAACTTAAGTTAGTAGCTATATGTGTATTGATAAGTATACTGTTTTGTGAGGGCAAAGGGCAGGGGGAATAAGGGGATAATATACACTGCCAATCATGACTTGGTCCAAAAACAGACATGAAGCAGAATTTTAAAAGTAGTTCCTTATATGATATTATACATTGGGAGGGGGGTTCAGGATTGGGAACACGTAGCAGATTCATGTTGATGTATGGCAAAACCAATACAGTATTGTAAAGTAAAATAAAGTAAAAAAATAAATAAATTTAAAAATAACAGTAGTTCCTTTATAGATTATACTCAGTGATAAAATTTAAATAACATTTGAAATAAATAATATAAAGACTCATCTATTTGGATATCAAAAACCTCTCAGATTTCCAAATAATCTTTGAATCAAAGAAAAAATTGAGAACTATTTAGAAAACAATGTGCAATATGTATCAAAATATATATTCTCAGAGTAAAAATTCATGCCCTAAATATCTTCATTTTTAAAAGGACCATGAAAAGTAAACTAAGTGCTTATTTAAAAATATTGGGGAAAAGACAATGAAATAAACCAGAAGAACTAGGAGAAGGTAATTAAGAAAATAAAAGCTAGCATTAATAAGTTGGGAAACAAAAATGGTAATACACAGGATAAAAATCTAACAGCTTATTCTTTGAAAATACCTATTCTTTGCTAGACTAAGGGGAAAAAAAATAGAAAAAAAAAAACAGAAATCCTTAACATTCGTAAGCAGAAAGGAGACATAAACTTGTGTGCAACATGTAGTGAAAGAAGTATGTCAGTATTACATACATGTGTTTGGCAGCAGATCTGAAAACTGTGGGATCACTGATTTCTTTTTAGTATGTGGTGACCAAAATTGACCAAAGTAGATGTGGAAAACTGGGGAAGATCAATTTCATTAAAGAGATTGCAAAAGTGATTTAAGATTTACCATGGCAAAATCCACCAGACAATGTTGGATAAACTTTCGCAAACATCCTGTCAAAAACTTACCTGAGCTCAAGAGAAAGTAAGGGCAGTTCCCAAAGAATAAACCAAGTAGAGCTGAAAACCAGAGGGGTAAGCTGGAGCTGAAGTTGAGTCTATGGTGTCATTCTGCCAACATCAGTAACAAAAGGTTTAGAATACAGTGACTGTGGCCAGACAGGAGATAAGTCCATGTGACTGCATGACATGGAGAGTTAAACTGAGATCCTCAAATAATATTGAGGCAGTCTCAGTGAAAAACGAACTGGAAACACCTATGTGCTCCTTCCCTCTCCTGTCTTCAAGTTTTCCCCCAGAGTTAACTATTACTTGGGATTATATTTTTGTGTTGACACAAATACCTGTTTGTTTTTGAGCTTTATGAAAATGAAATACTAAAATAGTCTTGTGACTTGCTTTTTTTTTTTTTTAAAAAAAGCACTATTGTGTTTATAAGATTTATTCATGTTGCCTGTAGTTATAGCGAATTTATTTTCTCTGCTGTATAACATTCCATTGTCTAAATTTACAACCATTTGTCTTTATTCACCTGTTGTTAGAGTTTTTTTTCCCATTTTTATTGTTTCCTGTTATGAACTGTGTATAATCATGGTGAACATATGCAAGAACATAAACATATATGCATATATATGTATATGCATATGAACATGCTGCTACTGTTAAGTCGCTTCAGTTGTGTCCAACTCTGCACGACCCCACAGACAGCAGCCCACAGGCTCCTCTATCCCTGGGATTCTCCAGGCAAGAATACTGGAGTGGGTTGCCATTTATATATATGTAAGCTATATTCCTAGGAGTGGAATTGCTGCCTTACAGAATATATGAATGTTAAACTTTATAACATAATACAAACTCTTTTCCAAAATGTTTATACCTGTCTATACTCCCACCAGAAGTTCCCAGTGATCTGTATCCTGACAAACATTTAGTATGACCAGGCTTGTTAATTTTTGGCAACCTAGTGGATATTAAATAATGTCTAATCATGACATAATTTATATATATTTCTCTGATTATTAATATGTTTGAACATCTTTTTACACGGTTATGTGCCATTCATTTTTCTTTTCTATGAAATATCAGTTCAAGTCTTTGCCCAGTTTCTAATTGGTTGTTTGTCCTTTCTTTTTGATTTGTAAGAATTCTTTATGTATTCCAGATATGCTGTACATATCTTCTCCCTGTTTATTACTTTTTACTTTCTTTTTTGACAAACAAGTTAATAATTTTCATGGAGTCAGATTTACCAATATTTCTTTGTCATTGTTTTATGTGTCTTATTTAAGAAATATCTCCTTACTTTGAGTTTATAGAAATATCCTACTATATCATACTAAATTTTTAAAAATTTTGTTTTTTCATATTAAAGTTTTAATCCACTAACAACTGATTTTTGAGTATGGCCTATGGTCAAACAACCAGTTGTTGTAGCGTCATTTGTTGAATAATCTATCTTATTTTTATAGTACCATTTCTAGCACATATCATTTTTATATATTTATGGGTTTATTTCTCCATACCCTATTCTGTTTCATTTTCAGTTCTTTAGGCCTATACCAATATTATATTAATTTTGCTTTATAGTAACTTTTGACATCTGATATAGCAAAGGCAAACCTTGGATATTCTTGAGCACATACATTTTAAAGAATGTACCTGTTGAATTCCTTTAAAAAATTTGTTGGGATTTGAGTTGGAATTACACTGAATTATGGATCACTTGACCATGAACAAGGCATCTTTTTCCATTTTGAGGATTTTCTTTAATATCTTAAGAATTTCAAGACAATGACATCAGAGTATTAAACAAAAAAAAAAAACAGAAATCCTTAACATTCGTAAGCAGAAAGGAGACATAAACTTGTGTGCAACATGTAGTGAAAGAAGTATGTCAGTATTACATACATGTGTTTGGCAGCAGATCTGAAAACTGTGGGATCACTGATTTCTTTTTAGTATGTGGTGACCAAAATTGACCAAAGTAGATGTGGAAAACTGGGGAAGATCAATTTCATTAAAGAGATTGCAAAAGTGATTTAAGATTTACCATGGCAAAATCCACCAGACAATGTTGGATAAACTTTCGCAAACATCCTGTCAAAAACTTACCTGAGCTCAAGAGAAAGTAAGGGCAGTTCCCAAAGAATAAACCAAGTAGAGCTGAAAACCAGAGGGGTAAGCTGGAGCTGAAGTTGAGTCTATGGTGTCATTCTGCCAACATCAGTAACAAAAGGTTTAGAATACAGTGACTGTGGCCAGACAGGAGATAAGTCCATGTGACTGCATGACATGGAGAGTTAAACTGAGATCCTCAAATAATATTGAGGCAGTCTCAGTGAAAAACGAACTGAAAACACCTATGTGCTCCTTCCCTCTCCTGTCTTCAAGTTTTCCCCCAGAGTTAACTATTACTTGGGATTATATTTTTGTGTTGACACAAATACCTGTTTGTTTTTGAGCTTTATGAAAATGAAATACTAAAATAGTCTTGTGACTTGCTTTTTTTTTTTTAAAAAAAAAGCACTATTGTGTTTATAAGATTTATTCATGTTGCCTGTAGTTATAGCGAATTTATTTTCTCTGCTGTATAACATTCCATTGTCTAAATTTACAACCATTTGTCTTTATTCACCTGTTGTTAGAGTTTTTTTTCCCATTTTTATTGTTTCCTGTTATGAACTGTGTATAATCATGGTGAACATATGCAAGAACATAAACATATATGCATATATACGTATATGCATATGAACATGCTGCTACTGTTAAGTCGCTTCAGTTGTGTCCAACTCTGCACGACCCCACAGACAGCAGCCCACAGGCTCCTCTATCCCTGGGATTCTCCAGGCAAGAATACTGGAGTGGGTTGCCATTTATATATATGTAAGCTATATTCCTAGGAGTGGAATTGCTGCCTTACAGAATATATGAATGTTAAACTTTATAACATAATACAAACTCTTTTCCAAAATGTTTATACCTGTCTATACTCCCACCAGAAGTTCCCAGTGATCTGTATCCTGACAAACATTTAGTATGACCAGGCTTGTTAATTTTTGGCAACCTAGTGGATATTAAATAATGTCTAATCATGACATAATTTATATATATTTCTCTGATTATTAATATGTTTGAACATCTTTTTACACGGTTATGTGCCATTCATTTTTCTTTTCTATGAAATATCAGTTCAAGTCTTTGCCCAGTTTCTAATTGGTTGTTTGTCCTTTCTTTTTGATTTGTAAGAATTCTTTATGTATTCCAGATATGCTGTACATATCTTCTCCCTGTTTATTACTTTTTACTTTCTTTTTTGACAAACAAGTTAATAATTTTCATGGAGTCAGATTTACCAATATTTCTTTGTCATTGTTTTATGTGTCTTATTTAAGAAATATCTCCTTACTTTGAGTTTATAGAAATATCCTACTATATCATACTAAATTTTTAAAAATTTTGTTTTTTCATATTAAAGTTTTAATCCACTAACAACTGATTTTTGAGTATGGCCTATGGTCAAACAACCAGTTGTTGTAGCGTCATTTGTTGAATAATCTATCTTATTTTTATAGTACCATTTCTAGCACATATCATTTTTATATATTTATGGGTTTATTTCTCCATACCCTATTCTGTTTCATTTTCAGTTCTTTAGGCCTATACCAATATTATATTAATTTTGCTTTATAGTAACTTTTGACATCTGATATAGCAAAGGCAAACCTTGGATATTCTTGAGCACATACATTTTAAAGAATGTACCTGTTGAATTCCTTTAAAAAATTTGTTGGGATTTGAGTTGGAATTACACTGAATTATGGATCACTTGACCATGAACAAGGCATCTTTTTCCATTTTGAGGATTTTCTTTAATATCTTAAGAATTTCAAGACAATGACATCAGAGTATTAAACTAAGTGCTTAGTTCTTCTTGGTGCGAGGCTCTGTGTAGATTGCACAGGTTGCGTGCCAAAGAGGCTGGCCCTGTCCACATTCCACCTCCTATACTGTCTATGTTATTTATATTTTCATTCTGTCCAAGAGATACTATCAAAAGTTGATAGAACTAGAAATAGAGCTTTAAGTACAATATTTAAAGTTACCAAGGTAACCAGAGAGAGAACTAAAAATAACAAAGATCAACAATCAGGAAGATGAGAGAGGGCCAGAAGGATGTTGTAAATTACGTGCTTCTTTCATAACAGGGCTATCAGGGCGTCAGCAGATACAAATCAGGAAATAGATGTCTAAGCATATCATTCATACTTCCAAAGAGCTAAAGAGAGAAATAGCAAAAAGGGATTGCTTTTGAGAGGCGGGTTTCCTGTTGGGAAAGAGTGAGAAAGGAGAGTGTCTGTGGCCTCTTGTCTTTGGATTTTTTGTTGGTGGATTACTGTTTGCATTCATTGCTTTTATAAAATAGAAATAAAGACAAGGAAAGATGCTGGCTGTTTTGCGTTGTGATAAGCTAATGCATGAATCACCATAATTCACTCTTAGCTGATTTTGGACAAAGTAAATTTGATTGCTTTTTGAATATGAAAATACAAAGTTTATCATGATTAATTAGATTCAGATGTTTTCTTATTCTCACGAATTGGATATTTATAACTGAGATTTCTCTGTATTTTATAGTTAATAATGATTTAATCTGAATAGATATTTATCAAATAGAAAGATATTTTATTTTATTATGTGGCTGGTATTTCCAGCTTGTATACTATGTGGTTTTCTGTTAAACAAGACAAACTAAATTTTTTACGACTGGTTAACTACTTCCAGGGGGGCATTTAAAAACTAGTTCTAGTTGTAGGAACTAGAGAGTGGTAGTTAAGACTGTGAGACTGTAGTGCTGGAGGTTCAAATCCTGATTCCTCTGCTTACTAGCTGTCAGGCCTCTGGCAAGTTACTTAATAACTCGAGGCTTCTGTTTCCTCCTTTCTCAAATGCAAACAATAATAGTACTCACCACCCAGGATTTTGTGACAATCAAGTGTGATAAAATATGTGAAATATTTAAGCAGATTTGTGAAATTTAGCAGATCAGAATTATAAATTTTTGTCATATCTTCAGCCATACCATATATCTTAGAGCTCACGTTTAAGATATATGTCATTTCTGTGTCTGAGACAAAACAACTGTCCAGTTCCTGTAAGAGCCATCGGAAAATTGTGCTCTAAAATACCTTTCTTTTTATCTAAGAAATGGAGACAGAAACCAATAATTTCGTGTATTTTAATTTTTTGAAAGTCAATTCTAAAGAATCAAAGTGATTTGAATATTTAGTCTTCTACTCTCCTAAAAATCCTAATTGACTCTGTATCCTCCATGGTGAGTTACATGTTTAAAAGATAAGCAAAGCCAAAAATCTGGATCACGTGTTTTGATGGCTCTAAATCCATTTAAAATGACTTGAGATATGTTTAGTAATAGATGGTTTACTTGATTCTTCATTCTGGCAACTGTATGACATTAAAATGCAAAGGTAAAGCTATCTGATTTTGAAAACTTCCTTTCCTTCTGAGATACTGTAGTGGGAAAATACATACTCCTGAGTTACAATTTGTTTATACCCAGCTTAGAACACATCAGTTTGGGAACCTGGCATGATAGACTTACAATTATGTAAAAATCTTCTGCCTTGTATTTTTGCACCCCTAAATAAGCAATTATACTCATAATTAACAAATAGTTCAATTCCAACTTATTCTTTCTCTTTTCTTTGCTTTTCCTTTCTTTCCCTCCCTCCCTCTTTTTCGTTTTCCTTCCTCCTTTCTGGAAAGAAAAATGCATGTATTCAATTTCCAAAAGAAAAAAAAAAAAACAAATTAGAACCTCACACTAATCTGAGTCTCACATAAACTTATTGTTTATAGCAGTATTTACAAAGATTTTTCTTTGTAATTCTGAAAATATACCCTGAGGAGAATACATATATACAGACTATGAATAGGAAATTAGAACAATTAAAAAATACTGTTTGGAAAGTTTAAGAGATTCCAAAGGATTTGTGAAACTTCAGTTCAGTTCAGTTCAGTTCAGTCGCTCAGTCGTGTCCGACTCTTTGTGACCCCATGAATCGCAGCACGCCAGGCCTCCCTGTCCATCACCATCTCCCGGAGTTCACTCAGACTCATGTCCATCGAGTCCGTGATGCCATCCAGCCATCTCATCCTCGGTCGTCCCCTTCTCCTCCCGCCCCGAATCCCTCCCAGCATGAGTCTTTTCCAATGAGTCAACTCTTCGCATGAGGTGGCCAAAGTACTGGAGTTTCAGCTTTAGCATCATTCCTTCCAAAGAAATCCCAGGG